>CM061135.1:135536122-135919693 GCA_030789695.1 Scilla litardierei | reverse complement strand
AACCTCTCCACTACCTTGTGGAGAGAGTCAAATTTGCTAGCAAGCTCCGCCACGGCCTTGGCCTCATAGATACTCGTGGGCTTCAAGGAGGATGAAGAATGTCCTCACTCGTCCCCCCATTGTTAGTTGTTGGAGGCCATCTCCTCTAGCAAGGCCGTAGCTTCATCGGGAGTCTTTGACAAAATGGCTCCGTTTGCGGTAGCATCAATAATCTGTTTTGTGCCCGGTTGGAGTCCATTGTAGAAACTGTGGACAAGCTCCCAATCTTCAATGCTGTGATGGGGGCATTGATGTTGCAAGTCCTTGAAGTGCTCCCACGCCTTATAGAGAGTTTCTTGTGGTCCTTGCTTGAAGGACATGAGAGCACTTCTTATCTTCACCGTCTTGGAGGGCGGGTAAAATTTGTCGACGAAGGCACTCGCCAATTCATCCCAAGTGGTGAAGATTCCTTCAGCTTGCGTCCTCAACCAATATAAGGCCTTTTCCTTGAGTGAGAAGGGGAAGAGGCGCAGTCTGATAGCATCCATGGAGACGCCCGGCATTTGGAAGGTGGCACATTTTGATAGGAAGAGCTGGATGTGGTAATGAGGGTTTTCATGGGAGTTCCCATGAAAAGGGTCTTGTTGCATCAGAACTACCAATCCGGTCTTCAATTCGAAATTTTTGTCGGCCGCCAACTCCGGCATAGCTATGGACGAGGTCGTGGAGGAAGTCTTAGGCCGCAACCTATCTCTAATGGAAATGATCCTCGCCATTCGCTCCGCCAATTCTTCGGGTGTCTCAGGATGGGTCATAAAATTCCCTTCCGTATCGAGTCTCCTCTCCGCTCTGATCCTCCTCAATGTACGTTCGATCTTCGGATCGTATAGTATTTCTTCGGGGTCCGATATGGATCTCATGTACATGCAAGGGAAAACATAGTTTCAAAGAAATAGTTAGCACAACGGAAGGGTAAAATAAAAATAGATGTAATAAAACAAAAAGAAAAATAGCTAGGTAGGTAGAATCAAACACTATCGCATCTCCGGCAACGGCGCCAAAAACTTGATTGTGCCCCGGATACACACCCGGGACGAGACTTGCTAGTCTTACCGCAAGCGCACGGTGTAGCGGTGAGCGGGTATCGAACACGAGGAGGGCAAATGACAGTGTCTTCTTCAATTCACATGGCTATAAGAACAGTCGAGAAATGTTCGCAATAAAGCGGTCACAGTCGTTCAATTGTATAAATGAAATATCAAATTAATAAAAACGCCTAGGGGTAGGGAATCCCCGCTACAAACCGTATCTCGTCATTGTGAGTCGTAGGTTTCACAATTGCTAGACTTGAAATTCAGGTGAACTAGTTGCAACTAAATGTAGAACCAAGCTCATGCTCTCGCGCTATTGCCGGTCTATAGCAAACTTAGGGTAGGGTCCAATCTCTTGCAAATCCTAACCTAGGCAAGCTAGCGTGAAGAACAACATCATCGTTCAATCGTATCTCGAGCCCACTCTCGTGCAAACTCGAGCTACGACCTAGGTTGGGATAGTTCCTACCCGTCCAATCTCTTGCAAACGGGTATTGGTATAGAATTGCAATCGAAAACGCTAGTTTCAGTCCAATCTCTAGCAAACCGATTCCGGAGATTTCCAATTGCAACCCAATTCGAATTTCTAGGGCTTCCTATCGAGTTGGGATCCAATCTCTTGCAAATCCCAATTGGTATGAATCCCTAACTATTAGTATTAAATCAATCCCAAACTAACCCTAATCAATTCTAGCAATAATTTCACCAATTCATCACAAATTAGAAAAAGGGTTCGTAGGGTTCATCCCTACGCCCTTAGACGATAAAACTACTCACAATTCATAATGCAATTCAATGGAAATTCACAAATAAAATCAATAGAATTCATTGCAATATTCAATATATCAATAAAAATGAGGTTTTTGATAGAGAGAGAGAGAGACAAACCAATGAAGTTTCAATAGCATCCAACAAAATAGCACTTTTATCTCTCCCCTAAAAGCTCAATCTAATCTCCTAAAAAGTAATCTAAAAAAGGCTGCAAAAAGTTCTGAAAAAGCTCTCTAAACTAGGTTAAAAACTGGGGTTAAATACCCCCCAAAATCGCCTAAAACTGTGACAAAATTGCCCCTGTGCAGCCTGAAAATCACAATTTACGCTACAGGCAGCGCGGCTCACTCAGCCGAGTGACAAATGTCATTCGGCTGAGTGACAAACCCTGACAAATTCCAGTAACTTCGGACTTTTGGGGGTCGGCTCCTCGGGAGTCACTCGGCCGAGTGACTTTCTTTACTTCGGCCGAGGGGACTTCTTCACTTGGCCGAGTCGGAACTCGGTAGTTGACTGACAGATTACATTAAGTTGGGACTTTTCGTTTGCTGTCGTCTTGATGCCACTCGGGCGAGTGGTGTCTCCGTGGTTCGGCCGAGTGGGCTGGCGACGGTCGGCCGAGTGCACGCTGATACTCAGTCTGTTGCGTGTCCGATCTGGCCGGCCGAGCGGGCTTTCGATGGTCGGCCGAGTGACTCCTTCACTCAGCCGAGTGACATGCTGAAAATGCCCAATCTTCGTATTTTTGCTTCATCGTCGCTCCTACGACGTTCTTTCTTCTTCCACTCCTCTCCAATAGCAAAATTTCCCTTGAAAGAGTCACGGGTGACACTCCGGAGTGGATGCATCTCAGAATCACTCCAAATCGCTCGAAATCTCCTAAAATTCGACAAAAACAAGAAATCGTGAAAAGCATCGCAATATTGCCGAAAAATCGTGAAAAACGCGATTCGAGCGATCAAAATGGCATGCAAACATGCAGAAAAAAGGTGTAAAATATGGAGTGATCAGTAGTTACCGCAACGACCGCATTGATGTGGCAGGTGTTGCTTCGAGGGTTTTGTTCCGGTTGAGTCGACAATTGTTGATTGGTCTTGTTGAGCAATGTGAGTTGCTCCGCCAACTGTGCCACGATGGTGTTAAGGGAATCTTGTTGAGCCGTCAATCTTGCATTAATTTTCTTTTGTTCGGCCATGAATTCCTCAACCCTTACTTTGTGGTCCAACCTTGGCGGTGCTTGTGGTGGGTTGGGTGTCCTCTACCCTTGATTGTATCCCGGGGGTCTATAGGGCCCCGCTTGTTGCCTCAGTGGGTAGTTTTGTTGGTGGGGCGGCCTCTGTTGATACTGTGGTTGTTGCAGAGGCCGGACTTGTGTTTTTTGCGGTAAGGGTTGCTGCTGTGGTAGAGTCAAGGTCCATCATTGTTGGTGTATGAAAATCCAGGGTGACCTCTTGTAGCTGGGTTCACCCAATAACCGCTACTACTCGCAACATATTGAACTTGCTCCATAGCTCCATCTCCTTGCTCTCCTCCAACGAACATAATTTGGCTTTGATCCTACCAGTCGCTCATGCTTTCTCCGGGTGTAGATGCATTGGAAGCTCCATGTGGCTCGCTAACCAACTTTTCCAATCTCTCCATGGCTTTATGAAGGGAATCAAATTTTGTAGAAAGCTCCGCCACTGCTTTTGCCTCATAGATGCTAGCCGGCTTTAAGGACGACGAGGAATGTCCCCTCTCGTCGGCCCATTGCTGATTATTCGAGGCTATCTCATCAAGTAAAGCCGTAGCGTCATCCAGTGTCTTCGCCAAAATGGCTCCATTGGCGGTTGCATCAATAATCTGTTTGATACTCGGTTGCAACCCATTGTAGAAGCTATGCACTAACTCCCACGGCTCGATGCTATGGTGGGGGCATTGGTGTTAGAGGTCCTTAAAGCGCTCCCATGCCTCATAAAGTCTCATGAGGGCCTTGCTTGAAAGACATCAAGGCGCTTCGTATCTTCACAGTCTTGGATGGTGGATAGAACTTGTTGACAAGTGCGCTCGCTAACTCATCCCAAGTGGTGAAGATTCCATCGGCTTGCGTCCTCAGCCAATACAAAGCCTTTTGGCAAAGAGTAAATGGGAAGCGGCGCATTCGAATTGCATCTGCTGGCACGCCAGACATCTGGAAATTAGCGCACTTCACCATGAACAATTGCAAATGGTAGTGTGGGTTTTCTTGAGAGTTCCCATGGAATGGGTCTTGTTGCATCAACACTACGATTCCTGTCTTCAACTTGAAGTTCTTGTCGGCGGCCAACTCCGGCATGACTATAGAAGAAGTGGGAGACGTGGTCTTGGGTCGTAGCCTATCTCGGATGGAGACAAGCCTAGCCATACGTTGCACTAGCTCCTCTGGTGATTCTGGCGCGGCCATTTGAATTTCATATATAGCAAATTTCCTCTCAGCTCTAAGCCTCCTTGCCATACGCTCGATCTCCGGGTCAAATAATATTTCTTCATGGGGAGCCTTCGTTCTCGTGTACATGCACAGAAAAAGAGAGTCTAGATATAATTGTTAGCCAAAAAGAGGAATAAAAGAGTGAAAATAATAAAAATAAAAAAGAAATAGCCAAGTAAAGAAAATAAAATACCGCCGCCTCTCCGGCAACGGTGCCAAAAACTTGATCGGCCCCCGGAATACACACACCGGGGGGCACGACTGTAGTCTTACCGCAAGCGCACGGTGTAGTGGCGAGCGGATATCGAACACGAGGAGGACTAATGACAGTACTCTATTTTGATCAATAAGTTATTGGTGGAAGAATGGTTTTGAGAATGTTGTCACAATCGTTCAATTAACAATTCGAATTCAATATAATAAAGGCGTCTAGAGCTAGGGAATCCCCACTACGGATCGTCAGTTATTTTCGTGAATCGTGAATCTCAATGTTGCAAGGCTTGAATTGAGGTAAACTTGTCGTAACTGAATAGAGAACCAAGCTCACGCTCTCGTGCTATTGCCGGTCTATAGCAACCTAGATTAGGGCCCACTCTCGTGCAAACACTAACCTAAGCCACTAGCATTAGGATCGACATCATCGTCCAATTGCTCCTCGAGCCCACTCTCGTGCAAACTCAAGTTACAACCTAGGTTTTGATAGTTTGTATTCGTCCAATCTCTTGCAAACGAATATGGGCATATGTTTATAATAAAAATCCTAGCTTTGGCCCAATCTCTTGCAAACCAAGTCTAGTGGATTTCGATTATAAACCTAAATCGAATATCTAAGCCTTCCCATCGATTAGAATCCAATCTCATGCAAACCCCAAATCGATGGAAATTCCTAGCTATCCGTAATAAATCAATCACAACCTAACCTTCTATCAATTCTAACAACATATGAATTCATCTCAATTCTAAAATCGACTCCATAGGGTTCATCCCCATGCCCTAGAACAGTGGAACTACTCGCAATTCATCATAAAAATAACAGAATAAATGAATGAAAACATATAGCAATTCATAGTTGGAGAAAAGCAATTCACCAAAATGAGAAATTTCAATAAGATGAACAAACCAGATCTCCAATATTAAATCTCTAAAGAGGAATTACAATTAGAATAACGCTAAAAAATAATTTCTTGTCTCTCCCTAAACTAGGATGAAAACTAGCCTTAAATACAAGCCAAAAATGGCCAGAAAATCCTGACAGATTTGCCCCTGGTGCAGCCCAGAACCCTAGTTCGCGATACAGGCAGATTACGCCACTCGGCCGAGTAGAACTATCACTCGGCCGAGTGACAGACCCAAAGAAAACAGAGAAGTCGGGGGGTTTGGGGGTCTGGTGCTCTGCGTTACTCGGCCGAGTAGAGTTTATCACTCGGTCGAGTGGACTTTCTCACTCGACCGAGTGAGTATTCTGTTGTGCTTCTCCAAATTCCAGAGAGTCGGCTAAAATTTCCTTTGGGAAGCTCTGACTCACTCGGGCGAGTGAAGTTCTCCAATCGGCCGAGTGAGATCATTTGCTCGGTCGAGTGGACTTTAACTCTGGGCGCTCTCGTATCAGTTGTACTCGACCGAATGGGTTCTTTCACTCGGCCGAGTGAGTTGTCTGTTCGCCGAGTGGCCTGTTTCTGAAGTCGCATCTTCTCCTCATCGCTTCCTCATCGATTCTATCGAACTTCTTCTTCTTCCACTCATCATCTAGCGCTGCTAGCTCCTCGATAGGGCCATAGGCGGTGCTCCGGAATGCGTGCAAGTCCCTTGATCCTATTTATGCTCTCGATCGCTCCATATCTCCTGAAATACGACAAAAACAAGAAATAGTGAAAAGCAACGCGATATCGTCGAATAATCATGAAAAACGCGATATGGATGATCAAAATGATATGCAAACATGCAGAAAAAATGTGTAAAATAAGGAGTGATCACGTATGTAACAGGATTCTATTAAGATAATAAATCTGTGAGCCATGACTTAATTTATTTTTGCCTAGATCTTCCATTTCATGTTTAATAGTCAGGCTTGAACAGATATTTTGGTTTTCTCTTCAGGAGATCCGATGAGATTTAAGTTGTTTACAACTATGATCTCAAATCCTGTTCTTTGCTTAGATGCAAAGACAACCCTTAGTAGGAATCATTACTCTGTTAAGTGATGCTCTTGGTTGTACATTATTTATTGTTCTTATTGTTTTTCTTCAATAGAATAGACGTCCCAAAGTCTATTCGGGCATTTAAGGAACTGTGGAATTTATCTTTACCAAGATATTCACAAAGGTATGCCGTCACAACGTCCAATAACAGCATATCCAAAATTTCCTTTGCGTAATCGCAAGGTATTTGCATCTGATAACTTAGGGAGACTGATGCATCATTTATGAGTCATGCTCATTTTAATTTGTTCGATCCCTAGTTTCAGCGAAATTTTCCTTGGGCTATAGGTTGTACCTTATAGCATACGATTTTGTATTTATTTTTCTTATATGTGCAATACTTATTTTACCTACAGGTTTGACACCTTTTGGTGTCTGGACTTCAGGTCCGAACATTTCACGTTTCATAAGTGAGTCCAGCTCATCTTTTATTGCCTCGTTCCATATTTGGCCAATCTCTACGTTTGCATTTTAGCAATAGAGTATGGAACGATATTTTATAAATATCATCGCTTTTTGATGTATATGACAATATGATACATGGATATATTGTCGACAATTATGTTCTTTCTGTCCAACACCTCCCCAGTATGTACAACATTTACTTTCAATTTCAGTTTTTCCTGGTATTTCCCCTACAGTGGATTTCGGGAAGGGTGAGGGTGTGGACATGAGCTCATTGTCATGTGGTAGTATTGTCTTAAGGTCTCCAGGAGTTTCTGTCCTTGGAGCCTAGTGGTCTGCCTCTTTTCTGTTAAGGATCAGCCACTTCTGTTGCTGGTGGATTGCATCAATTCTCGGGGATGTCAATCCTAGCTGGAGTATTTGTAGCAGGGATGTGTGATCTGAAAATCTTCTGGTTGTCAGTAAATGATTCCGTAATTGGTGAACAGTGTTCTGTATATGGAGGATCTTCAGGATCTCATCTTCACATTGTATTGTTACCGGATCATAGTGGATCAAGCTTTTGTATCCCACGTTATAATTTGCTTTGCACCAGATTTCCAGTATCTGGGTCCATTTCGGGGAAACTCGTCTCATCAAAATCACAGTCTTCAAGATGTGCCTTATATGCGTCCCCCATTTGGGGTTTTAGGCATCTTATAATTGAGGGTGACTCAACCCCTACATAGATATCTAGGCGACGTTGAGGACCCATTTTTGTCCTCTGTGGTGGTGCGATCTGAATTTAAACTGCACGACCGAAGATTCTCAAGTGAGAAATGTTCGGTGGCATTCCATATGCAAGTTGCATTGGAGACTCTGACCTCCAGAGGGTCTTATTTTCATTTACAATACAGCATGCAGAATTTGCATGTCCCTATGCATCCACCGGCAATCGGGATTTCATTAACAATGGACGTGCAATCCATTAGAGTCTATTAATCAGTGACACTGCCGACCCATTTTGGGTATGAACATGCGGCACTGTATGTTCATTTTCTATTCACGTTGCTTGGCAGTACTCTTGAAATGACCGGGAGGTAAATTCCCCAATATTAACCAGACTTATTTTCTTTATTTGACTGTATGGGAAATGTGACCACAACATTATTATTTGTGCCAATGGCTTTAGAAAAGCTATGTTGCGGGTCGATAGTAGACACACATACGAATATTTTGAGGATGTAATTATCAGTACAATAAAGTACCGAAGTAGCCCACTAGGAGGTGGATTTTTCCACATCAATCTCCTTATTTTCTTTCGAGGAAGTGTGGAGATTCTTTTGTCAGATTTTAATAGAGATGGCCTTGTAATTTGTTTTCCCTTATAACAAGGGGTGCGAGGGAATTCTCTCTTCTAAAGAATCTTCTAGTTCGTCAAGTCACACCCATAGGATAAGATGCGGTGCATCATCACTGATCCAAGGTGGCCATGTCTATCATGCCAACGGAAAAACTTGGCTGATGTCGGGCACTTCAGGTGCTCCGTTAAATCCGCTTCCTCTCTCCGAATCTTTGTATGGTAGAGGCCTGAAAGTCTCTCAAAACGTTCAAGTATGGATTTTACTCCTTTTTTCTTGAAACGTTACATACAATAATTATTTTTCATTTACATTTGCTGTTTCCAAATGGAATCCGTTGAAACAGATGTCCTTGAAACTTAGTAAGTTTCGGTTGGATTTCGGAGAGATTAGTGCATCCTTTATTTTTGTGTCATTTGGGAGCAACAGTGTTGCGTTCCCAGAACCTTCAATATGGCCCTGATATTGGGCTTTGTATTGAAGGATCATATATGTTTATTTATTGTCTACTAATCAGTTATGAGAGCAGTTCATCTATTGAAAGATGAATCATATAGGCACATTTTCAGAGAAACTTTTTCATTCAAAATCAAATTACATAATTCAAAAAGCTCTCATAACATGAAATGTTCTTAATACAAGTAGCTAAGATAAAAATAGAAAGCTAATCAAGCAGGTCTTTATTTTCGAAGTCGTCAGCTATAAACTTGATTAGAGCATCAGAGGTCACCAGGTTTATTTCAGCTTTATTTTTCTTGTTTTCTTTATACAAATCCTGGAGATGCTGCGGAGTTCGATACACTCTGGACCAGTGGCCTTTCATGCCATAGCTATGGCACTGGTCTTCCCAATCTCTCTTGGGTGGGGGTGCATCATTTCTATTTTTGTCATTTCTGCGCCAAGTGAACTTCCGCCTCCCTTTATTTCTTTGTTGCTGCACTTGGCCCCTGGCCCTTTTGTTTTGTCCCCCTTTTTGTGGTCTTTCTTATTGTTTATAATCACTCTTCTTTTTGGAAAAAGAAGAGGTATTGTGAGCTTCTGGTAGGGGGCAGTGCCAGGGAGTGCATGTTGTGAGTGGTGAGGAGAAGCTCTCTGTTTTGTTCAGCCATAAGTAAATATGACAACAGCTCAGAATACTTGATGAACTTGCGTTCACGGTATTGCTGCATTAGTATCACATCTTTTTCATGGAAAGACGTGTACGTCTTTTCCAGTATGTGATCTTCTGAGACTTTTTCACCACACAACTTCAGGCGTAAGGTGATGCTAAAGAGTGCTGAGTTGTATTCAGCTATGGACTTAAAGCCTTGCAGTCTCGGGTTCTCGCACTCATATCATGCCCTTGGTAGTATAACATCTTTCTGATGTTTATACCTATCCTCAAGGACAGTCCACAGCTAAAATGGATCTTCGACCGTAAGGTATTCAGCCTTTAGGGTCTTGTCCACATGGCGGTGAATATAGATAATGGCTTTTGCCTTTTCTATATCGATTACATTTTCATTATTAGTTATAGCAGAAATGAGGGACTTAGCCCGCAGATGAAACTTCACATCGAGCTGCCAGCTCAAATAGTTTCTTCCTGATGCATCCAACACTTCGAAATCGACACTTGCGATTTTAGCCATTTTATTTAGCAGAGCACAAATTTGCATGAATTAATAATTTAAACAATAAACATTTTCATGCGGAGGCAATTTTTATATGAAGAGCTAATTGCATGGATCGGTCAGTCCCTCATAAATAGAGTCCAAAGTCCATTACAGTCCATATTACACAAATGAACGCTTTTAAAAAGAAATTACAACTTTGGAAACCCCGTGGGTCCCATATAAGATCTTCAGCTTCAATTGTGACCTCTGTTTCCATGGAAAGTGGTCTTCGGTCTTGGACATTTACATAAATTCATCATTACAATTTCTCTCAAAAGTAAAAGAAAAGTGCAGGAAATAAAATGGGGGACTTAAACAGCTGATCCAAAACCGCAATTTAGCTATCCATGCAAAAATTTGTGCTCATCAAATATTTTCAGCAGACATTTTCATCACAGGCCTTCATATTTGTAGAAATGGATAAACAATTTAATTACTTAATAATTATTGGACCACTGAGCAACGTCATACACCGTTAGGTTAGCTGACTAACGGCAGAGCGGTCGTAGGATCTTCCTAATTATTACGTTTTAACATTTGCATAACCAAACATAGTTTATCCACAGAATAAGCCAAAATGATGCGAAGCATATATTAATGATCCTACAAAGGGTATCATATAATGCAAAGGTTGTGCTAGTTGGGTTTATTCAAAAAGATTGAAAAAGAGCCTAATATTTGACATGTTCTTCATAAAAGGAAGAAATTTTCCTTTTTAAATCATCCCCAATTTATCCAAAAATGTCCCCAAAAGTCCCCTTTATGTCCTCTTATTGCACCATATTTTATCATGAATTTTCATGAATTTTTAGGCCCTCAAATACCTTTTAAATCAATTTTTAGCCCCCAAAAAACCTTTTAAAGCTAAGTTAAGCCCCCTTTTTTGTTTTGGTTTTTTTTGAAACAAGACTGGCCTGCGGGCCTGAAGCCCTCAGTGTGGCTGCAGGCTTCAAGCCCGCAGTCATTAATCTTTTATTTGAATAATAGGCCTGCGGGTCTGAGGCCCGCGGTTTGCATGCGGGCTTCAGGCCCGCAAGGCTGTAATTCTTTTTTTGTATGGGCTTCGGGCCCAAAGAAAATACGTTTGGGGGGGGCGGTGGCGGCTAGGGTTTGTCGCCGCCGCCGCCTGCTATTACGCCCCCGGGGGGAGGGGGTGATCGCTCCGTATTTTACACCCTTTTTCTGCATGTTTGCATGCCACTTTGATCGCTCATATCGCGTTTTTCACGATTTTCCGGCAATATAGCGATGCTTTTCACGATTTCTTGTTTTTGTCGTATTTCAGGAGATATGGAGCGATTCGGAGTGATTTTGAGATCAAGAGGATTTGCACCCACTCCAGAGTGTCACCCAAGGCTCTTTTGAGGGCTATTCGGTGATGGAAGACAAGTGAGAGAAGAAAGAACGTCGTAGGAGCGACGAGGAAGCGAAAAGACGAAGATTGGGCATCTGCAGCATCTCACTCGGCCGAGTGAACTACCCACTCGGCCGAGCAAGAAGACCACTCGGCCGACCAGACCGGACACGCATCAACAGAAGAAAATAGGCGTGCACTCGGCCGAGTGACGATAGTCTATTCGACCGAGCATGGAAATCACCTCGCCCGAGTGGCATGAGAAAAGACACTTCAAAACGGCCGACTTACTGTAATTCTACAGGCTTTTGACGACTCCGACTCGGCCGAGCAAGAAATGCCCCTCGGCCGAGTGAGTAAATCCACTCGGCCGAGTCACTCCCGAAGATAGACCCACGAAAAGTCCCGACTTACTGGAATTTTACCGAGTTTGTCACTCGACCGAGTGACATTTTTCACTCGGCCGAGTGAGCTGCCCCGCCTGCTGCGTAAACTGGGATTTTTGAGCTGCGCAGGGGCATTTTTGTCACGAATTTCTGGGGCGATTTTGAGGGGTATTTAAACCCAGTTTTTGCCCTAGTTAGACAGAACTTTTTGATACTTTTTGCAGCCTTTTTAGAGAGCTTTTTAGTTAATTAGATTTAGGCTTTTTGAGAGATTAGAAAGGAGACTTTTGTTTGATGATATTGGATTCTCATTGGTTTGTCTCCTTTCTTGTAAAAACTCCATTTTTATTGATAATTTCTCTATTGCAATGATTTGTGTTGATTTTTCTATTGAATTTCTTATGAATTGCATGATGATTAGTGAGTAGTTTTATTGTCATAGGGCATGGGGATGAACCCTATGAACCCTATTTCTGAATTGTGATGAATTGGTGAAATTCTTGCTAGAATTGATTAGGGTTAGGTTGGGATCGATTTATTACGGATAGCTAGGGATTCATATCAATTGGGATTTGCAAGAGATTGGGTCCCAATTGATAGGAAGACCTAGAAATTCGATTTAGATTTACGATTGGAATTTTCTAGTATTGGTTTGCAAGAGATTGGACCAAGACTAGGGTTTTTAATCGTATCTCTATACAAATACCCGTTTGCAAGAGATTGGACGGGTAGGAACTATCTCAACCTAGGTCGTAGCTCTAGTTTACACGAGAGTGGGCTCGAGATACGATTGGACGATGATGTCGTTCTTCACGCTAGCGGCTTAGGTTAGGGTTTGCAATAGATTGGGCCCTAACCTAGGTTTGCTATAGACCGGCAATAGCGCGAGTGCGTGAGCTTGGTTCTACATTTAGTTGCGACTAGTTCACCTAAAATTTAAGTCTAGCAATGATGTAACCTATGAATCACAACGATGAGATACGGTTCATAGCGGAGATTCCATATCCCTAGGCATTTTATTTCATTGATATTTCTATCGATACACGAACGATTGTGACAATTTCACCCCAAATTATTCTCGACCATTTTGATAGCTAGGTGATTAGAAGAAAACACTGTCATTATCCCTCCCTGAGTTCGATACCCGCTCGCCACTATGCCGTGCGCTTGCGGTAAGACTACGAGTCGCTCATCCCGGTTGCGTGTGCACACCGGGCGACGATCAAGTTTTTGGCACCGTTGCCGGGGAGGCGACAGTGTTTTATTCTCTTTACTTAGTATTTTCTTTTTATTTTCATTACTTTTATCTTTTTACTCCTTAATCGTGCTAACATTTCCTTTGAACTCTGTTTTCCCTTGCATGTACACGAGATCTACGGTGAACCCCGAGGAAATATTATTTGATCCGGAGATTGAGCGTACCGTGAGGAGGATCAGAGCCGAGAGAAGGCACGCTACGAAGGACGGTTGTATGAACCGTGTGGAGACACCGGAGGAGATAGCCGCACGAATGGCGAGGATCATATCTATTAGAGATAGGCTTCGGCCTAAGACTTCTTCCACCACATCGTCCATCGCCATGCCGAAACTAGCGGCGAACAAGAATTTTGAGCTAAAACGGGATTGGTAGTGTTGATGCAACAAGACCCGTTTCATGGGAATGCCTATGAAAATCCGCATTACCACATCCAACTTTTCTTATCCAAGTGCGCCACTTTCCAAATGCCGGGCGTTTCCGTTGATGCAATCCGACTGCGACTCTTCCCCTTCACACTCAAAGATAAAGCTTTATATTGGTTGAGGATGCAAGCTGAAGGGACATTCACCACTTGGGATGAGTTGGCAAGCGCCTTCGTTGACAAGTTTTACCCTCCTTCCAAGACGGTGAAGATCCGGAGTGCTCTCATGTCCTTTAAGCAAGGACCGTAAGAGACCCTCTATGAAGTATGGGAGCGCTTCAAGAACTTGCAACGTCAATGCCCCCATCATAGTATAGAAGATTGGGAACTTGTTCACAGTTTCTACAATGGACTCCAACCGGGCACGAAGCAAATTATTGACGCAACCGCCAATGGAGCCATACTATCAAAGACCCCGGATGAAGCTACGGCCTTGTTAGAAGAGATGGCCTCAAATAACCAACAATGGGAGGACGAGCGAGGACATTCTTCGTCCTCTTTGAAGCCCACTAGCATTTATGAGGCCAAGGCCGTGGCGGAGCTTTCAACCAAATTTGACTCTCTCCACAAGGTGGTGGAGAGATTGGAGAAATATATCACCGAGCCCCATGGAGCACCCTCTACATCTACGCCGACAAGCAATATGAGTGACTGGCAAGACCAATTCCAAGCCATGTATGTAGGAGGGGACAATGGAGAAGGAGCCTTGGAGCAAGTACAATATGTCGCGGGGAACTACGGATATTGGGCCAACCCGGCCGCTAGAAAGCATCCGGGCTTTTTATATGCAAACAATGATGGTGCTTTGAATCCACCACCACAACAACTTCCTCAAGCTCGACCTCCACCACCACAACCTCAATATCAACCGAGGGGTCCACCGCAACAAAATTACCCGCCGAGGCAACAAACAGGACCATATAAACCCCCCGGGTACAACCAAGGTTGGAGAGCTCCCAACCCACCTCAAGCTCAACCACGATCGGACCACGAAGCTAGGGTGGAAGAATTTATGGTGGAGCAGAGAAAGATTAATGCTAGATTGACGGCGGGGCAGGAGTCACTAAGTACCGTCGTCGCTCAACTTGCGGAGCAACTTACGTTGCTCAACAAGAACGCCCAACAATTGCCGGCTCAACCCGAGCCCAATCCACGAAGCAACACCGGACACATCAATGCGGTGGTTGCGGTTACAACAAGGGGCGGGAAGGATACCACTCCCGCTATGACCCAAAGCAAGCAACCCGTGGTAGAAATTTTGGAAGAAAAAGAGACGGCAATTGAAGAAGAGAGCCGAAAGGAGCCGATTGAAGGAGGAAATCCTAAAGTGGTGGAGCCGCTTGATGAGCGCCGCTACATGCCACCGGTGCCGTTTCCACAACGGCTAGCTAGAGCCAAGATGGAGAAAAGGCTCGCCAAGTTCCGAGAATACTTGAGGGGAGTAAGCCTCAATATTCCTTTCCTAGTGGCAATTGTTGAGATCCCGTCTTACGCGAAGTTCTTGAAAGATTTGATTTCGGGAAAGAAAAGGAAGGAAAAAATCATGCTTGCGGAGCAAGAAACTTGGATTACCCGGAAGGAGAAGGAGCCGGCGAAATTGAAGGATCCCGGGAGTTTCCGCATCCCTTGCACACTAGGAGGCGTCCCTTTGCAAAAAGCTCTAGTAGACTTGGGCGCTAGTGTGAGCCTTATGCCCCTTAGTATGTTTCAGAGATTGAACACGGGCACCGACTTGAAGCCGACCGACATGAGGATTCAACTTGCGGACGGTCGGATTACTAGGCCGGTAGGGATCGCGGAGAATATTCCACTCCAAGTACCGGGAGGTATATGCTTGCCTTGTGATTTTGTTATAATGGACATCAAGGAAGAGGACGACACTTCGCTCATACTTGGACGCCCGTTCCTCGCAACCGCCGGTGTTATCGTCGATGTGCGTGAAGGAACTCTATCCTTGAATGTTGGCAACATAGAAGTCGAGCTTCACACACCCCGGGCCATGAAACAAATGCCATATCACAAGGAGTTAGATTATGTGGATCTCCTCGATGAAGTGATTGAAGAAGCAATCCCCCACTCTATTGGTGCTCTCCATGATGATGGCTTCGAAGAAGGCCAAGCTTCGGGTGAAGAAGAGAAATTGGAGGACCCTCCGGATAGCTCCGCGGATGGTGATGAAGGTGACACTGATGTCGCAAGAATACGAGAGCTTTGTAAGCTCTCAAAGGCCAAGAATCCGAAGAAAGCTCCACCGAACGGAAGATCGGTGTCACCGGCCAAGAAAAAGATAGGAACAAGCTCTAGCTTGGGGGACTTGTCCCCCAACATTGTCCATGATGAGGAGGCGTCGAGGAAGACCGATGATCATCAAGACCCAAATCCGAGCGGCCTTCCCGACAAGTTTGACGGGTGCATCTCGTATGCACCCAATATCGCCAGCTAAACGAATATCTTAAGGGGTCGAGCTCACGACCTTAAACGAGCGCTTGTCGGGAGGCAACCCGACGGTTTTTGCATTATTTTTATTTGATTTTCATTTTTTTTAGTTTTTTGTTAGTTTTTAGAGTCTTTTGTCCATGAAAATCGTGACAACGGGTACTATTTTTCATGACAGGAGAAGGAGAAAGGGAGATCAATTATATGGAGGATGATAGAGGCAAGGAAGAGCGCTCCAGGAACGCGTTCATGCCTTAGAAGGAGGAAGAAACAGACTGGAGGAAGAAAAATAGAGACCAGAGCAAAAACGGAGTGCAGATGCAGAAAACAGCACGCCACTCGGCCGAGTAGCATATGCCACTCGGCCGAGCAAAGACTCCACTCGGCCGAGTGGAGCACCAAACAGGGAAGTTTCTGCAGACCAACTCTCTGTTAATTTCTGTAAATTTTAGTTTTAATTTCCACTCGGGCGAGTGACTTGTCACTCGGCCGAGTGAAACAGATACCCTCCTTGCCTAAAAATTGCCGAGTGGCAGAGCCACTCGGCCGAGTGGAGTTTCTCCCTTCGGCCGAGTGAACCAAAGCCACTCAGCCGAGTCGTAAGTGGGAACGAGATTTTCAAAATTTATTTCGTTTACGCACTCGGCCGAGTTATATTATCACTCGGTCTAGTCGTAACAATTTCTATATAAGTTCAGCGGCGGGCGCGAATTTCTAAAAACCCAAATGCCCCAAATCGAGCCTGAGGCCGCTGTTGTTTCCTCTCCCTCGCCCGCTGCAACCCCTCGACCCTCGTTCGAATCGACCCCCTCCATCGGTGATCACCTGTCCGCGCATCGCCATCGATCGGCCGTCGACCCACCTCGCCGGCGCCGGCCGCCACCGCCCCGAATCACTTCGCTTTGCCCTAAAACCCCCTCTTCTCCTTGTTTCTTTTGATCCGTACACCCATTGAGCTCCTAATCCAAATCAAATTTCATATCTATCTATTATCCCCTATCTCCCCATACGCATTGAATATTATTCGCTGATTTGATCGTTTCATTTGCAGGATAGCTTGGGAGAGCTTCGGGGAGCTTCAGGTAGCTTTTGGACGTGCATTTAGCTTCGCGGTGGAGGCGTCTCTTCGCACGCACCACTTATTGCTCTCGCGGCATGTTCAGGTACATTCGCTCCATTATTTAGCTCATCGTTGTATTTATTTAGTTGGGACACGTCTCGCGGCACACTTGCCACCGCGCACTAGGTCGCGTACACGGGGATCCGCTCCCAAGCGGAGGCAGACCGATGACCCCGGTCCCTCTCACGCTAGGGAGGACTCCCCTCCACCTAGCCCGCCACCGCCGCCACCACCTACACAGCCGATCCCAGCCGATCATGTCCCTCCACCCGCCCCCGCTGTCGGGCCGATGGGGATCACGTTTCGAAATGATGCACACCGTGCCAGGTTCGAGCGTATCTGCCATCGCTCGATAGTACCCTCTAGGTTCGCGCACTTAGCTGACCTTGACCGCCTAGGGGTACTCGAGGGGCTTCTCACGTTGTAAGACAACGTGGGATGGCGTGATTTTCTTGCGGTGTCGACGGATACTTACATCCGTCCGACACTAGAGGTCCTGAGCTCTATCGACCGGACCCCTGGAGGATGCACATTCCGCTTGATGGATCGAGAGTGCGAGATCACTCTCGACATGCTTCATGCATTCTTCCAGTGGCCCGCTGTCCCTGTCCCTGACCGTGCCTACGCTCCCTCCGCTCCACCCCCCCTGACACTCTACTTCAGAGCATTCGTGCTCTTGAGGGGGCTGTTAGTGGACTCTGAGGAGACTTTAGGGCTCTCTCTGCCACGGTCAGTACTGTGCAGTCCTGCGTCGCCCTGCTTCCCGATATTCAGGCTTGCCTGAATCAGATTCTGGCGCGTCTGCCTCCACTATCCCCACCCACCCAGCAGTTACCCCGACCACCACCCCCGCCACCACCTCCGCCACAGGACGGTGATGGTGCAGCGCCACCACCAGCTTAGGCACACCCTTGATGCCTCTGATATTTTTGTCGTTTTGCTGCCCGTTTGTTCCTGGGCCTGGTGTTTAATTTTTGCCCCCCCTCCTCCACGTATTATTATTTTGGTACCTTCCTGATCATATATTTTTATACCTTTTTGGGAGTGAGGGAGAGACCTTTTTGGGGACACTCATATCTGCATCATCCTGATCTTTGCATACATCATATTCATTCGCATTTTATTTTCTTTTTCTTTTTCTATCTTTTTCCTCATGCATGCATCCTCGCCCACCCCTCCCACTTCACGTCTCTCGATGTGCCACAATTTGCACATTGAGGACACTGTGCACTTCAGCTTGGGGGAGTGAGTTCTCACACTTTTTCATTTTTTCCACCCTTTATTTTTGACTTCTCATGTTTTCTTTCCACTTTTGCACTTATTTTCACCACCTTTTCGTTTCTTTTATCATGCATCACGTTTTCTTTTCCTCTTTTGAGTATGCTGCATTGTATATAGTTCTATTTTCTTTTATCTTTGTTTCTTTCATCTTTTGCTAGAGATGATTTTTCTGTGATGACGACGACGTGGTGTTAGCTTATCTACATATGCATGCTATTTTGTAACGTCATAGCTTTTGTTTCAGATATCATATGCTATGTCCTGCTTTGCATTTTGATATAGTAACCCACTCTTTTCCTGTATGGATATAGATGAAATTCTGTTAATAGCTGATGTCTGATGATTCATATGTATGCTTTTCATAGAGAACACACCAAGCTTCCCGCATTGTCTGCTTATATTTGGAGTACTGCTTTCCTCTCTCATATCACTTCTTATTGCATGAATTGTACGCTTCACCTTCAGGTTGATTGAATGTATGCTAGGACGATATATCTGGACTAGTTTACTTTTGGGATTAAACTGAGTAGATTATATTACTCTGCTGATAGTTGTCATGCACGTCCTATAGAGTGAACTGAGTGATACATTGATTTCTTTCTCCACATATCTTGAGCATTATTTCTATACTTGAAATTCATTGGTGAATCCCCCCTAGCAAGTCTATTATCGGCATTTCCCCCGCTATTAATTTCCATGCTCCAAATCGCCAAAATCAAAAAGAAAAAAAATACACCTGTATATCCTTCTCTCTTTTGATTTGGGATCGCTTATGTATATATGATTTTTCTAAAAAAAGAAAAAAGAAAAAAAGAGAGAGAAAAATTGAGAAAAAGAAAAGGAAAGAGAAAAGAAGTTCATAACGATCCCATCTCATACTCTTTCTCTCATTCTTCCCTCTTTTGTTTTAATTTTTTTTTGAGCTTCAAAAGAAATGGGGAATGTACATATTGATTTGTTTATGCCACCACGCTTATGGATAAGCTTGGGGGAGAGGATCCAATGATGTGTGAGAGAGTGACTACTTGACGGTGCATGACAACCTAGGCTAAGTAATCTTCTATACACTGTGAGATTGCTAAAGTTTCACGAAATCCAGAAATCGACACTTAGCATTCATTTCATGAAAACCTTGCTTTTCTATTCTTACTATTCCATATCGTATGATATCTCTTATACTCCTTATAGAAAGCATTCAATTGAAAAGTGTGTGATCTATGGTTATGCATACCGCTTTAGATGCTTCAGACGATGTTAATCCTAGAATGATTCCATATTTCATGCTATATTGATATTTTGGGGATTTCTATTTCGAATGCATCATTATACTATGATATCGAAATAAAAGTATTTGACGTGTGATTTATATTCTATGTATGCTATATGAGTAAGCAAAACCCACGTCCAGAGAAAAATGATCTAGCACCCCCCTTCTTCGCTTTCTATTCTATTTTTTTGTTTTTATTTTTATTTCTTTTATTTTTCCCTATTTTCCATCATTTTGCCCGTCGGGCTCGCTTTTTACTCATCTTCCTCGAGGACGAGTAAGAGGTAAGCTTGGGGGATTTTGATCGCTCCGTATTTTACACCCTTTTTCTGCATGTTTGCATGCCACTTTGATCGCTCATATCGCGTTTTTCACGATTTTTCGGCAATATTGCGAAGATTTTCATGATTTCTTGTTTTTGTCGTATTTCAGGAGATATGGAGCGATTCGGAGTGATTTTGAGATCAAGAGGATTTGCACCCACTCCGGAGTGTCACCCAAGGCTCTTTTGAGGGCTATTCGGCGATGGAAGACAAGTGGGAGAAGAAAGAACGTCGTAGGAGCGACGAGGAAGCGAAAATACGAAGATTGGGCATCTGCAGCATCTCACTCGGCCGAGTGAACTACCCACTCGGCCGAGCAAGAAGACCACTCGGCCGACCAGACCGGACACGCATCAACAGAAGAAAATAGGCGTGCACTCGGCCGAGTGACGATAGTCTACTCGGCCGAGCATGGAAATCACCTCGCCCGAGTGGCATGAGAAAAGACACTTCTAAAACGGCCGACTTACTGTAATTCTACAGGCTTTTGACGACTCCGACTCGGCCGAGCAAGAAATGCCCCTCGGCCGAGTGAGTAAATCCACTCGGCCGAGTCACTCCCGAAGACAGACCCACGAAAAGTCCCGACTTACTGGAATTTTACAGGGTTTGTCACTCGGCCGAGTGACATTTGTCACTCGGCCGAGTGAGCCGCCCCGCCTGCTGCGTAAACTGCAATTTTTGAGCTGTGCATGGGCATTTTTGTCACGAATTTCTGGGCGATTTTGAGGGGTATTTAAACCCAGTTTTTGCCCTAGTTAGACAGAACTTTTTGATACTTTTTGCAGCCTTTTTAGAGAGTTTTTTAGTTAATTAGATTTAGGCTTTTTGAGAGATTAGAAAGGAGACTTTTGTTGGATGCTATTGGATTCTCATTGGTTTGTCTCCTTTCTTGTCAAAAACTCCATTTTTATTGATAATTTCTCTATTGCAATGATTTGTGTTGATTTTTCTATTGAATTTCTTATGAATTGCATGATGATTAGTGAGTAGTTTTATTGTCATAGGACATGGGGATGAACCCTATGAACCATATTTCTGAATTGTGATGAATTGGTGAAATTCTTGCTAGAATTGATTAGGGTTAGGTTGGGATCGATTTATTACGGATAGCTAGGGATTCATATCAATTGGGATTTGCAAGAGATTGGGTCCCAATTGATAGGAAGCCCTAGAAATTCGATTTAGATTTACGATTGGAATTTTCTAGTATTGGTTTGTAAGAGATTGGACCAAGACTATGGTTTTTAATCGTATCTCTATACAAATACCCGTTTGCAAGAGATTGGACGGGTAGGAACTATCTCAACCTAGGTCGTAGCTCGAGTTTGCACGAGAGTGGGCTCGATATACGATTGGACGATGATGTCGTTCTTCACGCTAGCGGCTTAGGTTAGGGTTTGCAAGAGATTGGGCCCTAACCTAGGTTTGCTATAGACCGGCAATAGTGCGAGAGCGTGAGCTTGGTTCTACATTTAGTTGCGATTAGTTCACCTAAAATTCAAGTCTAGCAATGATGTAACCTATGAATCATAACGATGAGATACGGTTCGTAGCGGGGATTCCCTATCCCTAGGCGTTTTATTTCATTGATATTTCTATCGATACACGAACGATGGTGACAATTTCACCCCAAATTATTCTCGACCATTTTGATAGCTAGGTGATTAGAAGAAAACACTGTCAATGTCCCTCCCTGAGTTCGATACCCACTCGCCACTACGCCGTGCGCTTGCGGTAAGACTACGAGTCGCTCGTCCCAGTTGCGTGTGCACACCGGGCGACGATCAGGGGGCGCCCCACTGTAGTGAGGGCAGCAGTGGGTTGGGGGTGCGGCCCCCTCCTCTGCTGTTGCAGGAACGGGGATGGGCGGTGGACCCCTCCTTCGCTGCCGTGGCGGCGGGGAGGAAATGGCAACCCCCCCTTTCGGGGGGGCGAGGGCGACGAACCACCTCTTCAGGGGGACACAGGGACGGCGGCCCTCCTCTACGCAGGGGGGGCTGGATGCGTAGCGACGACCCGAAAAACTGCACCCCTTCAGGGGGATGTGAGGGCGACGCCAGTGGCGGCCCGAAGGCCGCACCCCCTTCGGGGGAAAGAGCAGCGCGCAGGGAGACGAGCGGAGGGTGGCCGGCGGCAAGGCCTAGATATGGTAAATCAAAACCCTATTTTCATTGTTAACAGATATTAAACATGTTAAAAACATGATATTGGACGATAAAAATCGTCGATTAAGGCAATTAGCCCTAAATCCACTTTGATCTTGCGAGATCGGTGGAGAATACTATCATACGTATGATAAAAACGACATTTTTAGCGAGATTTACCTCTATATCCGTCGTCCGAATATAGAGACGGTTGAACGAAGCCTACGCAAATGACGACGCTCGTTTAATGAAGCTTGACGTTGTGCGCGTGGATCTTCCGCCTTTCTTCGCTTTTCGCAACGATCGATTTTTGTGGAAATTTTTTTTAATTAGAGGCTCGTGCTGATAACGTGTTATGAATCAACTACTGGGAGAGGAACCCCCAGCCCTTTATTTATAGGCAGGATAGGAGAGTAGAAAGATAAGCTACATAGATATGGGCGTATCTATAAGATACCCACAATCTTAACCGACTCTGGTATTTCCATTCATAACAAGTTCTTTTTTACAATAGTATATATGAATTAATAAATAGGCTAACAATAACTAAGAGTAAATCAACATTCAAATCAATTATCCACTTGGTTCAAAATTTCTTAAGCTTTGTGAGTCGCAAGGTTCAGATAGATAGATATGTTCAATTGCATATTCAAGATTCAAATCGCAAGGTTAAGAAACTTGTGAGGGGAAATCTTGTTCAAATCATACGGTTAAACATAATACCAAATTAATCTAGTACAGATTTAATTAAAGACCAAATAGTTGTATAAATGGAAAGAAAACCGTAGTCCTAATCCTTATGCTATGAATTATATTCCTCATAACCGTAGTTCCATCGTATCCATGTACGTGAATTGGAATTGAAATAGAGTTCCCAATTCCCATCCGCCACCGTCGCCGCTCGCAGTCCAATATATAAACTCACCCGACCCGTCACCAGCTACAAGCAAACCAGAGGAGGAAAAACAAGAAGAGAGAGAGAGAGAGAGGCAAAAAATCATAGAAACAAACCGATGATGCAGAAAAACACAGTTCTCGGGCTCTCCTTCATCATCATCCTATGTCTCTTCTCTCCCTCTACCCCTCCCGCGGCCGCAACCCCAACAACGTCCCCCCACGGCATCTCGACGGTCTTTGCTTTCGGTGATTCGACCCTCGATTCGGGGAACAACAACTTCATCCACACCCTCGTGCAGGCGAACCACACCCCTTACGGCCATGACTTCCCTAGCCACGTCCCCACGGGCCGGTTCTCCAACGGGAAGCTCATCACCGACTTCCTCGTCTCTGCTCTCAACATCAAGCAATACCTGTCGCCTTTCACCGCCAACAACCTAACGACTGTCGACCTTCTTACCGGCGACAGATCCTACTTAACTAACTTATGTAAGTGCTTAAAATAAACATGACCAAAACGGCAATGCCATAATAGTTGTTCATTGGTATTAGAAACTAAACAATGTTCTATGGTTTTAGGCAAGCTCAAATAATAAATATGTTTACGCCTAATACTAGTAAATAAAACATGAGAATCAATATCTACAATATTACAAATACCCTCTCCAAAGTTAACCTTGTAACCCTTGTCACAAAGTTGACAATGGAGATAAGATTATGACATAAACCACTAACTAAATAAACATTGGTAATAAGTAGTTTGGAAGGATTACCGACTTTGCCTACTCCAATAATGGTTACCTTTTGATTGCCTCCAAAGTGACCGTTGCACCACCCTTGTTGCAAACCACTTCGGAGAGCAATGTGGGATCTCCCGTCATGTGTTTGAAGCATCCGATGTCGAGTATCCATCCTTTCCTTTTATAGCCAATATGTCTATTATTGCTCTCTTTCTTGTTCTTGGATACCTACATAGTATACAATAAGCTCATGGTACCCAAGCTTTGTTGGGTCTAAGGGGATTAACCCTTTGGAAACCAAGTCCAAGTGGGCGTTGGCTTCCCAACATAGTTACCACTATTTATCACATCGCTAAAATAAGAATTAACATACGCATTCCTATCATTTGTGCTAGTGTTCTTAGAACCCAAAATTGTGTATGTTTTGTGTCCTTTTCCTAGTTGCATGCACATTTTGTTGAGTTCTATGGGGTGCATGCTTTCTTGGAGTATGAGATCTAGCATATGAAGATGGAGGTGTATAAGCATGAGACATATATATGTTATATGCAAATTGAGGAGCATGCATATTATTTGAAACATACAGAGCATGCATGTGAAGTGGTGGATAAGCATACATGAGACAATTATGTGTATAAACATATAAATGTGTAGGAGCAGGTGCATGCGTATTTCTCAAGTGTGAGTTTGCACGTGCCTGTGGGTGTAGAGCATAAATTGTGTCATACGTGTCCACACGTGAAGTATGAGATTTCCTACGTGTATGAGTGTTGGTGTATATATATGCATGTCCTTTCTTTTGGTTTCCACCCTTAGTTGGTTTCTTGCCAAAAGAAGGAGAGTGTGAAATGGTGGCCTTCTTGGTAGGTTTGCTACCAATAGTGTTTTTGACACAACTAGTGGATGCACCGGAGGATGGCCTCACAAAATCTATAGTTACACCACTATAGGAGGTGCGAGATTTGGATGCATTTGCTTCCACATAACCAAGTCCAACACGATGTGTGGCCGAAAATTGGTTTGAAAGCAATTCATCCTATTGCCCTTTACTTTTGTTAAATCTCTTAACTTGGGAGGACATGAGCTCATATTTCTCCCTAAGGGAAGAAATATTGGTATCCAAAGTGGACACACGTGTTTTGAGCTCGCGCACTTGGGTTTTAAGAGAATCATTCTCAATACCCAATTGTGTGTTTTGTGAAGCTGGATCAATACTCTCATTAGAATAATCTTGATCTAGTTGAGATTTGAGGGAATTCACCTCATTTATCAAGGTGCCATTTTGAGAAACCAAATTGGCTTTCTCAAGTGTAAGTGTGTCAACAGTGGTGTCATTGTTGATGATGCATGGCATGGATGATTTGCTAACATTAGATTTCTTCAAATTAGTATATCTAAGCATAAGAGATTGATACTTAGAAAATAATTCTTTTTAGCAATACGAAGTTCATCCATGGTTACCTCGTGTTTCTCATTCTCACTATCACTCTCATTGGAGAATGCATCTTCTGGTGCCATGAAGCACATATATGCACTCTCATCCTTCTCATCCTCGGATTCACTTGAGGAATCTCCGCTTGAATCATCGAACGTCCCATCAAGTCCTTTATTCTTGTCCTTCTTGAATTTGTCAGACTTGTGGTACTTTGGTGCTTTCCACCTTTCTTTGTTTCTTAGCATTGGGCAATCCTTCTTGATGTGCCCCGGCTTGTTACACTTAAAACAAAGAGACGATAATTGTTAGTGGAATCAAATTTAGATTTGGAAGGAAATTTACCTTTGTGAAAGAAGCATTAGAACTTCTTCGCCATTTACGTCATCTCTTCCAAATCCATTCCATTCTCAGATTCATCACTATCGGATGATGAAGAAGTAGCCTTGAAGGCTAAATCTTTCTTCTTTGCCTCTGTTGGATTCATTATAGCTCTAATCTTCATTCTTACTCATAAGACATGAGAGTATCGATGAGATTCACCACGGTGTAGTTTTTATGTCATTGACATCCTCAATAGCAATTGCTCTTCTTTCCCATTTTGAGGTCATTCCCATGATTATCTTTCTCACCTTTTCTTGTTGGGTATATACTTGACCGAGAGCTTCAAGCTCATTGGTGATGCTAGTGAAACGGCCGTACATCGTTGCAATGTTCTCATTATCCTGCATATGAAACATGTCAAAATTTTGTATATCAACATATAATTTTGAAATTTTTACCTTGTTCGTTCTCTCGTGAGTAACGACGAGATTGTTCCATATTTGATATGCACTCTTACATGTGCATATCTTATTGAACTCATCCGGATCCAATGCACAATGAAGAGCGTTCATTGCCTTGAAATTATTCACCTCGACGGACTTCTCGGTGTGAGTTCATTTGTCAAAATCTTCTTTAGTGGGTTCAACGTACTCCTTATGGAGGGTTCTCCAAAGAGAAGCACTCCTTAGGAATGTCTCCGTCTGGCACTTCCAATAGCCAAAATTCGTGCCATTGAAACGCAGAGGACGAATCGTTGATTGTCCTTCGAAGACGATAGACGCACCATCACGATCGTGATTGTTGAACGAAGAAGGTGGAGGAACATTGTTGTTGGATGCCATAGCTATAAATCTTGCGCTCTGATACATATTGTAAGGACCATGGCTATGAGAAAAACACTAGAAGGGTGGGTTGAATAGTGTTTATAAAATTTAAACGATAGTTATACCAATTTAAACTCATAACCAACAATAAATATGGATAAATAAACCTAAAATGAAACAATCTAAAACAAAGGATGTTTCAAGGATTCGGATTACCCTAGTCCAATCCCGACTTGTTCCCGGTAATGCTACATCCCTTCCACCCGGATACCTCTGGATACTCAAGTTAGAACTCTAACTTGAGGTTTCCTTCAAACCCACTAGTAACAACCCTACAAGTGAAATCGAAACACAATCGATGTCCTTGACTCCCACAACTTGGGATCAAACAAACCACTCTCACAAACCAACAATAAAACTAATTACGAAAGTTATGAAATTTCAACACTTACAATTCAGGGTGTCAAATGATCGCGCCCGGATAACACCCGGAAAACGACTGTAGTCTTACCGCAGGCGCACGGTGAAGTGGCGAGCGGGTATCGAACACAGGGAGGACAATTGACAGTACTCTATCTTAATCACCTAGCTATTGATGGTAGAATGGAATGTTGAGATAATGTTGTCACATTCGTTCAAATAACAAATAAGAATTCAATATAATAAAAACGTCTAGGGCTAGGAAATCCCCACTACGGACCGTCACTTATCCTTGTGGATCATGAATCTTAATGTTACAAGGCTTGAATTAAGGTGAACTAGTCGCAACTGAATGTAGAACCAAGCTCACGCTCTCGCGCTATTGTCAGTCTATAGAAACCTAGATTAGAGCCCACTCTCGTGCAAACCCTAACCTAAGCCACTAGCATGAAAATCGACATCATCGTCCAATCACACCTCGAGCCCACTCTCGTGCAAACTCGAGCTACATCTAGGTTACGATAGTTCGTATTCGTCCAATCTCTTGCAAACAAATATTAGTATAGATTCATAATAAAAATACTAGCTTTGGTCCAATCTCTTGTAAACCAAGTCTAGAGAATCTCGATGATAAACCTAAATCGAATATCTAGTCCTTCCCATCGATTGAAATCCAATCTCTTACAAACTCCAATCGAAGGAAATTCCTACATATTCGTATTAAATCAATCACAACCTAACCGTTTATCAATCCTAGCAACAATTCAATTCATTCATCACAATTCAAAGATCGGGTCCATATGGTTCATCCCCATGCCCTAGAACGACAGAACTACTCACAATTAATCGTAGCAATCTCAGAAATAACAAATAAGATCATAGCACAATTCATGTAGAGAGAAAACAATTCATAAAAACTAGAAATTTAGATTTAAAGAACAAACCAAATTGCGCGTCTTTGATCTCCAACTGAGAATTACAATAAGAATAGCCGTCAAAATTAAGGTCAAGTCTCTCCTAAAACTAGGAATAAAACTAGGTTTAAATACAAGTTAAATTCGTCCAGAAATTCCTGACAGAATTGCCCCTGGCGCAGCCAAAAAACTTAATTCGCATAGCAGTCGGACTGCGCCACTCGGCCGAGTGAAACATGTCACTTGGCCGAGTGACAGACCCAATAAAAAAACAGATAATCTGGGAAAATTGGGGGTCTGTCGATCTGTCACACTCGGGCGAGTAGTCTTCTTCACTCGGCCGAGTGACCTTCCTTGCTCGGCCGAGTGGGTCTTCTCCAAATTTCAGTAAGTCGGATGATTTTTGGAGGAAAATCTCTGTTAGACTCGGGCGAGTTGGCTTCTTCACTCGGTCGAGTAAGATTTCTCACTCATTCGAGTGCACTTTGACTCAACGTGCTCCTGTATCCGTTTCACTCGGCCGAGCACGTTCCTTCACTCGGCCGAGTGAGTTGTCTGTTCGGCCGAGTGAGCTGTTTCTGGGCTCTTTTCTTCTCCTCCTCGCCTCCCCGCCGATTCTATCGAACTTCTTCCTCTCCCGCTTATCCTCTAGCGCTGCTAACTTCTTCATAAAGCCATGGGCAACGCTCCGGTGCGTGTGAAAGTCCCTTGATCTCATTTTTGCTTCAGATCGCTCCATATTTCCTGAAATACGACAAAAACAAGAAATAGTGAAAAAGCAGCGCGATATCGTCGAATAATCATGAAAAACGCAATATGGGTGATCGAAATGACATGAAAACATGCAGAAAAAATGTGTAAAATAAGGAGCGATCAAAATCCCCCAAGCTTACCTCTTACTTGTCCTCGAGGAAGATGAGTAAAAGGCAAACCCGGCGGGTAAAAATAAGGAAAAAGAAAAAGAAGATAGAAAAGAAAACGAAGAGGGAGGTGCTAGATTATTTTCTCAGGACGTGGAACTGCTTACTCATATAGCATTCGATGAATAAAAACATGCCAAAGGATTATATCTCGATATCATGATCATATAAAGATGCATTCGATATAGAAACCCAAGAATATCAAAACGATATGAAACATGAAATCATTCTAGAATTAGCATCGTCTGAAGCATCTAAAGTAATATACATAATCATAGATCGCACACTTTTCAATTGATCGCTTTTA
This sequence comes from Scilla litardierei, assembly GCA_030789695.1. Classification (NCBI taxonomy): domain Eukaryota; kingdom Viridiplantae; phylum Streptophyta; class Magnoliopsida; order Asparagales; family Asparagaceae; genus Scilla; species Scilla litardierei. The sequence goes on along the minus strand of CM061135.1, from coordinate 135,891,040 downwards.
ATTTGAAGTATAAGAGGTATCACACAATATGAAGCAATAAGAGTAGAAAGGAATGGTGTTCATGAAATGCATGCCAAATTTCAATTCATGGACTTCGCAACACTTCTAGTAATCTTCCTAAGTATAGAAAATTACCTAGCTTAGGTTGTCATGCATAGACAAGTAGTCACTCTCTCACACATCATTGGGTCCTCTCCCCCAAGCTTATTTATAAGCGTGGTGGCATTTAATAACACAATACAACTTTTCCCCATTTTTTTGGAGCTCCAAAAAAATAAAAGATGGAACAAAGGAAAGAAAGAAAGAAGTGTGATCATGTATATACAGATGAACTTCTTTTTGTTTTTCTTTTTCTCTTTTTTCTTTTTTCTTCTTTTTTCTTCTTTTTTCTTTCTTTTTTTATAAATCATATACACAATAAGAATCCCAAATCAAAGATAGAGAGATATGCATGTATATATATTTTTTCTTTTGATTTTGGGGTATTAGAGCATGGACTTTGTAACAATGGGAAGATGCCAATATAAGATTCGCTAAAGGAAGATTCACCAATGACTTTAAGTATAGAAATGATGTTCAAGATATGTGGAGAAAGAAGAATATACAACGCTCGGTTTACTCTTTAGCATGTTCATTAAAACTTTCAGCTGAGTAATGTAATCTACTCAGTTTAATTTCATAAAGTAAACTAATCCAATTATATCAAAATGACATACATTCAATCAACCTGAAAGTAAGCGTACAATTTTCATGCAAAAAGAAGTGATATCAGACAACAAAGCAGTACTCCAAATTTAAGCAATCAATGTGTGAATCTTGGTGTGTTTTCTATGAAAAGTATACAATATAAATCATCAGGCTCAGCTAATGGAAGAATTTCATTCACATTCATATAATGAAGGTGCAGGTTACTTTTCGAATGCACAACAAAGTATAGCATATGATATCTGAAATAAAAACGATGGCATGACAAGATAATATGCATATAGAAGTAAGCTAATTCCACGTCGTCGTCATCACAGAAAATTCATCTCTAGACAAAAAGGATAAAAGAAATAAGGATAAAGGAAATCAAAAGCTACTATACATATGCAGCACACACAAAAATAAGAAAATGTGATGCATGAGAAAAAATGAAAAAGTGGGTGAAAATAAGTGTAAAATAAAGAAAGGTGGAAAAATGAAAATAAAAATGAAGAAAGTGAAAAGTGCGTGAGACACTCACTCCCCCAAGCTAAACGGCACAGTGTCCTCAATGTGCTAAGTGTGGCACACGGAGAAATATGATATGGGTGCTGTGGGTGAGAATGCATGCATGATAAAAGATGAAAAATGAAAGAAAATGAGATGGAAATGCAAATGATGCGTGCAGAGATCAAGATGGAGCAATATAATGGTCCCAAAAAATACCTACCCTCGCACAGGATGATATAGATATATAAGAGCAAAATGTGACCAAAATGTGTGGGAGGGAGGATCGCAAAATCAACAGAATAGATGATATCGATCACGGCAGCGGCAAAAGTATGTGAGGCATCAAGTGTGTGCCTAAGCGGGTGGTGGAGCATCAGCACCGTCCTATGGTAGGGGGTGGTGGTGGTGGCTGCTGTGAAGCAGGACGGGTAGCGACAGGTGGTGGCTGTGACAGTCGCGCAAGAATTTGGTTCAGGCTAGCTTGAATACCAAGGAGTAGCGCGACACGAGACTGCACAGCACTAACGATAGCAGAGAGAGCCCAAAAATCTCCTCTGAGTCCACTAACAGCCCCGCTAGAGCACGCAGGTGCTGAACTAGGGTGTCGGGGAGAGCAGGCGCAGAGGGTCGAACTGGTGGAGAACGGGGCTGCCTAGCACGGCTACCGTAGACAAGTGGTGCCACTACGGGGTGAGGGTGTGGTGGAGTGAGTGTGAAACGTGCCTAACAAATGCGAAGTGCTATAAAAATGGAGCAAATGTACCCAAACACGATGCGAATGCAAGCGATGGATGTGTGCGGAGAAACGCCTCCTCCGAAAAGCTCCAAATCTGCCTATGAATCTCCCCCAAGCTAGCCTGAAACACAAATAGACAAATTAGCAATGAATATGAATATATATGGGGTAAGATCAAGAGTAATAGATATATATATATATATTAATTTCGATTTGGGATCGAGTTGGGCTTACGAAATGGAGAAATGGAGAAAAGGGGAAGAATTGGGCGAAATGGCGGATGGCCGGCAACGGACAGGGCGTCACCGGTGACTTGGGGTCGGTGTGGATGTCGGTGTGGGTCGTCGGCTCAGGCAAGGGGTCCGTGCTACTCGGGTGAAGGGAGAGTGTGGTTCGGACGATTGGGGAGAAGCTCGGGCGACAGCGAAAAGATTTGGGAATTTTTTGGGAATTTGGGGATTTGATCCACACAATTTCGAATTTAAAGGATTAGTCACTCGACCGAGTGGTGCTCAGTCGAGTGGCTCCGTTATAAAAATTTTCAAAATATCTAGTAAAAGTTCCGACTCGGTCGAGCAGTGCTTCCCACTCGGCCGAGTAGATAATGGCCACTCAGCCGAGTGGCAAGGCCACTCTGTGGTTTTCAAGTGCTGAAAGTGTCTGATTCACTCGGTCGAATGACAAAGTCACTCAGCCGAGTGGCATATAAATGACAGAGTGGTTTTTTGGATCTTTCCTGATCAGTACTCTACTCGGCCGAGTAGAGTCTGCACTTGGCCGAATGACAAAGTCACTCGGCCGAGTGGGCTGCTAATTTCAGCTCCAACTCTCTGTTTTTGCTCCACTTTCTGGTTTTCGTGTCCCCGTCAGTTTCTTCCTTCTCCAGACACCTGAGCGCATCCCTGGAGTGCTCTCCTTTGCCATGGTCCTCCTCCATTCAAATGGTTCCTTATTCTCCATCTCCTGCAGTGAAAAATATTGCCCTTTGTCAAGTTTTTCTTCGACGATTGATTCTAAACACTAACAAAGTTCTAAAACAAAAATAAAAGGAAAAGTTCAACTAAAAATAAGATATAACCGTCGGTTTGCCTCCCGACAAGCGCTTGTTTAAGGTCTTGAGTTCGACCCCTTAAGACATGCGTTTAAAGCTTGATGTTTGGCGCATGTGAGATGCGCACGTCAAATTTGCTTGGAAAGCCGCTTGGATTTAGTTGTTGATGTTCATTGGCGTTCCTCGGCTCTCCTTCATCATGGGTAGTAGTGGGGGATGAGTCCCCTAAGCTTGAGCTTTTAACGTCTTTTTTCTCTGCCGGCGACGAAGATTTGTAGTCCGGTGGAGCTTTCTTCATGTTCTTCGCCGTAGAGAGCTTGCATAGCTCTCTAATCTTGATGACATCAGCGTCGTCCTTCTCCTCATCCGTAAGAGGGTCCAGCGGGTCTCCCATCATCCCGCCATCTTTAGAAGATTGGCCCTCTTCGAGGCTGTCATCGTGCTTGGTTCCGATGGCAAATGGCATGGCGTCGTCAATAACCTCGTCTAAGAGGTCCACGTAGTCCACGTCCTCTTGCCAAGGCATATGCTTCATTGCTTTTGGAATGTGGAGTTCAACTTCAATATTTTCGACGTTTAAGGACAAGGTTCCTTCCCTCACATCAACAATCACACCGGCGGTGGCCAAGAAGGGGCGTCCAAGAATCAGCGACGTATCGCACTCCTCCTTGATATCCATCACCACGAAGTCGCACGGCAAGCAAATTCCACCCGGTACTTGTAATCTTCATGTCGGTCGCCTTTAGGTCGGTCCCCGTATTCAATTTCTTAAACATCGTGAGGGGCATGAAGCTCACGCTTGCTCCCAAATCTACCAAAGCTTTTTGTAGTGGGACTCCTCTAAGAGTGCAAGGAATTCGGAAACTACCGGGATCTTTAAACTTTGTCAGTGCTTTCTCCTTCCGAGTAAACCACGTACCTTGCTCGACGAGCATAATACTGTCCTTTCGCTTCTTTCCCGCAATCAAATCTTTTAGAAACTTAGCATAGGATGGGATTTCGACAATTGCATCCAAGAATGGAATATTCAAGCTCACACCTCGCAAATACTCAGAAATTTGGTGAGCCGCTTCTCAATCTTTGCCATTGCCAACCGTTGTAGGAAGGGTACTGGTGGCATATAAGTGTGCTCCTCACGTGGCTTCTCAATTTCAGATTTTCGCCATCATTTGGCTCTTTTGGGCCCTCCTCTTCATTGACCAGCTCCTTGTTCATCCGAAATTTCTTCCCCCGGCTCCTTGGTTTGATTCATGGCGAGGGTAGTGTCCTTCCCGCCTCTTGTAGTTACCGCCACAACCGCATTTATGTGGCCGGTATTGCTCTGTGGGTTTTGTTCCGGTTGAGCCGTCAATAGTTGAGTTTTCTTATTGAGCAATGCTAGTTGTTCCGATAATTGTGCCACGACGGTGTTGAGGGAGTCTTGTTGGGCCGTCAGTGTTGAGGGATTCTTGTTGGGCCGTCAATCTTGCATTTATCTTCTTTTGTTCGGCCATGAACTCTTCAACCCATGCTTCATGATCCGACCTCAGCGATGGATTAGGTGCCCTCCATCCTTGATTGTACCCCGGGGGTCTATATGGCCCCGCTTGTTGCCTCGGTGAGAAGTTTTGTTGTTGGGGTTCTCTTGGTTGATATTGCGGTTGTTGTGGAGGTCGAGCTTGTGGTTGTTGCGGTGATGTATTCAAGGCTCCATCATTGTTGGCATATGAAAATCCCAGGTGATTCCACATAGCCGGATTTGCCCAATAACTGGTGCGTCCTGCAACATATTGAACTTGCTCCATAGCTCCCTCTCCTTGCTCTCCTCCAACAAACATAACATAGGCTTGATCTTGCCAATCGCGCATGCTTCCTCCCGGTGTAGAAACGGTGGGGGCTCCATGCGGTTCACTTATCAACTTTTCCAATCTCTCCACGACCTTGTGAAGAGAATCAAACTTTGTAGAGAGCTCCGCCACGGCCTTTGCATCATAAATACTTGCCGGCTTCAAGGATGACGAAGAATGTCCCCTCTCGTCGTCCCACTGCTGATTTTTCGAGGTCATCTCCTCAAGTAAAGTCGTAGCATCATCAGGTGTCTTTGACAAGATAGCTCCATTGGCAGTTGCATCAATTATTTGCTTGGTGCTTGGTTGTAATCCGTTACAAAAGCTATGCACAAGCTCACATGACTCAATGCTATGATGGGGGCATTGGTGTTGGAGAACCTTGAAACGCTCACATGCCTCATATAGAGTTTCTTGATGGCCTTGCTTTAAGGACATGAGTGCGCTTCGTATCTTGATAGTCTTAGATGACGGATAAAATTTGTTGACAAAGGTGCTTGCTAGCTCATCCCAAGTAGTAAAGATCCCCTCAGCTTGTGTCCTCAACCAATATGATGCCTTGTCTCGAAGAGTGAACGGGAAGAGGCGCAGTCGAATAGTGTCAACCGGCACGCTATGCATCTGGAAGGTGGCACATTTAGACAAGAACAATTGTAGATGGTAGTGTGGGTTTTCTTGTGAGTTCCCATAAAATGGGTCTTGTTGCATCAACACCACAAGTCACGATTTAAGCTCGAAGTTCTTGTCGGCCGCCAACTCCGGCATCACAATAGATGAGGTAGTAGATGTGGTCTTGGGCCGTAGCCTATCTCGGATGGAGACAAGCCTAGCCATACGCGTCGCTAGCCCTCTGGTGTTTCCGGTCGGGCCATATGATCTTGCTCTATAGCAAATCTCCTCTCAGCTCTAAGCCTCCTTGTTGTATGCTCGATCTCAGGATCAAATAATATATCTTCTTGGTGTGCCTTTGATCTCATGTACATGCACAGAAAAAGAGAGTCTCGATGAATTGTTAGCATAATAGAGGAATAAAAGAGTGAAAATAATAAAAATAAAAAGAAATAACTAAGTAAAGAAAATAAAATACCGTCACCTCCCTGGCAACGGCGCCAAAAACTTGATCGCTCCTGGATATACACTGGGAAAATGACTGTAGTCTTACCACAAGCGCACGGTGAAGTGGCGAGCAGGTATCGAATACAGGGAGGACAATTGACAGTACTCAATCTCAATCACCTAGCTATTGATGGTAGAATGGAATGTTGAGATAATGTTGTCACAGTCGTTCAAATAACAAATAAGAATTCAATATAATAAAAATGTCTAGGGCTAGAAAATCCCCACTAAGAACCGTCACTTATCCTTGTGGATCATGAATCTTAATGTTGCAAGGCTTGAATTAAGGTGAACTAGTCGCAACTGAATGTAGAACCAAGCTCACGCTCTCGCACTATTGTCGGTCTATAGCAACCTAGATTAGACCCCACTCTCGTGCAAACCCTAACCTAAGCCACTAGCATGAAGATCGACATCATCGCCCAATCGCACCTCGAGCCCACTCTCGTGCAAACTCGAGCTACGATCTAGGTTATGATAGTTCGTATTCGTCCAATCTCTTGCAAACGAATATTAGTATAGATTCATAATAAAAATGCTAGCTTTGGTCCAATCTCTTGCAAACCAAGTCTAGAGAATCTCGATTATAAACCTAAATTGAATATCTAGGCCTTTCCATCGATTGAAATCCAATCTCTTTCAAACCCCAATCGAAGGAAATTCCTAGCTATTCGTATTAAATCAATCACAACCTAACCGTTTACCAATCCTAGCAACAATTCAAATCATTCATCACAATTCAAAGATCGGGTCCATAGGGTTCATCCTCATGCCCTAGAATGACGGAACTACTCATAATTAATCGTAGCAATCTCAGAAATAACAAATAAGATCATAGCACAATTCATTGTAGAGAGAAAACAATTCATAAAAACTAGAAATTTAGATTTAAAGAACAAACTAAATTGCATGTCTTTGATCTCCAGTTGAGAATTACAATAAGAATAGCCGTCAAAATTAAGTTCAAGTCTCTCCTAAAACTAGGAATAAAACTAGGTCTAAATACAAGTCAAATTCGTCCAGAAATTCCTGACAGAATTGCCCCTGGCGTAGTCAAAAAACCTAATTCGCGTAGCAGTCGGACTGCGCCACTCAGCTGAGTGAAACATGTCACTCGGCCGAGTGACAACCCAATAAAAACAGAGAATCTGGGAAAATTGGGGGCTTGTCGCTCTGTCACACTCGGGCGAGTAGTCTTCTTCACTCGACCGAGTGAGCTTCCTTGCTCGGTCGAGTGGGTCTTCTCCAAATTCCAGTAAGTCGGATGATTTTTGGGAGAAAATCCCTATCAGACTCGGGCGAGTAGGCTTCTTCACTCGGCCGAGTGAGATTTCTCACTCGTCCGAGTGCACTTTGACTCAACGTGCTCCTGTATCCGTTTCACTCGGCCGAGCACGTTCCTTCACTCGGCCGAGTGAGCTGTCTGTTCGGCCGAGTGAGCTGTTTCTGGGCTCTTTTCTTCTCCTCCTCGCCTCCTCGTCGATTCTATCGAACTTCTTCCTCTCTCGCTCTTCCTCTATGCTGCCAACTCCTTCATAAAGCCGTGGGTGACGCTTCGATGCGCGTGAAAGTCCATTGATCTCATTTTTTCTCCAGATCGCTCCATATTTCATGAAATATGACAAAAACAAGAAATAGTAAAAAGCAACGCGATATCGTCGAATAATCGTGAAAAACGCAATATGGGCGATCGCAATGACATGAAAACATGCAAAAAAGGTGTAAAATAAGGAGCGATCATCAAAATGGCCCATCCGGGCCGGCCCGGCCTGGGCGAGGGGAAACCCCCGCCCCGTCGGCCTGGGCCCGGTAGGGCTAGGTCGGGCCGGCTCGGTTTTTTTAGGTGTTAAAAAAAATTTTACAAAAAATAAAATTTTTTTAAAAAATATTATTGCCCAATTAAACGGGCCCCAGGCCGGCCCGACCCGGTGGGCCGAGGTACCCAGTCATGGCCGGTCAACAGCCCGTTGATCGGCCCCCGGGCCCGGGCCGGTGGACCACCAGGCTTTTTTGACACCATGCCTTACAATCACTTATGCTTTAAAGTAGAACTTGAAGGATCAAGTGTAGTGTGTGTTGTCTATTGATGTCTCTTCCAAGAAGAGAGAAAGCCCTTGTACTTGTCTTCACCAAAACTAGAGGATAAGAAATTGGTTCTAATTGGAAGACAAGATGAGATTGAGATTTAGGGCTTGAAATAATTGAGGGCTTGAGAACTTCGAGATGAGAGCTTAGTGTTTTCAAGAGTTGATCAAGAGGTTCTCAATGGAACAGTAAAAGCTCTCTTTATAAGTTCTCTAAAACCCTCAAACAAAATTCCCAAAACCCCCTTTGAAATCCGTGTGGAAACAGCCAACGGATAGAATTTACACAGTAGATAGTCGATTGATGAAGAACTCACAGTCGCATGATGCACTGTGTCAGAGGGTAGGTGAGAATTCAAACGGTAACTTACCACGTAGAATAGTCGACTGATGAAGGTCAGACAGGTGCCTGTAAACCAATCAGGTAACTGAGAAACCTTCTACAGGCGGCTGAACGAAACATGAGTAAGTTATGAAAACTCAGGAAGTTTTGGGAAGACAGGACATGCGACTGATGTGGTATCCACAGGCGCCTGTGCCATGGGCAGGCGACTGTGAAACCAACATCAGTCGCCTGACCAAAACTTGTGTAACTTGCCAAACACAAAGTGTTAGGATAAGGATCGACATGCGACTGAAGAAGCATTTACAGGCACCTGTGCCATGGGCAGGTGACTGTGAAAGCAAAAGCGGTCGTCTGACCGAAAGATGACAAGTTAGGGATCATTGGTCAAAAGAGAGACGGGCGACTGACTAACAAGTCACAGGCGCCTGTAACTGGACATGAACCTGTACTTCGTACATCAGTCGCCTGATGAAAGTTATGGCATAAAGCTCAAAAACCAAGTGTTAAAGTATGTGCAAAACAGACAACTATAGAACAAATCACATGCAACTGTTTGGACATAGGCACCTGTACAACGTTTAGTAGTCGCCTGTTGAAAGTCCAAAATGTACATGCTAGAGAATAATGAATTGGAGGCCAAGGAAATGAGTTCTAATGATTTCCTAGGACAGAAAGAAAGATGTGTGTGCTCCAACATAATTTTACTTCTAAGCTACGTACTAGAAGAGACTAAAAAGATTTCATCTTGTATTTGCTTCTCTTATTTCTATTGAATGAGCTTGAAGTCTTCTAGAAGCTTCAATCATCATCTTCGATCATCCAATCCACTTTACATGATATGCTTTGATTGATACTTGAGTGACATCCATTGCTAATTGATCTTCATGATATGCTTAGGCAATGGTTTAACTGCAAGTAAGGGATTAGTCAGAAGTATTTATGTTTGCTCATCGTCAAAACCAAGTAAGGAGAACTCCAATACTCAACATCGAAATTACTCATAGTGCACAACAATCAAAATTTTTGTCTATTGTGCGCGGTGAGTAAAAAGAGATGAACATACCAAAATTACTCACTGCACGCAACATCCTGTTATGCACGGTGACTATCATGCACGGTGAGTAAAAAGAGATGAACATACCAAAATTACTCACTATGCACCACAGCTTGTTATGCACGGTGAGTAAAAAGAGATGAACATACCAAAATTACTTACTATGCACAACAAGCAAAAAAATTTTATGTTGTGGTGGTGAGTACATATCACTAAGTAATTTTGGTATGTTCATCTCTTTTTATTCACTGTGCACAACAGGTAAAATTTTTGCTTGTTATGTACAGAAAATAATTTTGGTATATTCAGCTCTTTTTACACACCACGCACAACAGGCAAAAACTGTTGGAATTACATAATTCCTTATCTTTATTCCATATGGTTTTGATATGACAAAAATATTATTGTTACTAACTCATTATATGTAGATAACTGGCTACTCAACATACACATCTTGGACATAATCACTTGTTACTGCCTCCTGCACAAAGGCTTCTTAAATTCAGATGCAGTCAAAAATACAGCTTTTATGTAATCAATGTATTTTTCATTTATAGATTTTTAGGCTGATGATGACTTATCTTAGATGACTAAAGTCTCTCCTAACATATATCTACAACCTAGTCTTTTCAGAATCCTAAATTTCTTTTTTTAAGAATTTAGTCTACCAATGAAATTTGGTAGCCGACTAATTTTTTCTTTCGAGTTTGACTTTGAAATTTGTTGATCAAATCACTCTTCATATCAGCTCCACGTCAATAACCTCAAATGGTCGAATTTTGTCGTTTCAAAATTAGTTGACCAACATTAATATTGGTCGACCAATTCCGTTTTTGATCATTTTTGCGACTGGTTTATTCTATCAGTTGGAGACGTTTTTTGTCTGTTGGAATATGAACGTTGCAACTTCTTTTCAGGACTATATATTGATGGGCACCCCCTTTCCCTTCCATGCACTTCATTTTCCAATTTTCATCTTTAGAAATTGAACTCTATATTCTTCAAGAGAAAGTTCTTTCGTTGTTTTCATTTGGAGAAGAAAAATTCTGATATTTTCTTCATTTTAAAATTGAAATCTTCAAGAGTGTTTCTTCCATTCAAAATATAGAAACCTTGAACTTTCATTTACACATTTCCTTTAAATTCCATTTGAAATTCACATCGGCTTTAAGTGTTGTTTCATTATTTCCTTTGTAAGTTGAATCTCTTGGTGTAGAAATGGTACAAAGTTTGGGACACTGAGAGTGTTGCCATTTTGGTATATTGGTGCTTGCGGAGCAAGTGTTATAGTATATTGAAAAACTCTACGAGGTAGAGGACTGGAAGTATGATCACAAAGATCCGAACCAGGATAAATCTTGGTGTTTGCGTTTGCCATTCTGTGGATTGTATTTATTTACTTCCGCACTCTAAATGCAATTTTTAGTAACTTTTAATATTGCTATTTCGTCATGATATACATTATTCACCCCCACATCTAGTGTATTTGGCGTACCAAGAGATCCAACATTCAAAATTCGACCGTTTGAGATTACTAACGTGGAGCTGATATGAAGAGGGATTTGATCAAAAAATTTCAAAATCAAAATCGAAAAGAAAAATTAGTCGACTACCAAATTTCATTGGTCGACTAATTTCTAAAAAAGAATTATAGGATTCTGAAAAGACTAGGTTGTATATATTGTTGGATCTGGATCCTAGCCTAGAGGGGGGGTGAATAGGCTAATAAAAAGTTCTCGTGCAACCCACGAGAAATCACACGCAGTTAAAATCACAACCAGAGTAATGTAAAGCAGACACAGAGTACACAGCAGATTTACCCTGGTTCAGTCGTCCCAACGACCTACTCCAGCCCCCAAAGTTAATACTAGATTGAATAGTGCAATAGGTACAAAGTCACAAGTTAGAGCACGCTCAGAGCACCCTCTACGTCTCTACACTCGCCGGACTCTCAGTACCCCACACACAGTGTTTTCTCTCACTATCAATCCTAGCAAAGATTTCTACCAGCTAGTCCCAAACTAGCTGGGTCCCACTTGTCTAGTCCCAATTAGACAAGTCCCAAAATAGTCCACAAAACAGGTAAAAGTTTCCCCTACAGAGAACGTTACACTAAGACACAAATAAAAGAGTTTAAGGGTTTAGAAATGCTCAGTTTGTGTCCGCGTAGACGTCTCTGTCAATCAGCGCGTCGTCAGCTCCAATCTGACGCAAACGGTGTCTCAATCTGACTCCTGGATGTCAAGTTGTGCACTGGTCTGTGCACAAAGCAATTCAGTTCAAATCCTTATAAAACTCTGGTCTGTGCGCTCAGCAATGCTGTTTGAATTGACTGTCGGTGTGCAAAGCAAGTGCAGTTCTCTACGATTTAAACTCGGTCTGTGCGCAGAGCAATCCCTTTAAAAAACAATACCACGTCAGCAAAATGATCCGCTTCAATTTTCTTTCACAATTGATCACGGCCGTTCATCCGTTTGGTTCGTGTGCATGAGGGGGTCTCCACGTCAGCAAGCAACGACTTCGCCTCCTCTCGAATTCGAGTTCCACGCTTCTTCTTCAGGCGACGGTGGCGTTTTTGAGCGGCGATCGTCAGCGAAGCTCCGAGCAACGACTTCAAGCGGCACCCTCTTCTTGGCAGCAGCAAGGATAATGATCTTCGAGAGCGAACGGATGGCGGCGTCTTCGAACAGGCGGCCTCGACAATCAACTCGACGACTGAGGAGGATTCATGGCGAGAAGCTATGCTTGCTTGACGGCGCCGTCGGTGAGTCTCTATGGTGTTCAGCTTACGGCAACGGTAGCGCGCATCTTCTCCAGTGAGGTTGCAGCAGCAATCACTCCTCCTAGCGGGCTTCTTCTCCGACGAGCGTCTTCGGAGCGGTTGTTGTTTTAGTCTCGCCCCCGACGTGTTCGATCAAATGCCCGATCGAAGTCCTCCAACTCGAGTGGCGTTTTCTTGTTCTTCTCCGTCGTTGCAGCGGCTAGGCGTGGGTTTCTTCTATTGATCGACGGTGATGATGATTCCCCAATTGCTGCTCTGTTTCAGAACAGGGTAGCAGCGATGGCTTCTTCTTCTTCGTCTCCGTCGGTGGGTGATGGAGTTATCTTGCTGCTGTGGCTTTGCGACGGCGACTTCTTCTCAGGGGACGAACAGCACCCCGAAGCGACAAGGAGAGCGACAACGATCTTTGAGGGATGCGGTGGCTGCTTCAACGGCGGTGACTCGTTTCAGCAGGGGATCACGGCGTTGTGTTCATGCGCTCAACGTGTTCGGTCAAATGCTTGATCGGAGCCTTCAATCAGCATGGCTGCTTGCAATGTGGGCTTTGCTTGCGTGAATTTACTTTGTTCCCTGTCAACGAATATGAATTTTGCTTGCTTGAATTTGTTAGATTGCGGCAATGGCAAAGCTTTGGCCTTGATGTTACTTGCGGCAATAAGATTGAAGAGGACGCTAGCAACATGAGATTAGAAACTTTGGGTTCTTTTGCAAGGGGTACGGCTATATGATAAAGGAGATTGATGTTTTGGCCGTAGCTATTTTTTTGTGTATGCCGCGCGCCCACATTAGGGTTAAGGGGATGGCTTATATAGAGTATAGGAGATGAGTTGTCAAAGATAGGATCCCTAGTATTTAGGAAAGATTTGAGGCCATCTTTGAATGGGAAATCAAGTATGATTTGAATAGGATTGGAAATACGAAATTAGAATTTGATATATTCCAATAAGTTTGAATAGCCATATGATATATTCCGATAACCAAATAGGATTTTGCTCCATCTCTTCATGTTGGACCAAGTCCAACTTTGATCCCTATTGGTCAAGTCAAACTTCTTTGTGCACACACACTCCCTCTCTCCCAATATGCTATACGAATAGCAATTCCACCAAATATCGAAAGTATATTGTGTAGCCAAGCCTGAAACACACTAAACACATACGTCAGATATAATAATACGTTTGTCATCATCAAACTAAGATCCTAGATCATTGCTTCCAACAATCTCCCCCTTTTGGTGATGACAAACCCACAAAAGATTTGATCAATAGTAATGAGTGTGTGAAGTGTGTAATGCAATATTCATCATGAGATGATGAATATTCCAGCACTACAACATGGCATATTTCAAGCACTATATCATGGCATGCACAAACGAATAACAAATACAATAGCATGCTCCCCCTTCTCTCAAGCTCCCCCTACAACAAATAATATCAACATCAAAGCTCAAAGAACATCAAAGCTCAAAGCTCTCACAATCTTTTCTTTCTCCCCCTTTGTAATCACCAAAAGTGGTTTAATGAAGTCACAAAAATATCCCATGCAAAAATAAACCATTATTAAATGTAGCGTGCAATATGCATGAGCATACCAAATAATAGACAAGTCAAGTTCATAGAATTTCATACCAAGGCTTCTCCACCTTTGTGTAAGTGAAATGATATAGACAATAAAGTGCAAGAGGAGATTCAATATCAGAAAATCAACCAAAACAATCCACATTTTCCAATTTTTCATGAATATCACTAGGATTGATTTTTCACGCCTCATCAAAGATGAGTTCAAGGTACCGAACCCCGAAACATAGCCTAAAAGGACTTTTAAATGTGGGGTGGCATTGCTTGACGAGTTATATACACCAACGCTAATGATTACCCATGTAGCACAAGTTGGATACTCGTGGGTTGTGTTTTAGCCATGAAGTGTATCCATTTTTCATACGGAGCAAATATCGTTTTTTTTATTCTTTTGTGCTCAATTTTAATTCATGGCTAAACACATCATATCCCTTAGAAATTTCAGAAATTAATCATTCCTACATTCACTTTCCATTATTCTTCAAAAGAATCTCCAAAAGTACTAAAAAGTCAAACATCGTGAAAGTGCAAATGTAGGTGTAGAAGTCAAGTTTGGAACGTATGAGACATGTCATGGCTACTAAAAAGAATAACATCATGTTCATGTAGCTACAACAATAATGAATTGACTTTTACAAGGGATAAAATTGATCATTCATACAATATCACTCAAGGGATACATAAGAGGATTCAATAAGCACATTTTTTTTAAATTTTTGATTTTTCAAAATAATTGTTTTTTTCAGAAATAAAAACATTAAAAAAATCATCCATGCAAGCACACAAACCAAAATAAATCAAGCACACAAAAAAAATCTATGAAGGTATGCAATGCAATGCAAAGAGGGATAGAAATTATACCTTCTCGTCGCTATTTGACGAAGGAGCTAAAAGAATGAAACATTGAATTTAACGCCCCTCGCCAAAACTCCATCACACCTACATGAAAGGTGTTAAGTGTGACCTTGGAATCCAACAAGGTCCACAAGTGTTAGCCAATATTGTTTTAGGAACCCACACTTGTTTAAACTTGATTTTAGTGTTCCTAAATTTACAATAGCATGAAGTATGGCCTACACTATCACAAGTAAAGCACTTTGCATATAAGTTCTTCGCAATAGACGGTGCATTGTGGAATTTCTTGAATTTTTGCTTTTCAACGTTTTTCAGACCAAAACCAAGTCCTCTTCTATTATTGCCATATAATTGATTCTCTAAAATGGTGTCCAATGATTGTTTTCCCGTAGAGAATTTCTTAATGGCAAGTTCAAGATTAGAGACTTTGGTTTTCAACAATTTATTTTCTTCCACAAGCAATGTGCATTTATTTATAAAAGCTCTCTTGTTTTCCTCTTCCTTCTTTTCAAATTCAACCATTTTTCTTTTAAAATCATTATCCAACATGCAGAATTTATCATTAAGCTCTCTAATAACATAGTCTTTTTCAGTTTCGAGCTTAATCAAATCAAGTTTAAGCATGCTAATATTATTCATCAAGGAAGGGCAAGAGAGACAAGGTGCTTCATCATTAAAACTGGATTTTTCCTTTTTCAAAGTATCAATAGTAGAGTCACGAGCAACAATATCAATTTTGAGTTTTTCAATCTCTTTATACATTACATATTCAGATTGTTGCATTTCAAAGTTTTCATTTTGGTAGTCATCTATAGTGGATTCAAGCTCTACTATTTTATCTTGCATTTCTTTACAAAGAGTAAGGAGTTCAGTTTTACTACCAGAAGTTACCTCATTGTGTATTCCCATCAATGCCATGCATGAATGGGCTTCGTGTTCCTCCTCCTCGCTCTCAGCTTCGCTATCCATGTCCCAAGTAAGCACCTTGGATTTTCCCTTTTCTTTAGCTACATGAGCTGTCTCATGTGGGCAATCCCTCATTCGATGTCCTCTTTTCTTGCATTTAAAACAAGTCATTCTATTAGTAGTATTCTGATCATAATTTTGCTTAGAAGACTGAAAAAGTTAGAGCGATTAAACCTGGGTGCCATTTCTGCTCTTCCTTGCTTGGTCTGGACAAACTTTCTGAAATTTCTGACCATTAGCGCTATGTCATCATCATCATCTTCACTCTCGTCAGGTTTCAAAGCAAGTGGCTTGGTAGCTTTCTCTTTTTCCTCAGGTTTCTCCCTTTCATCAATATTTTGCAATTCAAGCTCGTGGGACATTAAATTACCTATTAAGTCCTCCACCTTCATCTGTGACAAATCTTTCGCTTCTTGGATGGCAGTGACTTTAGGCCTGAAAGAGCTTGGCAGTGCTCTTAATATCTTTCTCACCTGCTCAAGACTAGAATATGGCTTACCGAGCGAACTAGACTTGTAGACAATGTTGGTGAACCTCGCAAACATTTCTGATATCGTCTCCGATGGTAGCATGCGAAATCCCTCGTATTCCGTGCTCAGAAGTGCAAGTCTAGACTCCTTCACTTGTGACGTTCCCTCATGCGTCACCTCCAAAGTATGCCATATTTCCTGCGCAGTTAGACAATATGAGATACGATTGAATTCAGATTTATCTAATGCACAAATAAGAGCATTCATAGCTTTAGCATTTAAAGAATAAAGCTTCCAATCATTATCATCCCACTTATCATCAGGTTTAGGCATCTCAGTATTTTCAATTTTGATAACAGGTGATTTATATCCTTTTTCAACAATTTGCCAAGCTTTATAATCAATAGAAATAAGATAGATTTTCATACGATTTTTCCAGTAAGCATAATCTCCTCCATTAAATCTAGGTGGTCGGGAAATAGACTGACCCTCAACAAAAGCACTATCAATGTGGTCCATGGTCAAACTAGGCTAGATCTACTAACCTGGCTCTGATACCACTTGTTGGATCTGGATCCTAGCCTAGAGGGGGGGGTGAATAGGCTAATAAAAAGTTCTCGTGCAACCCACGAGAAATCACACGCAGTTAAAATCATAACCAGAGTAATGTAAAGCAGACACAGAGTACACAGCAGATTTACCCTGGTTCGGTCGTCCCAACGACCTACTCCAGCCCCCAAAGCTAATACTAGATTGAATAGTGCAATAGGTACAAAGTCACAAGTTAGAGCACGCTCAGAGCACCCTCTACGTCTCTACACTCGCCGGACTCTCAGTACCCCACACACAGTGTTTCCTCTCACTATAAATCCTAGCAAATATTTCTACCAGCTAATCCCAAACTAGCTGGGTCCCACTTGTCTAGTCCCAACTAGACAAGTCCCAAAATAGTCCACAAAACAGGTAAAAGTTTCCCCTACAGAGAACGTTACACTAAGACACAAATAAAAGAGTTTAAGGGTTTAGAAATGCTCAGTTTGTGTCCGCGTAGACGTCTCTGTCAATCAGCGCGTCGTCAGCTCCAATCTGACGCAAACGGTGTCTCAATCTGACTCTTGGATGTCAAGTTGTGCACTGGTCTGTGCACAAAGCAATTCAGTTCAAATCCTTATAAAACTCTGGTCTGTGCGCTCAGCAATGCTGTTTGAATTGACTGTCGGTGTGCAAAGCAAGTGCAGTTCTCTACGATTTAAACTCGGTCTGTGCGCAGAGCAATCCCTTTAAAAAACAATACCACGTCAGCAAAATGATCCGCTTCAATTTTCTTTCACAATTGATCACGGCCGTTCATCCGTTTGGTTCATGTGCATGAGGGGGTCTCCACGTCAGCAAGCAACGACTTCGCCTCCTCTCGAATTCGAGTTCCACACTTCTTCTTCAGGCGACGGTGGCGTTTTTTAGCGACGATCGTCAGCGAAGCTCTGAGCAACGACTTCAAGCGGCACCCTCTTCTTGGCAGCAGCAAGGATAACGATCTTCGAGAGCGAACGGATGGCGGCGTCTTCGAACAGGCGGCCTCGACAATCAACTCGACGACGGAGGAGGATTCGTGGCGAGAAGCTATGCTTGCTTGACGGCGCCGTCGGTGAGTCTCTATGGTGTTCAGCTTACGGCAACGGTAGCGCGCAGCTTCTCCAGTGAGGTTGCAGCAGCAATCACTCCTCCTAGCGGGCTTCTTCTCCGACGAGCATCTTCGGAGCGGTTGTTGTTTTAGTCTCGCCCCCGACGTGTTCGATCAAATGCCCGATCGAAGTCCTCCAACTCGAGTGGCGTTTTCTTGTTCTTCTCCGTCGTTGCAGCGGCTAGGCGTGGGTTTCTTCTATTGATCGACGGTGATGATGATTCCCCAATTGCTGCTCTGTTTCAGAACAGGGTAGCAGCGATGGCTTCTTCTTCTTCGTCTCCGTCGGTGGGTGATGGAGTTATCTTGCTGCTGTGGCTTTGCGACGGCGACTTCTTCTCAGGGGACGAACAGCACCCCGAAGCGACAAGGAGAGCGACAACGATCTTTGAGGGATGCGGTGGCTGCTTCAACGGTGGTGACTCGTTTCAGCAGGGGATCACGGCGTTGTGTTCATGCGCTCAACGTGTTCGGTCAAATGCTTGATCGGAGCCTTCAATCAGCATGGCTGCTTGCAATATGGGCTTTGCTTGCGTGAATTTACTTTGTTCCCTGTCAACGAATAGGAATTTTGCTTGCTTGAATTTGTTAGATTGCGGCAATGGCAAAGCTTTGGCCTTGATGTTACTTGCGGCAATTAGATTGAAGAGGACGCTAGCAACATGAGATTAGAAACTTTGGGTTCTTTTGCAAGGGGTACGGCTATATGATAAAGGAGATTGATGTTTTGGCCGTAGCTATTTTTTTGTGTATGCCGCGCGCCCACATTAGGGTTAAGGGGATGGCTTATATAGAGTATAGGAGATGAGTTGTCAAAGATAGGATCCCTAGTATTTAGGAAAGATTTGAGGCCATCTTTGAATGGGAAATCAAGTATGATTTGAATAGGATTGGAAATACGAAATTAGAATTTGATATATTCCAATAAGTTTGAATAGCCATATGATATATTCCGATAACCAAATAGGATTTTGCTCCATCTCTTCATGTTGGACCAAGTCCAACTTTGATCCCTATTGGTCAAGTCAAACTTCTTTGTGCACACACACTCCCTCTCTCCCAATATGCTATACGAATAGCAATTCCGCCAAATATCGAAAGTATATTGTGTAGCCAAGCCTAAAACACACTAAACACATACGTCAGATATAATAATACGTTTGTCATCATCAAACCAAGATCCTAGATCGTTGCTTCCAACATATATATGTTAGGAGAGACCCTAGTCATCTAAGATAAGTTATCATCAGGCTAAAAATCTATAAAATGAAAAAAGTTGTGAACGAATGTTGATGATAGATTTGTATTAGGATTACGTCTTATCTTATAGATAATACCGTATCTATTGTATCCTATCTTTGATCAGCTATAAATAAAGAGCTGAGGGTTTCTCCCCAGATGATGATTCATAACACGTTAGCAGCACGAGCCTCTAAATAAATTTCCACACAAAAACCAATCGTTGCAAAAGCGAAGAAAAGGCGGGTGATCCACGCGGCATCGTCTATCTCAAACGGGCGTCGTCATCCACACGTAGGCTTCATCTGAAGGGTTTTGCTGGACCCTTAGGACACTATTCTAAGCCCGTCCTACGTTGGACAGACGATATAAGCAGAAAAAACATGCAGCGGAAATAAATCGTTAAACAATTTAACGAGCAACCCTAAGGAAACAAGAACCTAAGCCAGGATCTCTGCTAACTTGGGGTGGATCTGACCACCCCAAGAAAGATCTAAACTACTGTGATATAATTAAAAGAAAGCTAATTAAACCACATACCCTGAACCTTGCTTGCACCGGCAAGGTGTACCGAACCGCCTTCTGCTCCCCGAAGCCGCCTTTGTGCCCAAGAACCGATCCACCCAAGCGAGCCGACACCGTGCCTCTGGGCCAACCACTTGCCAAAGAAGATTTCACTTGAGCGCGTTCTGACGTCTTAGACTTTGGATCGAATCCAAATCCTTCACGTCGTTTTGCTAGAACGAACGCGAAGGAAACGGAAGAAAATGGGAGAGAATAATTTTTCGCCTCGAATTGAGCGTGCTTAAAACTTTTGGAGCTTCTCAATTTTAGAGACTTGGTGCAAGTTTTCAAGGAGAGTGTTGGCCCCCATTTATATATGCGGCCGACACCTCCCCTTGTCATC
This sequence comes from Scilla litardierei, assembly GCA_030789695.1. NCBI lineage: Eukaryota > Viridiplantae > Streptophyta > Magnoliopsida > Asparagales > Asparagaceae > Scilla > Scilla litardierei. Next base: position 135,871,156 of record CM061135.1, on the reverse strand, counting down.
ATATCCGATGTGGGACTAAATTAAAATTGGAGAATTAATTAAGTTAGTTTGTCTTTCATAAAGGCTAAATTTAATGAATTAATTCTACGTCACTGTTGAGCTTCAGAAGTGATACAACATATCATTTCGAAGAGCTATGAACGCTGAACGCATAGAAACAAACGGCGACGAATTCTGACTCCGTTTGGCCCCTCAAATAATTGCTCAAAGTTGAGCAAAAAGTCACAAATCGGCTGAATTCGTAGCCGTCACAACCCTCTCTAGGGTTTCTGGTTGTGGGCCCCGCAGGTGGGGCCTATTGGCTAGCTGGCCATGCCCAGCCTGATTTGGGTGCCAGCCCGCGCCTGGCACATGCAGGCTGACCCGCCCGCTTTTGTGCGGGCGAGTCTGACCCGTCGCCAGGCGGGCTGGCGGGCTAGCTGGCTCGCAGAGCAGGTAGGCTCAGCCCGCCTGAAGAGTGGGCTGGCACAAGCGGGCGGGCTCACGCTAGAGCCCGCCAAGCGGGCTCTGGCCTGAGCCCGCCTTTTGGTGGGCATGGGCTTGCCCCTGCCCAGTTGGGCGGGCTAGCCCAGCCTGCATAGGTTGGGCTAGCCTAGTCCAACTGGGTCAGATCTGGGCAAAATTGGGCAAAAGCCCAGTTCTAGCCTTGTGAGCCATAACTTGATTTCTACAACTCCGATTGGGTCGATTCCAGATTCGTTGGAAAGCATGGTTCGAATGGAACCATACCAAAGAGCCATATATCCCTTTCTATACGTTATATGTTTCAAAATATCATCATAAACTATTTATAATGTATTTTAAACATATTTGCATCACATGCAATAATCCCATTCAGCATTCTACTAATGCTGAAGTTGCAAACGTTTTGCGACATTATTAAATCTCATTTAATTGTCCAAACCTTATGCAATCTTATTAAATTCCTATTTAATATAGACCGAATTAATGTCACTAACTCTTTAGTGACTTTAATTCTTCTCGTGCACCTGAGTGCACTCCTCCTAAATTCTTCCTATTAGTAAGACACAAACCGAACTCGGTGTGAGACCCTACAGCCTGACCCTACTATAGGTTAGGGCTCGAAACCCCCAGACGACAGTAACCACGAGTAGCAGGTGTCATCCATATTTTAGAATCATACTTATGTGATTGACCCTTCGACAAATGTGTCGTCGGGATCACTCTGATGGTGTCAGTGATGAATACCGCAGTTTTAGTCCCTTCGTCACAACTATGTCCCTGCTTGGCCTAGGGTATGGTAATCCGTTAACCCTACTAGCCAGCATTGATCAGCATATTTCGGTCTTTGTTTTATACATGTTGTACTTCTTACAACGTACCCTGGCCGAGGTTTAGCACAAAGAACCGTACTGAGCCAGTGACACTAACTTCCCTTTAATGGAAGAGACGAATCCCATCTTAGTCATTTACTTACCTCGTATGCTTCAGATGTCACCCAACCTAAGACCTTTCAGCAGGCCTGTCCTCGACGCTAGATCATAGATCTAAGTGACACTATTCACACACAGGTTTGTACAAATGACTTCGGGTTTTAAGGACCAACTTGCCTATTATCACTATAGAGTTATTAATAACCGTTTAGTTAAAATTTAACCATTTATAACTCTTCATATGGGTAGTTCAGTGGACTCATTCTCTAATGAGCACTTGTGCCTTGTCTCCGACTTTGCCAGGTCGAATGAATATGAGATCATCATTACCCTTTTTAGGGTAAGACTAAGACACAATGGTCTGTCCGATGTGCCGATATCCTATTCTCGACAATTATATGACCATGAAAGTTTTAAGACTTAAGTTCTTATCGGTCATTCACTTTCAATAATCGATATCTACATCTAGATATGTGATGACTTCACTCAAAGTCTAGGGAAATTATCCAAGTACATATAATTCATAGAATTTATACTATGATAATTATTACCATTTATATTTACGAATAAGTTGTTATATTAGGATAAATTAGCTCAAGGGCATATATCTCCCTATATCTCCCACTTGCACTTAGGCTATTTATCTCGGTATCTCATACCGCTATAGCATATCCGTCACTACGGACGTTCATATGTCAAACCTAAAAGGGAGCTACTAAAATGTATCTATTATTCAGTTTAATGGAGTCTTATTATTAATACATCACTTCATCACACATGGTTGATCCTTCGAAACCGTCTTTGGATCTCATCCAATGATTTTCCTTCTTGTATAGCTAATGATTAACATACACAACTAGATTTAATTTTTATCATTCCTACAAGTCAGTCATATCGTAGCATATTCTGTTCCTGTGTCAATTATGTCCAGTACATTAATGACACCATAATTTCTATATCTTTGACATAATTAAAACTCTTTTGATTTGATGTCACATGTAGACGGTTTTATAATTTGGAACTTTTACTTAGTCACAAAACGGAACTAAGTAATATGCTCGCTCCCACTGACTTTGAGAACTGTCTCGTTAAATACTTCAACTTATATTTCTAAATATTATTTAGAATATTTATTAAGTATAACCAGCCCATTTGTGCTGAGTTAATTAAGGTGGAATGTATCAGTGTCAGTTTTGATTTGACTAGTAAGTCATATCAAGATCCATCCATAGGAGTCTTGATGACAACTTACTCAATCAAAACTTCCAACACTGTTATTTCCTTTAACTGCATTAATCTTCTAACTTGAAGTTTTAAATGCAGTCCAACAAGAACTATTCTCATTGTGCGTATAATTAAGATCATATCTAATTTATATTCTCCTGGGACTTACTCATTACTAAGGATTAGTTAAAATTATATGGACAGCTCAAACTAATCTCATTAACTCAGAAGCATCCATGACAGCTCAGGAAAAATATTCACCAACTCAGATAGCCATACACAACAATTTAAACAGCCATTCACAGCAAATCATATTATCAACCAGAGCATATATTCCCAAGATATCAACGATTTCATCCAGAAATGAAAAACTTGTTCATCGTAGAACTTTGAGTGACAATCACTCAATCATTGTTTTAACACAAAATTTCAATACATTTATTCAAAATAAAAAGTATTGTCCGCTTCTCGATATCTTCTGAAGTCCCTAAACAGTCCCAGCAGCAACGATTACTCCGATGCCGACCGTGTTGGGAACTTCGTCCATCCTTTGCTTCATGCACCTGTAGACAGTATACAGATGTCTTAGTAATCATACTGGTATCTCATACCATGTATCAAAGCTTTATAGAAATTTATATGCTCTTAAATAAGATTTGTACCTGAGGTAGAGGCATCACTATGCCCCTTCTTTTCTGCAAGATAGACCGTGCAAGTCCTCTTCTAATGACCTGGCTAGTGGCAGTGGATGCATTCAGATTTCGACTGTGCCCATTTATTCTTCTTTTTCCCCTTCTTCTCTTTCGAAGGTTGAGATGCCCGCCTCTTCTTTCCTTTGCCCTTAGGCTGGTAAGAAGGGACAGATCCGACAACCAACGCTGATGTTGGCTTCTTCTCGATCTCCTCGAACTACCGGAGCATGTTCAGGAGACCAGGAAGATCCACTTTAGTATTGTTCATTATGAAACTCGTAATGAATGGGTTGAAGTCAGGGGTCAAAGATCTAAGGATTATGTCTACGCTCATTTCATTCTCGAGGACAAATCCTAGTTGGGTTGCATCCTCTAAGTAGCCAATCATCTTGATAACATGATCCTGCACAGGGCCCGTCGTCATCTTGGCTCCCCAAAGGTTGCAGGTGGCCTCAAACCTGGCAGCTCTAGAACACTTGCCATACTATTCCTCTGCGTTCAGAAGCATGCTACGAACATCCATATGTTCATGCTTCCTCTGCAGGTCATTGGTCATAGAGGCCAGAGTAAGGCACCTTACCTTCTCTGCATCACTTTGGTACTGCTTGTAGGCTTCCCTCTCCTCGTTGGTGGCATCCTCGTCGGGCCTTTCCAGAGCGTCATCCGTCAGTATGTAGCCAATCCCGTCTAGCGAGAGGACCATCTTTATGTTCCTTAGCCAATCCATGTAGTTCGTCCCATCTAGCACGTTCTTCTCGATTATGAATTTTAATCCTGACTCCATACTGCATTATCAATAGACATAGAATTAGCATATGTTCTTGTATAGTTTAAGAGGTTTTTATTAAACTATATTCTCCCACTATTTTTAAAGAATTTTAAGCCGTAATAATAAACAATTTATTAAAATTTTGTGGGAAAGGGATCCAACCACCCTGAGTCTCACAACCTTGAGTGTGCTCAACAAGTTGTTTGACTTTGCAGTCGGTAGATGAACTCTTCATAAATTAAATCATATATGACTACCTATTTAATTTTACCCCTAGCCACTTATGATGATAAGTGTGCTCATCCAAATCAGAATGACTAGCCTAGTCAGACCCTTGTTTTCGTGTCTAGCTTAACTTGCACCGACGCTCGGTGTATTCATGACACAACGGTTTGGGTCAAGTCTAGACTACATCATATGTAATAAGAAGTTGGTTTCTATAAGGTTGCCCTGTCACAGCTTGAGTGTGCTCAACACCTGTAACATGGATCTATAGTTGCCAAGCTCTAAAATAAGGATGGCTACGTTTTATCTTGAAAAATATTATTAACATATTAGACTTAGGTAAAGTTCAGGGTGTCATATAATCATGATTCGTGTCATTGCGGTCCATCGGACACGGCCAGGGAATTGACTAGGCCATGATCACTAACCCCCAGTCTAGCTAGGGTGATCCAACAAACTTAGCCAAACACATTGACCGTATCATGGTCCAGTGAATGAAACTTATCATTTATATATGCGTGCCATAAACTAAAAGGCTTTTATTAGAAATAGTTAATCCTATCAACTAGTGGAATTCTTAAAATTCAAATTTATTAGGATTCGTTAATAACTTTTATTAAGTCCTTATCAACTATAAGGTTCATTTGTATTCACATGCTACACTAATTATTATTAGAATTTTAATAAATACAGATTACAACACTTTAAAGTGTAGTCTTTTAATGAAAATTATTATTATAACGATTAAAATAATAATCGTCGTTAAAAGGACTACCCTAATCGGGAATTAGGTATGAAAAGGTTGTAACGATTTACTAAAACATAGCATGTCATTTAAAATTCATCTTATAAATTTTAAAGAGGTATTAATGGCTAACCTAAAAGGTTTCATAAATTATCAAATACTTAAGAAATAATTTAGAATGGCCATTAAACATTAACTACCCTAACTTTATCGAATAAAATTAGGTATCCAACTATTTAACAATTAAATAGATCGACATATTAAAAATTTATCTAATAAATAATTAATATATATACTTATAATTTAACACTTTAAATTAAAAGCATGATTTTAAAACGTAAAATTTTTATCTAATAAAAATAACAGTTTCATAAAAATTATAACATAATGTTTTATTTCAAAACTTTGTTTTAAAATCATCATAAAGTTAAACATTTGAAATAAAAGGCATTTCATTTTAACAATATCGCCTAAAGTTAAAAATTTATATGCATTTAAAAAAGCATTCAATCAATTAATAACACCCCAGTCCTTAGATCAACATGCAGACCTATCGCTCCGATACCACTAAAGGGTTTTGCTGGACCCTTAGGGCACTATTCTATGCCCGTCTTATGTCGGACGGACGATAGAAGCAGAAAAAACATGCAGCGGAAATAAATCGTTAAACAATTTAACGAGCAACCCTGCGGAAACAAGACCCTAAGCCAGGATATCTGCTAATTTGGGGTGAATCAGACCACCCCAAGAAAGATCTAAACTACTGCGACATAATTAAAAGAAAGCTAATTAAACCACATACCCGGAACCTTGCTTGGACTGACAATGTGTACTGAGCCGCCTTCTGCTCCCCGAAACTGCCTTTGCACCTACAAATCGATCCACCCGAAGCGAGCCGACACCGCGCATCTGGACAAACCACTTGTCGAAGAAGATTTCACTTGCGCACGATCCGATGTCTTAGACTTCGGATTAAATCCAAATCCTTCTCATTGTTTTGCTAGAACGAACGCGAAGGAAACAGAAGAAAATGGGAGAGAATAATTTTCCGTCTTGAATTGAGCGTGCTCAAATTTTTTGGAGCTTCTCAATTTTAGAGACTTGGTGCAAGTTTTCAAGGAGAGTGTTGGCCCATATTAATATAGGCGGCTGACCCCTCCCCTTCTCATCATATCCGATGTGGGACTAAATTAAAATTGGAGAATTAATTAAGTTAGTTTGTCTTTCATAAAGGCTAAATTTTAATGAATTAATTCTTCGTCACCGTTGAGCTTCAGAAGGGATACAACCTATCATTTTGAAGATCTATGAACGGTGAACGCATAGAAACAAACGGCGATGAATTCCGACTTCGTTTGACCCCTCAAACAATTTCTCAAAGTTGAGCAAAAAGTCACAAATCGGCTAAATTCGTAGCCGACACAACCCTCTCTAGGGTTTCTGGCTGTGGGCCCCACAGGTGGGGCACACGCCCAGCCTGATCTGGGCACCAGCCCGTGCCTGGCACGCACGGGCAGACCCGCCCGCTTCTGTGCAGGCGGGTCAAACCCGCTCGCCCGCAAAGCGGGTTGGCTCTCCCGCCTACAGAGCGGGCGGGCCAGGCGGGCCCAGGCCCGCCCGCCTTTTTGCAGGCATGGGCTTGCCCTTGCCCAGTTAGGCGGGCTTGCCCAACCTACATGGGCTGGGCTAGCCCAGTCCAATTGGGTCAGGTTTGGGCAGAACTGGGCAAAAGCCCAGTTCTAGCCTTTTGAGCCATAACTTGAGTTTTACAACTCCGATTGGGCCGATTCCAGATTCGTTGGAAAGCATGGTTCGAATGGGACCATCCCAAAGAGCGATATATCCCTTTCTATGCGTTATATGGTTCAAAATATCATCATAAACTATTTATAATGTATTTTAAACCTGTTTACATCATATGCAATAATCTCATTCAGCATTTTACTAATGCTGAAGTCGCAAACATTTTGCGACATTATTAAATCTCATTTAATTGTCGAAACCTTATGCGATCTTATTAAATCCTATTTAATATAGATCGACTTAATGTCACTAACTCTTTAGTGACTTTAATTATTCTCGTGCACCCGAGTGCACTCCTCCTAAATTCTTCCTATTAGTAAGACGTAAACCGAACTCGATGTGAGACCCTACAGCCTGACCCTACTACAGGTCGGGGCTCAAAACTCCTAGACGACAGTAACCACAAGCAGCAGGTGTCGTCCCTGTTTCAGAATCATACTTACATGATTGACCCATCGATAAAAGTGTCGTCGGGATCACTCTTACTGTGTCAGTGATGAATACCGCAGTTTTTATCCCTTCGTCACAACTATGTCCCTGCTTGGCCTAGGGTATGGTAAACCGTCAACCCTACTAGCCAGCATCGATCAGCTTACTTCGGTCTTTGTTATATACACATTGTACTTCTTACAACGTACCTGGCCGAGGTTTAGCACAAAGAACCGTACTGAGCCAGTGACACTAATTTCCCTTTAACGGAAGAGACGAATCCCATCTTAGTCATTTACTTACCTCGTATGATTCAGATGTCACCCAACCTAAGACCTTTCAGCAGGCCTGTCCTAGAAGCTAGATCATAGATTTAAGTGACACTATTCACGCACAGGTTTGTACAAATGACTTCGGGTCTTAAGGACCAACTTGCCTATCATCACTATAGAGTTATTAATGACAGTTTAGTTAAAATTTAACCATTTAATAACTCTTCATATAGGTAGTTCAGTGGACTCATTCTCTAATGAGCACATGTGCCTTGTCTCCAACTTCGCCAGGTCGAATGAATATGAGATCATCATTACCCTTTTTAGGGTAAGCCTAAGACACAATGGTCTGTCCGATGTGCCAATATCCTATTCTCGACACATGTATGACCATGAACGTTTTAAGACTTAAGTTCCTATCGTTCATTCACTTCCCATAATTGAGATCTACATCTAGATATGTGATGACCTCACTCAAAGTCTAGGGAAATTATCCAAGTACATATAATTCATAGAATTTATACTAGGACAATTATTACCATTTATATTTACGAACAAGATGATATATTAGGATAAATTGCCTCAATGGCATATATCTCCTTACATCGTCAACCGTCGCCCCCCTTCCCCCCCCCCCCCCCCCCCCCCCCCCCCTCGTTGGCTGATTGGGTCGCATGCCCATGAATCTTAACAAAAAAAGAAAAAAAAGAAAAGAAAAAGTTGCGGGCCTGAAGCCCGAATGCTGAAAAAATAGAAACAAAAATAATTGAAAATGTATATGGGAGGGGATTGTAAATAAGATTTAAAAGGTTTTCATAGGCCTAAAAATTACAGAAAAAATATGATAAAATGTGGGACTGAAATGGGACATTAAGGGGGACATTTGGGGATTTTGGGGGGTTATTTGGGGATAAATAAAAAGGAAAACTTCTTTCTTTTCATGAAGAACATGTAAATATAGGGCTCTTTTTAAATCCTTTTGAATAATTCCATCATTCACAACTTTTTGCATTTTATGATGTCTTTTTAGGATCATACTTATATACTCTACATCACTATTAAATGGCTCATTCTGTGAATAAACTTATATTTTGTTGTGCAATATTAACTTAATAATTAGGAAGATCATTCGTCCGCTCTGTCGTTAGTTACTTAACCTAACGGTGTATGACGTTGCCTAGTGGTCTAATAATTATTAAGTATTTAAATTTTAGTTTCTTCTGTGAATCTATGATGTCTGTGATGCCTGTGATGATAATATCTAATGAAAATGTTTGATAAGCACAAATTTTTGCATGAATGGCTAACTGTGGTTTTGGATCTACTGTTTAAGTCCCACATTTTACTTTTCCAGCTCTTTTCTTTTCTTTTTGAGAGAAATTGTAGTGAGGAAATTTGCATGAAAATGTTTAATGTATTATTATTAATTCATGCAAATTTGTACTCTATTAGATAAAATGGTCATATCGCAAGTGTCGATTTCGAAGTGCTGGATGCATCAGGAAGAAATTATCTGAGCTGGCAGCTCGATGTGAAATTTCAACTGCGGGCTAGGTCCCCTATTTCTGCTGTGACTAAGCATGGAAATGCAAACGATATAGAAAAGGTGCAAGCCATTATCTATATTTGTCGCCATGTGGACAAGACCCTAAAGGCTGAATACCTTACGGTCGAAGATCCACTTGAGCTGTAGACTGCCATTGAGGATATATATAAACAACAGAAAGATGTTATACTACCAAGGGCACGATATGAGTGAGAGAACCTAAGACCGCATGACTTTAAGTCCATAACTGAGTACACCTCAGCTCTTTTTAGCACCACCGCACGCCTGAAGTTGTGGTGAAAAGATCTCAGAAGATCGCATGCTGGAAAATACGTACATGTCTTTCCATGAAAAGGATGTGATACTATTACAGCAATACCGTGAACGCAAATTCACCAAGTACTTTGAGCTGCTGTCATGTTTACTCATGGCTGAACAAAATAGAGAGCTTCTCCTCGCCACTCACAACATGCGCTCCCTTGGCATTGCCCCCCTCCCAGAAGCTCGCAATGCATATTTTTTTCCAAAAAGAAGAGACAATAAACGAAAAGAAAGACCACAGAAAGGGGGACAGAACAAAAGGTCCAGAGGCCAAGTCAAACAGTGAAAAAATGAAGGGACACGGACGTTCACCTGGCGCAGAAATGACAACAAGAGAAATGATGCACCCCCACCCAAGAGGGAATGGAAAGACCTGTGCCATAGCTGTGGCATGAAAGGCCACTGGTCCAGAGTGTGTTCGAACTCCACATCATCTCCAGGAATTGTATAAAGAGAACAAGAAAAAGAAAGTTGAAACAAACATGGTGACCACAAATGCTCCAGTAAAGTTTACAGATGACGACTTCGAAAGAGATGTCCTGCTTGATTAGCCTCTATTTTTATATTAGCAATTTGTTTTGAGAACAATTCATGTTTTGAGAGCATTTTGAATTAATGTATTTGTTTTGAATGAAAATTTGATTATGTTCCTGAAATGCAAATGTTTTATTCATCTTTTATAGATGGATCGCTCTCATGACTGCTTAGTAGACAGTTCTTCAACACATACGATCCTTCAATATATATGCTATTTTCATAGCATTATACCATATAAAAGCCCTGTAAATACAATTTCTGGGCCATCGAATATAATTGAAGGTTCTGGGAATGCAACTTTGTTGCTCCCAAATGGAACAGAAATAAAAATAAAGGATGCACTATTCTCTCCAAATTCCAACCGTAACTTACTAAGTTCCAATGATATTCGTTTAAACGGATTCCATTTGGAAACAGCAAATGTAAATGAAAAAGAATTATTGTATGTAATGTCTCAAGAAAAAGGAGTAAAATCCATACTTGAACGTTTTGAGAGCCTTTCATCAGGCCTTTACCATACAAAGATTCGGAGAGAAGAAGCTAATTTGACGGAGCACCTGAAGTGCCCGACATCAGCCAAGTTTTTACTTTGGCATGATAGACTTGGCCATCCTGGATCTGTGATGATGCACCGCATCTTATCTCAATCACATGGACATAACTTGAAAAACCAGAAGATTCTTCAGAAGGGAGAATTCCCTTGCATCCCCTGCTTTAAGGATAAATAATAACAAGGCCATCACCATTAAAAGTGGATATTGAATCTCCAAGCTTCCTCGAAAAAAATACAAGGAGACATATGTGGACCTATCCACCCCCTAATGGGCCATTTCGGTTCTTCATGGTAATGATTAATGCATCCTCAAAATATTCGTATGTGTGTCTCCTATCGACCAGCAACTTAGCTTTTCCAAAGCAATTAGCACAAATAATAAAGTTGTGGTCGCATTTTTCAGACAACCAAATAAAGAAAATATGTCTAGATAATGCTGGGGAATTTATCTCCCGGTCATTTCAAGAGTACTGCCAAGCAACGGGAATAGAAATTGAACATCTAGTGTCGCATGTTTATACCCAAAATGGGTTGGCAGAGTCACTAATAAAAAGACTCCAACAAATTGCACGTCCATTGTTAATGAAATCTCAGTTGCGCGTGGATACATGTGGACATGCAATTTTGTATGATGCATCGTTAATAAAAATAAGACCCTATGGAGGTCAGAGTCTCTCTCCAATGCAACTTGCATATGGAATGCCACCAAATATTTCTCACTTTAGAATCTTCGATTGTGCAGTTTACATACCCGTTGCACCACCACAGAGGACAAAAATGGGTCCTCAACGTCGCCTAAGTATTTATGTTGGGTTTGACTGACCATCAATTATAAGATACCTAGAACCCCAAATGGGGGACGCATTTAAGGCACGTCTTGAAGACTGTGATTTTGTTGAGACAAGTTTTCCCAAAATGGGCCAAGACACTGAGAAATCTGGTGCGAAGCAAATTATAACGTGGGATACAAAAAAGTTTGACACACTATGATTCGGTAACAAAACAATGTGAAGATAAGATCCTGAAGATCATCCACATACAGAACACTGTTCACTGATTACCGTACTCATTTACTGACAACCAGAAGATTGTCAGATCACACATCTCTGCTGTAAATACTCCATCTAGGATTGACATCCCTAAGAATGGATGCAATCCACCAGCAGCAGAAGTGGATGCATCTCAACAGAAAAGAGGCAGACCACCAGGCTCCAAGGCTAAAAATCCAAGAAAAAGAAAAATACCTGGAGACCTTGGAACGTAACCCCCACAGAGAAATGAGCTCATGTCCATACCCTCACTCCTCCCGGAATCCACTGCAGAGGAACTGCTGGGAGAAACTGAAATATCATTAAATTATGTACATACAGGGAAGGTGTTGGACCGAAAGAGTACAGTCATCGACAATGACTTCGCATTTCATATTGCTATTCACGTCGCCGGAAGCGACGATGATCATGATTCACATTCTGTTGCTGAATGCAAACATAGAAATGATTAGCCAAAGTGGAATCAAGCAATAAAAGCTGAGATGGACTCGCTTAAGAAACACAAAGTCTGTAGGCATATAGTCCAGACACCTACTGGTGTCAAACCTGTGGGATATAAATGGGTATTCGTGAGAAAAAGAAATGAAAATAATGAGATCGAATGCTACAAAGAAAGACTTATAGCGCAAGGATTTTCTCAAAGACCGGGTGTTGACTATGAAGAAACATACTCCCCGGACATGGATGCAATCACTTTCCGATTTCTGATACGCTTAACAGCAAAGGATGGTCTAAATATACAGCTAATAGATGTTGTGACTGCATATCGATACGGTAATCTCGATAAGGAGAAATACATGAAACTTCCTGATGACTTTTCAATGACTGCTGAACTAAAAGATAGACCTCGGGACGTCTACTTTGTTAAGCTTCAAAAATCATTGTATGGTCTTAAACAATCGGGAAGAATGTGGTACAACAGACTGAGTGAATTCCTTGTACAACAAGGATTCAACAATAATAAAGTCTGCCATGGCATCTTTATAAGAGCAAAGAGAAAAGGATTCGTCATAATAGCGGCCTACGTAGACTCTTTGAACCTCATTGGATCTCCAGAAAAGATCACTGAGATATCTGTAAACCTGACAAAAGATTTCGAAATGAAATACCTTGGCAAAACAAAATTCTGCCTTGGCTTACAGATTGAACATCTAAAAGACGAAATCATATTACACCAAACCACATATAAGAAGAAAATGTTGCTACGATTTCATATGGACCAATGTCATCCACTTAGTACACCTATGGTGCTACGATCTTTGAATGCACATAAAGACCCCTTCTGGCCGCTGGAAGAGGGGAAAGATATGCTTGGTCCTGCTATTGGAGCACTTCTATATCTATCCAACTGCATGCGTCAAGATATAGCATTCGCAGTAAATTTACTAGCCAGATACAGATACAGTGGAGCGCCTACGCAGCGCCACTGGACCGGGGTTAAGTACCATCTGTGCTACCTCCAAGGGCTACAGATTTGGGACTCTTTTACAAAAATGGATTATTCTCCGCACTTGTTGGTTATGATGATGCAGGTTACAGGTCTGATCCCCACAATGCAAAGTCACAGACAGAGTACATGTTTACCTATGGTGGGACATCCATTTCATGGAGATCAGTCAAGCAAACCATAACAGCGACCTCATCCAATCACTCAAAGATCATCGCCATCCATGAAGCAAGCAGAGAATGTGGCTGGCTACGGACAGTTGTAAATCATATACTGGTGACGACCGGATTGAAGACTAGGAACCTTGAACCTACTACCATGTTCGAGGACAACGCTGCTTGCATTGCTCAGCTACGAGGTGGCTACATCAAAGGTGACAGAACAAAGCATATTTCTCCTAATTTCTTCTGGACACATGAGCTACAAAGAGATGGCGAGATCGATGTCAGACAAGTACAATCATGTGACAACCTGGCAGACTTGTTCACAAAATCTCTTCCTAGAGCTACCTTTAGGAAGTTTGTACATAAAATTGGGATGAGGCGCCTAAGAAATCTGAAAGCCTGAAAGCTTGTACAGATCAGGGGGAGTTAGAGAGTGTTTGTACTCTTTTTCCTTAACTATGGTTTTTCTCACATGATTTTCCATAGCTGAAGGTTTTAACGAGGCAAACCTCATCAACTCAGGATCTTGAAGTATCCACCCCATGTGAGACTCCTAATACACTCAGAATCCTTGAGTATTCATGACCAGAGTCCACACCTATGGCTGGATAAGGGGAAGTGTTGTGAACGGATGTTGATGATAGATTTGTATTAGAATTACGTCTTATCTTATAAATAAGACCGTATCAACTGTATCCTATCTTTGCACGCTCCTCTATCAGCTATAAATAAAGAGATGTGGGTTCCTCCCCCAGATGATGATTAATTACAAAAAATACATTGATTAAATAAAAACCGTAGATATCTATGCAGTGCAAGTGTTATGGTAGATTGAAAATTTCTACGGGGTAGAGGACTGGACGTATGATCACAAGGATCCAAACCAGGATAAATCTTGGTGTTTGCGTTTACCATTCTCTGGATTGTATTTATTTAGTTCCGCAATTTTATTGCATTTTTCATTAACTTTTAAATTTGCAATTTCGTCGTGATATACATTATTCACTCCCCTAGTGTATTTGTTGTAACAGGCGTTCCAACAAAAACAATATGTAAAATTTTAGCATGTTGTGCACGGTGAATCAAACTTACTCATCACGCATAACATGCAAAAAATTTGCATTTTGTGCACGGTGAGTAAAAAGTGATGCACATAACAAAATTACTTACAGCGCACCCCTTGTGTGTGGTGAGTGGGTGGTGAGTAATTTTGCGCGGTGAGTAGTTTTGTTATATGCATCGCTTTTTACTCACCATGCACAACAAGCAAAAATTCTGCTCTCCCTTTTTCATCATATTTCTCACGTTATATATTGTTCTAATTGATGTCGCATTAAACATATCCTTTTTCTTTAGAACTTTCAAAAATTCGATTGGCCTTACTTTGCTATTAGACAAGTCTCTTAAAGTGTACATCTCCGACCCTTGCAACCTCCTGGCATATGAATGTCCCTCGTGGTACTTTGCGGGTGGATGATTGTGCATGCCCCATAGGACTGTTAACTTACACTCATCTTTATTGTCCATCATATTAGCCCTCAAGAAGAACAGACATTGACACTTCTTGCTTCCATTTAGATTGTTGGTCCTTTTCTCAATATTGCTCTCGTGTCCCCTATATTTCTCGCTTCTTTCACAAGCAAAGTACAAAGTTGGCACTTTATTGCCCAATGTACTCATATTCGAAGACCATGTAGCAATCACAATCCCATTTGCATTCCCGACTTCCTTTATCCAATTAACCAATGCGTCTTTACTTTTAAATGTGTTCATGGTTGTAAACTATTCTGTGAAATCATTTTGGCTATCTGAGCTTGCTTCATTATCCTGAATTTTATGATAAACATACAGTTATTTGAACATTACATAAATTTATTACGATATTATTGACAAACATATAGCAAATATTTCGTACCTTTGCTATCTGAGCTTGTTCGATCTCCTTGTTAGTAAAAACACGAATTTTTATGTTTTTACGTTAAAACCCCGTCTAAAATGGTTCCCGTATTAAACGACCGTCCATTTAAATTATTTGGAAAAATACGCGCTTTTTAGTGGTTGACGAACAAAACGTTTTTTATTCCCTTTATTGCGCATTTTATGCGTTTTAAACTCGTTTTTAGGTGCACTTTTAAATCATTTTGAACTATGATTTAATGATCATACTTTGGTTTAGTGCATGCTACATGTAATATAATAGTATGATCATGTCATTTTGGTTAAAACTATGAATACAATTTAAATCATGAATATAGAACTTATTTTACTCTTATTTCATATTGATATTGTTGATTTTTAAGTTCATTTGGATGAATGATATCTTGACAGTATTTGTATTTTTAGTCTTGTTTTTATCCAGGTTAACAAATTAAACACGATTTAACACGTTTACTTTTTATTCCCGTATTGCGCATATTTGACCGAATTTTTGACCAAACGTCTTTTGAAATTGATCGAATTAAAAACGTTTTATTCACGTCCCGATTATTTTCCGTATTACGTATTTCTAACAAGGCTCCATCTAAGTACTCTATCTGCATTCATATACCAACAATTAATTTCTAGCAAGAATTTATCAATATATATCACAAAAAATTATTTACATAGACTTACCAACTGTAAGATGATCCGACTCATTTTAAGTTTCCTTCGACAACTTTAAGGAAAAATCCCTAAATCTTTTGAACTCGTACATCTTCTTTGAAATTATACGAATGTCTCTTGAAATCTAAGAAATCTTTGGAATTCTTTGGAAAAATTCAAACCCTAACCATTTGCTTTGTGCACGTTGCCACTAGGACTATGCGCTTTGAGAAAATTACTTCCTAAAATCACGTCTGTCCGCATCTGTTTGCAATGAGAAAACGGTTTTGTTTTGCCTATTGTGGGCGATAAGTAATTTGAGATGCTCATAACAAAATTACTCCGCACACACAATAGGCAAAAATTTTGCATGTTGTTCGCGGTAAAAAAGAGATGCACAATTTGTCACGCCCCGCTTCCCAAAACGACGGAGGCGAAGCGTGACTAAGGCCCGCTTAGGCCGGAGCCGTGAGGCTCAGACCCAATAAGCGTCTGTAAGGGTACCATTACAAAAATTTCAGGTTCTTGCATTATAAAAATTCGGAACAACAGAAGTAGAGAAAGGAGGTTGTATTCATTAATAATAAATAACATCCAGAGAGTACAAAAGTCTAAAAAGGAGCCCAGCATGGCTACAATGCAGAAAAGGAAACTAATGGTGCTACGCACCCAACCTAAAACAGAAAGTAAAATGGTGTTATGCACCCAACTAGAAAGTGACTGAACCTCCAAAGTCAGCAACAGAGAAACCTCTAAGACTGGTCCTCACTCGGGTCGTACTCTTGATCAGCAACGTGCTCCTGCTCCAAGTCCTCTGGTACCGGCTCCGGATCTACTATCCCTGTCACGGTACCTGACGTACAAACACCAAGAGAAAGTGGTTGTACGTCAGGCGAAGTCTGCAAGTAAACGTGAGAAGACTCCACTGCAAGGTGTATAACATTTTAGAGTTGACATTTTAAAAGTTTTTTACATGATGAGGATGCAACAGCATGGAAGATATGTATATGTGCAAGAAGGTAAAGACAACGCTGAAAAGTAAACGTGACAGGCAATAGCCATAGCGTGTGCTACTGGCTACAAGACTAGACTAGACGGGACAAGACAAGACAAGACAAGTGTGTGACACAAAGGGTTCACGCCTTACGGTTCGAGGGGGATCAGACTCTCTCCCCGTGCGCACGCTCAACCCTACCACAGCCCAAGTGCACAAGACAAGACATGACAATGGATCACTCACTTACTCGGTGAGTGCCTTATTCGCCCGCAGGCTTATATATATATATATATATATATATATATATATATATATATATATATATATATTTTATTTTTGAAAACCCAGAAAAATCCCCAACCCCCTCCCCCTGCCTTCGGCTTTTTTAGGAGGGTAAGGCGAGAGCCCGGTCGAGACTATGCAAACTGGGGGGAAACCGACGTGCCCCCAACGGCCCCCGGGTTAGTCCGAGAGGGGAGATGTAGCCCCAGGGTAAATAATTCCACAACAAATTCCACAATAATTACCAAGTCACGGCGGCCATAGGCCTCGAACCCCGCACCCCTTGGCTTTGGAGCGGAATGACTTACCACTGGGACACCCTCTCGTGGGCGCTTATATATATATATATATATATATATATATATATATATATATATATATATATATATATATATATATATATATATATATATATATATATATATATATATATATATATATATATATATATCGTGACAAGGGTTCACTCTCTTAGCTTGGAGAGTGCCCTATTCGCCCGCAGGCTTATGTATTACCAATCATGACAAGGGATCACTCTCTCTAGGTTGGAGAGTGCCCTATTCGCCCGCAGGCTTATCCGTTTCCAATCGTGACAAGGGATCACTCTCTCTAGGTTGGAGAGTGCCCTATTCGCCCGCAGGCTTATGCAATACATGACATGACATGACAAGATGAGTATGGATGAGAGTTGTTCATTCTAGGGGGTCCACACGCACGCACACACAGATAAAACCTATGGTAGCAGTTGTTGTTGTTGATTCTAGGGGGTCCGCACACACGCACACACAGATAAAACCTATGGTGTCAGTTGTTGTTGCTGTGCCCGGACTTCGTCGTCAAGTCCAGGCTGTAGTGAGGTGTCCCAGACGCTATCATTTCACGTCTGGTTCTCTTGTTATTAATTTTTACAGTTTAAGGAAGACAATGGCCTAAACGTGGCCGAAACTACGCAAGTGAACACACTTGCCTGCGGTGGCGAGCGGTACGTCCGTCGGGAGCGTCTCTTCGAGGTGAAGCGTCGGTAAAGGGTCGGCTGAAACGAGTCAAGTGACGGTGTCAGGTCTCGCTCATCATTATCCTATTAGGGTTCATTTCTAGGGTTAAACGTGGCTACCCTAACAGTCGCATGTCAAGATGTCCGTTCAGCCTAACCGACGATTCTATCCTATGTGCACAGTCAATCAGTCCGATCGTCGATCTATGGTTTCACATCGTTTTAAAGTAACAGAAAGTAAATTTAATGATTAAGTTGCCAGTTTTTAATTAGGTTTTCTATACTACGATGTGGGTTGTAGGATGACGATGGGGTACTAACCGTTGATATAACAAATGTGGGTAGCGACGACGTGTACGTCCTCAAACAGTGACACGTGCCTCGGAGTTTACTGTCACAAGGCGTGGTCGTACGGAAGGCGAGACCAACTCTGCATCATAAGATTCAATATCAGTTACGATGAAATTTACTTATTAAAGTTATAACTACAAGGTACTCACCTATTACATATGTTATTACAATGTGTTAACTTATCATTATCAATATTTTATAAATCTAGTGTATCATTATTGAACTGCCAAAAGGGCTAAGTACCAACCGTGTATGTTAAACTAAGAGCTCAAAATCAATACCATTGTAAATAATATATATATATATATATATATATATATATATATATATATATATATATATATATATATATATATATAATATTGATGGTTTATCTGACAATCAGGTATTTGCCACCATGCATCGTATGCTGATGTATTCCACTGTTTGTCGTCAGAATAATAATTCTGACCAAGTTATTGCTCAGTTTATAACTTGTGGTTTTACTGGAGTTCTTAAGGGCTGGTGGGATAACTATCTCACAAGTGAGTCCCATTCTGAAATATTAAATGCAGTAAAACAGGAAAATGGTACACAAAAGGGAGATGATGTGTATACATTAATATTGGCTATAACCAATCACTTCACTGGTGCTTTTACAGACCATGGTGAAAGAATTAGAACTTTGTTACAAAACTTGAGGTGTCCCTCTTTAACCCATTTCAGATGGTACAAAGACACATTCTTAAGTAGAGTAATGAATCTTAGTGATGCTAATAGCACTCATTGGAAGTCCAAGTTTATTGATGGACTACCAAATTTATTTGCTGATAGAGTTCGTAATCAACTTAAAGTTAAAAATGGAGGAATTATTCCTTATGACCAATTTACCTACGGAACTCTTATCGATGCCTGTATTAAAGAAGGTTTAGCTTTATGTAATGACATGAAGCTAAGGCATCAACTGAAGTCTTATAGACTTACATGTAAAAAAGAACTTGGCGAATTTTGCCATCAGTTTGCTTTTGACCAACCTTATGTCACTGATAAGGGAAAACGTGTCAAGGAAGATTATAAATCCAGTAAGAAGAATCATATTTCTTCCCAGAAAAAGAAATTCTTTAAAACCAGAGACTCTGAAAGAGATTCTGCTAAAAGAAAGACCAAACCTTTTAAGAAGGATGCCAGTAACATTAAATGTTACAAATGTGGTCAAATTGGCCATTACGCTTTTCCTTTTGGGATGCCTCAGCATTATGAATGCTTGATAAATCATGTTGAGGAATGTCTTCTTCCTCAAATCTAGAGAGAATGTAAGTAGTCTCTTTTTTAAGAAGTATAACTTCTTGTTTTAGAATTTGGATCTCCTTATTGAGATCAGAGAGTGATAACACTGTATAAGTATTATCCTGCCTTCTTTTCATGACTTCAGACATACGATAAACGTTGTCTATTTTTGGCTTATCTTTTTTGTCATTCTGATGAGTACATAAGCCAAGAAGTTTATACTTTAAATCTGAAGGAAGATCTTCAGATAGAATTTTGGAGATTAACTCCTCACTAGAAGTGAGGACATTTATAGATAAACCATTCATGTCAACAATAGCTTTCCAATAAGCTGTTTTATCATTCGCCTGACAAGTATTACTTGTACATTGACAATCGTTATCAGAAGATGAATAATCTTCTTCGTCCGATCCTTCAGTATTAGAGTAATTAGAGTAATAGCTTTCCAATCGTTGGTGAATATTAGAGTAATTCAGTCTCAATCACGGCTTCCATAAAGCCAATTGAGACTGAAGACTCGGTCTTACGTGAGCTTAATAAGCTTATCAAACAGAGTAATTACTCTAATATTCACCTTCAAGTTGTTGGTCAACAACTCACGAGGGTTGAGGATGTTGTTAATGAACTTATCCGAAAGATGAAGAATATTCTTCCATCTCTTATTGAGTTTGAGGAAGTTAAAACTCCCATTCAAACCAAGCAGGTGGCTATTAAACCACCTATAGACATTTCTGATTTTAATATCAGTGATAAGGTGACTGCTGAAGTTATTGACGCTTTAACTAAAAAGCTTAGTAAAGCTGAACTTCACACGGTTTTTACCTCTTCAGTTATTACTACTGATAATCAGGATAGTCCTAATACGAATTTGGTTATACCAAATCAAGTCCTGACTCTAGAGGATTCTTCAGTTATTAGTACTGAAGATACTTCTGATGATGATCTAGTTATATCAGATCAAGTTACTACTTCTGTTAATGATGAAACCTCAGAGGATAATCTGGTTATACCAGAACAAGTTTTGGCCATAGAAGATCAATTCACTTCTATTAATAAACTTGCTAATCGTTCTAAACAGCTGGAACGATATTATTACAAGCGGCCAACACCTGTTGATGCATTATTCGAAGAAAATGATACTTACATGCAGACCGATTATAATGGTCGAAACATTTATGAATGGAATATTGATGGTTTATCTGACAATCAGATATTTGCCACCATGCATCGTATGCTGATGTATTCCACTGTTTGTCGTCAGAATAATAATTCTGACCAAGTTATTGCTCAGTTTATAACTTGTGGTTTTACTGGAGTTCTTAAGGGCTGGTGGGATAACTATCTCACAAGTGAGTCCCATTCTGAAATATTAAATGCAGTAAAACAGGAAAATGGTACACAAAAGGGAGATGCTGTGTATACATTAATATTGGCTATAACCAATCACTTCACCGGTGCTTTTACAGACCATGGTGAAAGAATTAGAACTTTGTTACAAAACTTGAGGTGTCCCTCTTTAACCCATTTCAGATGGTACAAATACACATTCTTAAGTATAGTAATGAATCTTAGTGATGCTAATAGCACTCATTGGAAGTCCAAGTTTATTGATGGACTACCAAATTTATTTGCTGATAGAGTTCGTAATCAACTTAAAGTTAAAAATGGAGGAATTATTCCTTATGACCAATTTACCTACGGAACTTTTATCGATGCCTGTATTAAAGAAGGTTTAGCTTTATGTAATGACATGAAGCTAAGGCATCAACTGAAGTCTTATAGACTTACAAGTAAAAAAGAACTTGGCGAATTTTGCCATCAGTTTGCTTTTGACCAACCTTA
Source organism: Scilla litardierei (assembly GCA_030789695.1). Classification (NCBI taxonomy): domain Eukaryota; kingdom Viridiplantae; phylum Streptophyta; class Magnoliopsida; order Asparagales; family Asparagaceae; genus Scilla; species Scilla litardierei. Next base: position 135,849,671 of record CM061135.1, on the reverse strand, counting down.
TGTCACTGATAAGGGAAAACGTGTTAAGGAAGATTATAAATCCAGTAATAAGAATCATATTTCTTCCAAGAAAAAGAAATTCTTTAAAACCAGAGACTCTGAAAGAGATTCTGCTAAAAGAAAGACCAAACCTTTTAAGAAGGATGCCAGTAACATTAAATGTTACAAATGTGGTCAAATTGGCCATTACGCTTCTTCCTGTTATACTAAGAAGAAGATTAATGAAATTGAGGATGAAGGCCTTAAAAAGACTCTTCTTAAGATCATGATCCACAGTGATACTGAAGGATCGGACGAAGAAGATTATACATCTTCTGATAACGATTGTCAATGTACAAGTAATACTTGTCAGGCGAATGATAAAACAACTTATTGGAAAGCTATTGTTGACATGAATGGTTTATCTATAAATGTCCTCACTTCTAGTGAGGAGTTAATCTCCAAAATTCTATCTGAAGATCTTCCTTCAGATTTAAAGTATAAACTTCTTGGCTTATGTACTCATCAGAATGACAAAAAAGATAAGCCAAAAATAGACAACGTTTATCGTATGTCTGAAGTCATGAAAAGAAGGCAGGATAATACTTCTACAGTGTTATCACTCTCTGATCTCAATAAGGAGATCCAAATTGTAAAACAAGAAGTTATACTTCTTAAAAAAGAGACTACTTACATTCTCTCCAGATTTGAGGAAGAAGACATTCCTCAATATGATTTATCAAGCATTCATAATGCTGAGGCATCCCAAAAGGATGAATTTCTGAATTTGTTACAACAAGTAACATCTCAGAAATGGTACATCCAGGTAACCTTGGTTATTTCTAAACAGATTTTTATTCCAGATCTTATAGCTCTGGTTGACAGTGGTGCAGATCTTAACTGCATTCGTGAAGGAATTATACCCTCACAATTCTTTGAGCCAACCACACAATCTTTGAGTGGTGCAGGAGGCAACCAACTTGATATACAATTTAAATTGTCTTCAGCTCAGAAATGTGTCCAAGATACATGCATTCCTATACCATGTGTTCTTGTGAAGAATCTTTCACAACATATCATTTTAGGAACACCTTTTTTTGCATAAAATTATGCCTATGCAGAAAGTCGACACAAATGGTATTCTTGCCACTTATAATGGCAAAGAAGTACTATTTCAGTTTATAACTGATCCTCAGACTCGTTTATTAAACGAAGTTAAAAATGTTCTTAAAGAACAACATCTTTTGGTTTATAACCCTGATTAAATTTTTGTATCACTCTTCTTTTATGTGCAGGGTGGCAATGAATCGCGGTCGACCCTCTTCTCGAGGGGGAGGAAGGACCAACACTGGTGGTGGACGAAGTTATACTTCAAACCATCCTAATTCCTGGAGGACTATCTCCAAGAAGGGTAACAAGAATATTCCATCTTCATCTTCTTCAAAGGGAATTGAGGATCTTAATGATCCCGAAAAAATACCAGAGTCATACTCTGAGGTTACCACAAAAGAGACAGATTGGTTTACTAAAACCATTTCTGATACTGTTCTTTATATAGAACAAGAGGATATTCCTCTAATGAAAGATGTTGAGAGACTCAGGTCTAAATACTTAGACTCAACATACTATCCTACTCTATCCTTAAAGCCTAGAGCATGGATGAAAACGATCCTTACCCAAAAGGGTATGGACATTACTCATTTTTGGAGCAATGACAACCATTTGGTTCCTCCAAACTTTAGTAAATGTATCATCAAAGAAGTTATACTTCCTTCTCAATGGGCAATGCATCCTAATATGGAATTCCCGTTGGTTAAAACCCCCGATAAAGAAATTTATAAATTCAATTATTGTGATTATAAAGAGGCTTTTTATAATATGTTTATCTACCAAAATCAGAGAGGTAAACATACATGGTTTATAAAGCTATGTCCAGAAGATCTTTATAAGGGCCTTCCTAATTGGTTTTACCATTGGTGGAGTCGGTATGGTGCTGACTTAGAAATATTACCAAACCCAATTTTGGATTTATACAATCCTTGGGTGGAATCTCACCCAATCATTCAGAAGATGAATGAAAGTGAGCTTCACGACGGGCTATGTATAGCCTATTTCTTTATTGAAACTGAAATTCCATGGATTTGGAATTGGTCTCTTGAAGCTGCTTGGGATGATCTTCATCTCCCTACGCTTAAAAAGCGGTATCACTCTCGTTGGTGGACAGGTATAATTGTTCAAGAAAAATGCCAACAAATAAAGGAGATTATTAAAAGAAATTCTATTATCCTTGATAATACCTTATCTGATGAGATTCGTAGCGAGAATCCAATGGCCAAATTGGCTAAGTCCTTCAGGAGGAAATACCCTCTGGCTACTGATGCTGAGATACAGCATAAATGTCTTGATTAAATGAAAAGACAATTTATTGAGGTCTTCGACAATAGTAATACTATGTCTGTTCAGAGTACTCATACTCAGACCACTACAAAGAGTACTCCGGGTATAGATATTTCTTACCCAGATGCACAAGATCCCAATGATTATGCAGATATTTGGGATATAGTGATGAATTCCAAAGATACTAAAGGTAAAGGTATCGAGGAATTATAAGGGTTATACTCCCTTCGGTAAATTATTTTACCTTTGTAAAAGTTATACTTATCTTTTGTAGAGATATATCTCTTCTGTCCCTCCTGAAAGCAGATCAGATCAAAGAAGATTCGGTGCGCGATGGGACCCACAGAGTACCCGACACCATCTTACTTTGAGTTGAGCCCCGGGGAGCCACTCTTAGTGGAAGATATCAGCAGCAGCGACTCAGCATATGAAGACAGAATAGAGTCGCAATAAGCACAGTAAAGATTCTCGAATAGTGGGACACTGTAGCAGTACTGTAGCAAATCACTGTAGCAGTACTGTAGCGATTTGAAGCGCCGCCGCCAACAGACAAAATAGCGTCGTTTCAACCTCAATTATTGAAGCATCTTCACTATTGATGAGAAGACTACGCACTCATCCACCAGCTGTCATTAAGGATCACTCGTAAGGAGCCCTCACAGCTATAAAAGGATGCCGAAGGCTTCTTCCTCAGCATCAATCTCTCAACCACCTCTCTTAGTGTTATACACTTGTATCTTTTCTGAAGCTTTCTTTCTTTCTTTCCTTTTTATTTTTAGTTCTTGTAAACAGGAGCCTGTGCTTGAAGGTTACGGCTTCAAGCTGTAAGTATTTTTATTTTTGTGTTTAATATACACGTTTTGTGAATCCTGGTAGAAAGTGGTATCAGAGCCATGATTGGCTAGTTTGCTTCTTGCGGATATTATCATGGAGTACTAGTATGTAGGAGTATGTTAATATGATATGTTCTTGCTTCCTTGCTACTGATACTTGAGTATGAATTGCAGATCTCTTGATTCGGATTGTTTTGGTTTGTTTCTTTATAATCAATAAACATGATATTCATGAGGTTGTGAGAGTTGGGTTTCTATTTACAATATGTTAATCTCTGGATTTTGAACGTTTTATTTGTTTGTCCATAAGCATGTGGATGTGGGGGTTGGTGGTCGCCGTAGTCGCGTAGTAAGTCCCGCTGAGGCGAGATGCCGTTAGGGCTGTGAATCGTTGTCTGGTGACTTTGCTCTCATGAAACATTTCTTATGTATAAACAAATTGAAACTGGCTGTTGTAATTCAGTAATTTTACTCTCATCAATTATTGATTATGTTCAAACATTCAAAAACTGGCTTTATGTACTCAGAATTCATCACTAGTAGCGAAGCAAGGAAAATCATATTTCTTTATCCCTATGTTACTTGTAAAGCATGATAAAATATCCGTAAGAACACCTAATGTCAGAACTAGTTTCTGCTTCTACCTCTGCTATGACTCGTAATACGAGTAGAAAGATTAAGAATGCTAGGTTGACGGAATTTCCGTCTGATATTGAATCACTTAATAAGTGGTCAATCCCTGATGTTCCTAATAGGGACATATATAAAATTGGGTTCTTTGATTATAAGTCTTTAATTGCCATTAAGACATTAGAAAGAACCTCCACCGTTGATCAGAGTGAGCAAACAATACAGTTGCTCAGTTCTGAAGATATCGAACCTTATATGGATCGATACAGATATATCCATATTGGATTAATTCAGGTTGCTTTTAGACCTTTAACTCTTCAAGGGTTAAATGCTTCATTACTAGTCTGTTTGCGTGATGCTAGATGTCTTAATTGGACTCAGTCCCTTATGGGCATCATGGAGACCAGTCTATGTAATGGACCCGTATACTTTAACGTATACCCAAACTTGAGTTTATCTCTTACTGATCCAAACATACTTGAAGCTGTCAGTCTTAATATTAAGACTCATGGTTATGAATTCTTACCTGGATCAGAAACGGTTACGATTATATACCGCATCCATTTTAAAGCTTTGAACACTTTAGCTCCCAAGGCTAAGGTTCATACTAATCCAGGCAAAACTATCTTAGTAGAAACTAATTTACTTTCGTCCCATATTGCTGTCAATAGACAAATCAAATGGACAGAAGTAAACTTTCCTGATAGTTGGGTTATACCCAATGCTATCCAACCTCAGCCTATTATGAATAAAGATATTGATCAAATTATCCAAACGGCTGATGGTGATGTTGAGATTATGTTTAATCCTACTAGGACTATCAGACTTTCTGATGTCACTAGTACTTCCAGACGATCTGTTTCTAGATCTGATTCTCATAGAATCAACGATGTTCAAGGGATTAATATATCCCATAATAATATACCTCATCCTATTTACAATGAGAAAGAAAAACTTTCTCCTACCAACTCTAAAATGAGTTTCCAAATGTAATCTGTTGTTCATGGATTTTACACCCGGCAGCAGTCTTAGAGGAATCCTTAATAAGGAGTTCCAGAACAAACGAAACACTGAATTTCGTAATTGGTTCTTCAAAGTCTTCTCTGATAGAGAACAACAAGACTTCAGGTCAAGTTATTATGAGACACTTGACAGACAACAAGAGATTATATCTTTTGTTCCTTGGTTCTTGAAGTTATATCTTCAAAGAGAAGTAAAAAGAATTAGTGTTCTTGAAGAACACTACAAACAATGGAAATCTCAGACAGGTGCTTCCATTAAATCTCTTTATCCTCCAACAGAACCTCTAAAGTTATCTGGGCTTTCTACAGCCACTTTAGAAGCAACGGCTTTCATAAAGCCAATTGAGACTGAAGACTCAGTCTTACGTGAGCTTAATAAGCTTATCAAACAGAATAATTACTCTAATATTCACCTTCAAGTTGTTGGTCAACAACTCACGAGGGTTGAGGATGTTGTTAATGAACTTATCTGAAAGATGAAGAATATTCTTCCATCTCTTATTGAGTTTGAGGAAGTTAAAGCTCCCATTCAAACCAAGCAGGTGGCTATTAAACCACCTATAGACATCTCTGATTTTAATATCAGTGATAAGGTGACTGCTGAAGTTATTAACGCTTTAACTAAAAAGCTTAGTAAAGCTGAACTTCACACGGTTTTTACCTCTTCAGTTATTACTACTGATAATCAGGATAGTCCTAATACGAATTTGGTTATACCAAATCAAGTCCTGACTCTAGAGGATTCTTCAGTTATTAGTACTGAAGATACTTCTGATGATGATCTAGTTATATCAGATCAAGTTACTACTTCTGTTAATGATGAAACCTCAGAGGATAATCTGGTTATACCAGAACAAGTTTTGGCCATAGAAGATCAATTCACTTCTATTAATAAACTTGCTAATCGTTCTAAACAGCTGGAACGATATTATTACAAGCGGCCAACACCTGTTGATGCATTATTCAAAGAAAATGATACTTACATGCAGACCAATTATAATGGTCAAAACATTTATGAATGGAATACTGATGGTTTATCTGACAATCAGGTATTTGCCACCATGCATCGTATGCTGATGTATTCCACTGTTTGTCGTCAGAATAATAATTCTGACCAAGTTATTGCTCAGTTTATAACTTGTGGTTTTACTGGAATTTTTAAGGGCTGGTGGGATAACTATCTCACAAGTGAGTCCCATTCTGAAATATTAAATGCAGTAAAAAAAGTAAAATGGTACACAAAAGGGAGATGCTGTGTATACATTAATATTGGCTATAACCAATCACTTCACCGGTGCTTTTACAGACCATGGTGAAAGAATTAGAACTTTGTTACAAAACTTGAGGTGTCCCTCTTTAACCCATTTCAGATGGTACAAAGACACATTCTTAAGTAGAGTAATGAATCTTAGTGATGCTAATAGCACTCATTGAAAGTCCAAGTTTATTGATGGACTACCAAATTTATTTGCTGATAGAGTTCGTAATCAACTTAAAGTTAAAAATGGAGGAATTATTCCTTATGACCAAGTTACCTACGGAACTCTTATCGATGCATGTATTAAAGAAGGTTTATCTTTATGTAATGACATGAAGCTAAGGCATCAACTGAAGTCTTATAGACTTACAGGTAAAAAAGAACTTGGCGAATTTTGCCATCAGTTTGCTTTTGACCAACCTTATGTCACTGATAAGGGAAAACGTGTCAAGGAAGATTATAAATCCAGTAAGAAGAATCATATTTCTTCCAAGAAAAAGAAATTCTTTAAAACCAGAGACTCTGAAAGAGATTCTGCTAAAAGAAAGACCAAACCTTTTAAGAAGGATGCCAGTAACATTAAATGTTACAAATGTGGTCAAATTGGCCATTACGCTTCTTCCTGTTATACTAAGAAGAAGATTAATGAAATTGAGGATGAAGGACTTAAAAAGACTCTTCTTAAGATCATGATCCACAGTGATACTGAAGGATCGGACGAAGAGATTATTCATCTTCTGATAACGATTGTCAATGTACAAGTAATACTTGTCAGGCGAATGATAAAACAGCTTATTGGAAAGCTATTGTTGACATGAATGGTTTATCTATAAATGTCCTCACTTCTAGTGAGGAGTTAATCTCCAAAATTCTATCTGAAGATCTTCCTTCAGATTTAAAGTATAAACTTCTTGGCTTATGTACTCATCAGAATGACAAAAAAGATAAGCCAAAAATAGACAACGTTTATCGTATGTCTGAAGTCATGAAAAGAAGGTAGGATAATACTTCTACAGTGTTATCACTCTCTGATCTCAATAAGGAGATCCAAATTCTAAAACAAGAAGTTATACTTCTTAAAAAAGAGACTACTTACATTCTCTCCAGATTTGAGGAAGAAGACATTCCTCAACATGATTTATCAAGCATTCATAATGCTGAGGCATCCCAAAAGGATGAATTTCTGAATTTGTTACAACAAGTAACATCTCAGAAATGGTACATCCAGGTAACCTTGGTTATTTCTAAACAGATTTTTATTCCAGATCTTATAGCTCTGGTTGACAGTGGTGCAAATCTTAACTGCATTCGTGAAGGAATTATACCCTCACAATTCTTTGAGCCAACCACGCAATCTTTGAGTGGTGCAGGAGGCAACCAACTTGACATACAATTTAAATTGTCTTCAGCTCAGATATGTGTCCAAGATACATGCATTCCTATACCATGTGTTCTTGTGAAGAATCTTTCACAACATATCATTTTAGGAACACCTTTTTTGCATAAAAGTATGCCTATGCAGAAAGTCGACACAAATGGTATTCTTGCCACTTATAATGGCAAAGAAGTACTATTTCAGTTTATAACTGATCCTCAGACTCGTTTATTAAACGAAGTTAAAAATGTTCTTAAAGAACAACATCTTTTGGTTTATAACCCTGATTAAATTTTTGTATCACTCTTCTTTTATGTGCAGGGTGGCAATGAATCGCGGTCGACCCTCTTCTCGAGGGGGAGGAAGGACCAACACTGGTGGTGGACGAAGTTATACTTCAAACCATCCTAATTCCTGGAGGACTATCTCCAAGAAGGGTAACAAGAATATTCCATCTTCATCTTCTTCAAAGGGAATTGAGGATCTTAATGATCCCGAAAAAATACCAGAGTCATACTCTGAGGTTACCACAAAAGAGACAGATTGGTTTACTAAAACCATTTCTGATATTGTTCTTTATATAGAACAAGAGGATATTCCTCTAATGAAAGATGTTGAGAGACTCAGGTCTAAATACTTAGACTCAACATACTATCCTACTCTATCCTTAAAGCCTAGAGCATGGATGAAAACGATCCTTACCCAAAAGGGTATGGACATTACTCATTTTTGGAGCAATGACAACCATTTGGTTCCTCCAAACTTTAGTAAATGTATCATCAAAGAAGTTATACTTCCTTCTCAATGGGCAATGCATCCTAATATGGAATTCCCGTTGGTTAAAACCCCCGATAAAGAAATTTATAAATTCAATTATTGTGATTATAAAGAGGCTTTTTATAATATGTTTATCTACCAAAATCCGAGAGGTAAACATACATGGTTTATAAAGCTATGTCCAGAAGCTCTTTATAAGGGCCTTCCTAATTGGTTTTACCATTGGTGGAGTCGGTATGGTGCTGACTTAGAAATATTACCAAAACCAATTTTGGATTTATACAATCCTTGGGTGGAATCTCACCCAATCATTCAGAAGATGAATGAAAGTGAGCTTCACGACGGGCTATGTATAGCCTATTTCTTTATTGAAACTGAAATTCCATGGATTTGGAATTGGTCTCTTGAAGCTGCTTGGGATGATCTTCATCTCCCTACGCTTAAAAAGCGGTATCACTCTCGTTGGTGGACAGGTATTATTGTTCAAGAAAAATGCCAACAAATAAAGGAGATTATTAAAAGAAATTCTATTATCCTTGATAATACCTTATCTGATGAGATTCGTAGCGAGAATCCAATGGCCAAATTGGCTAAGTCCTTCAGGAGGAAATACCCTCTGGCTACTGATGCTGAGATACAGCATAAATGTCTTGATTAAATGAAAAGACAATTTATTGAGGTCTTCGACAATAGTGATACTATGTCTATTCAGAGTACTCAAACTCAGACCACTACAAAGAGTACTCCGGGTATAGATATTTCTTACCCAGATGCACAAGATCCCAATGATTATGCAGATATTTGGGATATAATGATGAATTCCAAAGATACTAAAGGTAAAGGTATCGAGGAATTATAAGGGTTATACTCCCTTCGGTAAATTATTTTACCTTTGTAAAAGTTATACTTATCTTTTGTAGAGATATATCTCTTCTGTCCCTCCTGAAAGCAGATCAGATCAAAGAAGATTCGGTGCGCGATGGGACCCACAGAGTACCCGACACCATCTTACTTTGAGTTGAGCCCCGGGGAGCCAATCTTAGTGGAAGATATCAGCAGCAGCGACTCAGCATAAGAAGACAGAATAGAGTCGCAATAAGCACAGTGAAGATTCTCGAATAGTGAGACACTGTAGCAGTACTGTAGCAAATCACTGTAGCAGTACTGTAGCGATTTGAAGCGCCGCCGCCAACAGACAAAATAGCATCGTTTCAACCTCAATTATTGAAGCATCTTCACTATTGATGAGAAGACTACGCACTCATCCACCAGATGTCATTAAGGATCACTCGTAAGGAGCCCTCACAGCTATAAAAGGATGCCGAAGGCTTCTTCCTCAGCATCAATCTCTCAACCACCTCTCTTAGTGTTATACACTTGTATCTTTTCTGAAGCTTTCTTTCTTTCTTTCCTTTTTATTTTTAGTTCTTGTAAACAGGAGCCTGTGCTTGAAGGTTACGGCTTCAAGCTGTAAGTATTTTTATTTTTGTGTTTAATATACACGTTTTGTGAATCCTGGTAGTATGTATGTATGTATGTATGTGTATATATATATATATATATATATATATATATATATATATATATATATATATATGGGTAAATGGATCCTAAGGTGCATCCTTAGATTCAATCTAAGGAGGCGCCCCCATTTCCCTCCATCTCACACATTTTTTTTGAATTTTTTTTCATGGGTTTGTTGTTCACCTCATGGATGATCAACATACCAAATTTCAAGCGATTCCAAAACTTTTTGAGCCCCCATCTAACCCTTGCAACTTCGCGGGGGTTTCAGCACGTTTTTAGACCGTTGAAATTGTAGGGGGTAGATGGTGGCTCAAAAAGTATTTGAATCCCTTGAAATTTGGTATGTTGATCATCAATGATGTGAACAACAACCCCATGAAAAAATTTGCAAAAAAATTGTAGGATATGGGGGAAATGAGGGCGCATCCTTAGATTTTCATCTAAGGAGGCTCTTTAGATCCCCTTTTTCATATATATATATATATATATATATATATATATATATATATATATATATATATATATATATATATATATATATATATATATATATATATGCTCATAGTTACTTACTGCTTGCAAAGTATATTAAGCTTACCTAGGAATCAATATATAGCACATTTGCAAAAGAGAATTTTAAACATTTTATAATATGAAACTTAAGTTTATTTAATATATATAATATTGTTCCCATTCTATCATGTACCTATATAAAGAAAATCATACCACTTATCCTAATGGTCACATGCAGAGCTTGTAAGAACACATAAGTAAGGTGAGTTATTATAAGTTGTATTAATATATAACCTGATCACATAGTTAACAGGTTTCAGGCAAAAGAGGAGGGCAACTCACCGTTCTTAGCGTGAGATACCCCCTTCGTGATGGGTTACCGGTGCTTATGACGACGAAGCGCACGGTCGGGCTCGCGATGGTCGGAGGTGGAGGTGGCTCGTGCGAGAGACGGCGTGATCTGTGGCGGAGGGCGCTCGGCGGACTGGGGCGAGAGCGTACAGATGAGGCGGGGTGATCGTCGGCCTGAAGTTTGCTGCCGGCGTGGAGAAGAGGCGCCTGGCTGAGGGCGAGATGGCAGGCGTCGATGGGAACGTTGCCGGCGTGGTGGCGTGCGGCGGTTTCGAGGAGATGGGCAGCACAGCGACGGAGGTGGTGCGTTTGCTTCGTTGGTCACACGGGGAGAGAGATGAGGGAAAGAGCAGGTTTCGTACTGGGTAAGGATAGAGTAGAGGTTTAAAAAAAGATAATTGCTCCCTACACCGAACTCTGTTCGGTGTATGCAGGGTTTATGCTATTTTTAGCATGAAACTCACATTTAAACATTCGGATATGACAGTTTGATGTGTTTTTGTTTCCTTAAAGTAGCCAAATTCCTAAATACACCGAACCTTGTTCGGTGTATTTAGTCAGAACCTTAAAAAATGATAGAAAGCTGCTCTCGTTTCTTGTGTGCGGCTAAAAGATTTGAAACCCTAGTCCTCTAGGTTAGCTGCCTAAACCGTAGGCTAGGTTGCCCAATAATAAATAAATAGTATGGGAGAAAGAGATGAGTACGGATGATAGGGGATCACGTGGTTCAGTTGGGATCTTAAAGAATCAAAGGCTTGATTTTGTTAAAAGTTTGATTCATTTTTTTTCGTTGTTATCCTTTACAAAACAAATTGGTAGTATTAGAAGATTCTTAATAGGAATAAGTCAAGATTTGGGCTTTTAAGTATTACTAATGTTAATTACAAAGGAAATGCACATCCTCCTAAAACTTCCACCACTTATAAAAATATATATTGTTAGAAGAGCATTAGAGAGGATCAACCATGGCGAATAGCCATGGTGCTATATTTATAAGAATTTCATAATAAGTTAGGAGTCCAAGGGCCTCCCCACTAACTTAGTGGGGAGTAATGGAGAGTGATGAGGGAAGGGAGGCCAAAGGCCTCCATCAACTCACAACACTCCCCCTCATTTCTCCATTACCTTGGGTTAAGCATATGAATACTTCAAGATTCAGTATGCTAATGTGGTGGATACTTCTGGATCCAGCGCCACTGTGGTTGCCTCGTTAAAACCTTAGCTGTGGAAAACCCAGTGGGAAAAACCAGCAGCTTAAGGGAAAAGAGTACAACTATCGAGGGACTCCCCCTGATCTGTACAAGCTTCCGGCTTGCAGATCTCCTATGTATCTATACATCATCTCCTATTCATCTATACATCCATCATGTTCTGAAAGAAAATACAATTATTTCTCATCTTATACAAGTTTCACTCATCTAGCGGCTATTGGAAGGCAGAGTCGCTCTGGAGTGTAATGCTCTTCGAAGTTGGTAGATGAATCTACTAAAGTATTCTTTGAATCAGTCTTCAGTGTGTTTGAAAGGTACTGCTGGACCTGGCTGAGCGTTTTCAATACTTGCTTTTTGGATGATGAGCTTCTCAGAAGATGTAGACATTGGATGATGATGTGTATATATTTAGGAGGTGGCCGGCCTATTGTGTTTTAGTCATCGCGATGATCTTTAAACCTGCATATGCAATATATATTCCTTGACCCTTGGAAGTTGCGCAGAAGCAGCTTATCCTTGGTCTAGTGTTGCTCTCCAGGACAACACTGTATCTGGTTAACAACTTACTGGAGACGTTCTATCAAAGATATGTGTAGTTGGCCAGATAATACACTGAGCTAGGCTCTTCGGGACCTAGGATGTCCTCCCCCTCTTTCAGCTACTGAAAGGTGTCATGAATAAGTATCCATTTTTAATAGGTTGCAAAAGGACATCATTCTTCATAAACTCCAGGTGTATGAAGAATATGAAAGGGTTCCACCACGAAGGTGTTTAATATGTAAGTCGAGACATCTTCGGCATGATTAATAATAGTTCATCTTCAGGATGATTAATGTCATCTTCAGGATGATAGTTCATCTCCAGGATGATAGTTCATCTTCAGGATGATTAATGTCATCTTCAGAATGATGATTCATCTCCAGGATGATGGTTCATCTCCAGGATGATAGTTCATCTTCAGGATGATTAATGTCATCTTCAGGATGATAGTTCATCTTCAGGATGATTATTGCCATCTTCAGGATGATTAATGTCATCGTCAGGATGATCGTTATACCTAGGTTTTTCATTTCCAAGGTACGCTTTAAAGCTATCTGAAATCTCAATGGTCTCTGCTGGAGATCCTATTAGCTTTAAGTCGACCATATGTAAGGCAAATATAACAAATCATGTCAACGATCTTTCGAAAAAGATACAATGGCAGAATATTGCTTAAGATCAACTAATGATCTTTGTAGCCTTTATGGAGAAGACGTTTCTACGTTTCTCTTTCATCTCTGGGGGTAGAGTATACCCTTCTGGAAGTTTTATATAGATCTCTATATCTATATTGTCGTATATATATGCAGTCACAACGTCCATGAGCTGCATGTATTGGCTTTTACAGAGAAGTGTAGGCTTAGTAGGAAAATGATCACATTTCCTTCATTTCAATTTCTTTATGAAATTCGAATTATATTCCACAGGTTTTTACACATTCAGGTGTATGAACTACTGGTCCAAAGACTTGCTTTTCAAGAGTGAGTCCAGCTCTACTCTTATTGCCTCGTCCCACTTTGGCCATTCTATGCGTTTACGCTATAGAAAAGTGGGTAGACATCATCGTCGTATTCAGCGACGTGAATGGCAATAGCGAAAGCAAAACCGTCGTCGACGACTGTGCTATATCTGTCCAGTACCTCTCCAGTACGTACGTAATATAATGATGTTTCTCCTGTTGTTTCCTCTGCAGGGGAAATTAGGAGGGGAGAGGTTGCTGGTCTGAGCTCAGCATCCTGTGGTTGGATCATTTTTATATATCCAGGAATTTTCCTATTATGAGGACATTTTTATTTTGAACCTGGCCAGCGTCCTCTTTTCAAAAGAGGTACAACCAATTCTGCTGCCGGTGGATTGCATCCATCTTTGGGAATGTCAATCCTAGCTGGCGTGTTGGCAGCAGGGACGTGTGAACGAACAATCTTCTGGTTGTCCGCAATTTTATCCGTCAATTGATGTACTTTAGTCTGAATGTGAAGGATCTTCTGGATCTCAACGTCACACAGAAAAAGTATGCGGATCATAACGAGATGAGGACTTATGTGTCACATGATATGGTCTCAGAAGCTTCAGGCTTCTTTAGACTGCGTGCCTATTACAATGAGACTTTACTCATCAAATTCACATTTATCCAGACTTGGTGGTAAACCATAAGGAAGCGGCATCAGCAATAAGATATGGCCACAAGCGGGCCGTATCGTGATAAGCGATGCGGAGTGCAGCTTGTTGGTCCCTAAATATCAACAGGCAACTGGAATCTAACAATGGACGTGAAATCCATTGGAGTCTCTTTACCAGAGACTCTGATAACCCATTCTGAGTATGAACATGCTACAGGATGTTCAATTTCAATGCCAGTTGCTTGGCAGAAGTCTTGAATGATATGAGTAGTGAATTCACCCTCATTATTAGCTTTGAGAAAGCTATGTTGCGAGTGAATATGAAGGCACACAGAAGACCATCTAGTAGATGCATATATCAGTACAGTAATGAAGTACCGAAAATGGTCCATTTGCGGGGTGAATAGGCCCGCAAAAGGTCACCATGTATTCTCTCAATGAAGCCAGAAGACTCTAAACCCACTTTCAGGAGGGAAGGTCTATCTCTAAGTTTTTCCTTATGACAAAGGGGGACAAGGAAACTCAACCTTTTGAAGAATCTTCATGTTCTCCAATAGATTCATTTGATGATGCGTCCATCATCGCTGATCCAGGATGACCAAGTGCATTTTGCCAGAGTTAAAAACTATGGCAATGAAAGGCACTTCTGGTGCTTAGTCAAGTTGGCTTTCTATAGGATGAATATTTGTAATTATAGGGGCCCGACGGGGGTCCAATGAAATCGTAAGTAAATGATCTTCTGGCCATTTTCTTGACGAGTTACATATTGATATTCAATATATATTATCCACAATTTTCAAGTTATTTTCTTTAAAAGAAATATCCTTGAAAATTGGAGATTTCCTATATGTTTATGAGGAGAATTTGCATCTTATAGTCTCGTTGTATGTGGGAGCAATAGCAATGCTACATCAGTGCAACAAGGCACTGTCCACAATATTCCATACTTCATCTATAATTAAAACGAAATTTTATTTAAGTCAATGAAAAAGACGAACTTAAGCAAATTAAAGATGAAGTAACATTGAATTTTAAATGCATAGATAAAAGATGAAGCTTAATCGAGTAGGTCGTCGTTCTCGAAGTCTTTTGCAGTGAACATCGTTGGTGGCTGAACAGCCGCCAAGTTTTTTTCAGGCAGAGACTTCTGGCTCGCCTGATATAGTGCCTGGAGGTGGCGAGGAGTGCGGCAGATTCTGGACCAATGGCCAGTCATGCCGCATCTATGGCATTTATCCTCCCAGTTCTTCTTAGGAAGTGACACTTGGTCAGTGTTCTTTTGCTTCCATGTGAAGTTACTCTTTCCTGTATTGTTGTTATTGGACGGGGGTGCTGCTCCTCGTCCATTCTTCATCACAGCTTTCCCTTTGTTATTATTAGCATTCTTCTTGTTTTTCCACTTCTGGGGAGAAACGTGGTGGGCTTCAGGGATAGGTGCAGTGCCAGCTGGACGTAAATTATGAGGGGCTAGCAGTAAATCTTGATTCTGCTCTGCCCTAAGTAGGCATGAGATCAAATCAGAGAATTTCATGAAGTTGCGTTCACGATACTGCTGCATGAGGATTGTATCTTTCTCGTGAAACGAGGTAAAATGTCTTGTCCAACATGCGTTGTTCTGTCACTTCTTCACCGCACAACTTCAGGCGTGAGGTGATATTATGAAGTGCAGAGTAATACTCAGCGACGGACTTATAGTCCTGAAGTCTGAGGTTTTCCCACTCATAACTGGCACGCGGTAATATTACATCAATTTGATGTTTATACCATGCCTCCAGCGCTGTCCACAGCTTCATTAGGTCCTCTACCGTTAGTTATTCGGCCTTTAAGGTCCGATCAATATGTCTCCTAATATAGATAATGGCTTTCGCCTTATCCACATCAGAGACGGTGGTAGGAGTTCTGCTAGATGATTGTTCCGCTTCTGGGGCCTTACTAGCAGAAGCATCGGTCGCTGCTGGGACCGATGAAGGAGCCAAAATTGAGCCAAGGAGGGCCATCGAACGCAAGTGGAACTTCAGGTCCACTCGCCAACTCAGGTAATTATTTACTGCAGCATCAAGAACTTCAAAATCGACGCTTGCCAATTTTACCATTTATCAATGCAATTTAAAATAAGCATGAATTAATTAAAGTGTAAATTCATGCATAAACAATAAAATAAGTAAAATGTGGGGATCGGCCAGATACCCAAAGACATACAATGTCCAAAGTCCGAATATACAGTCCATAAATAAATGAAAAATACAACTTGGAAACCCAGAAGGGTCTCTATATTTTCCAATTTTCGCCTCCGTCTTGATTTATCGGTACACCGGTCTTTGGCATTAATACATTTAATACTCACTTACAAATTCTCTCAAAAAGAAAATAAAATTGCAAGGAATTTAAAAAGGGTATCAAAATGGCCGATCCCAAAAATCACATTTTAGCTTATATTAACAACCACACAGTTTATAATATGCTACAGGCACAAAATAAGCAACCACGCAGTTTATATAACACAAGCATATATAATATGGAAAAGGAGACTATAAAATATAATAATCTCTCGGACCACGAGGAGACGTCATACACCGTTAGGTTAGTTGACTAACGGCAGAGCGGTCGCAGGATCCTTAAGATAATTATATTTTGAAAAATCCTAATATTCCATTTAAAAAAATTAACAATGCAAGAGAGATGTTGTACATAATATTAGAAATCTGACTAACTGGGCTACAGGCCCAAATAATAATTAAAAATGAATTATTATTATGATTGGGGCTGTAGGCCCATAAGTAAAATAATAATCATTTTAATAATTAATTTAATATTTGGGTTGCAGGCCCATTTACAAAAATTTAATTAACATATCCATTTTGCAATTGGATTAACTGAGCTGCAGGCCCAATTTAGGATTCAAAATTAATAATTAATCTCAATGGGGCTGCTGGCCCATAAAACTTATATTCATTGTTATAAACTTGACTTCATGCCCAAATTAGGACACAAGATTAATTATTATTCTAATATGGGATGTAAGCTCATAAGCATATATAATGAAAATCATTTTAATTAGCAATTTGATTAACTGGGCTTCTGGCCCAAATAAGAAGGCAAAATAAATTATTATTCTGATTGGGGCTGCGGTCCCATAAGCAAAATAAAATTTATTTTAGTTTTCATTGTTATGAACTGGGCTTCAGGCCCAATAAACAGCCCAACTTATTTATTTTTTAAGATTTGGGCTGCAGGCCCATGGGCTGTAAATTCAAAATTTATTATAACATAAGCCTATTTTTTTTAATCAAATGTGTAAATTGCTGGGCTTCTGGCCCATCAGGTGAGGTCCATATCTATACTCCCCTTTCCCTACGGTAAATAGAAAAGAGAGAGGATTGGGAGGGGCAGCCGAAACATCAGTTAAGCCCCAAGACGACATAATCAGGTCAGCGTTGAGGGGAGATCGAGCCCCCCTCCCCCCCCCCCCCCCCCCCCCCCTACAAACAATTTTTACATTATACTTTCCTTTTTTTTGACAAACAATTTTTAAATATCAAAGGGCATGAACAATTTTAAACAATTCCATGTCACTGATCGTCAATTCACGTAATGAACGATATCCCAAGTTTACTGAACAATGGAGACATACACCGACAAATGCTTCGTGGATTACAACTGTCTTTTTGGCAAGGGTATTCTTATATACACACAAAAGCTATTTGGATTTTGGATTGCAACTGATGTTTCTTCATCAAGATCTAGCCTGACAGATTACCACATTTCCACTAAAAGAGGATGCCCATAAAATAAAATAACATTTAAAATACAAGTAATGGTATTTTAAAATAACATTTTGGTGAAAGCCTATCGGGGATCCGGAGCTCCGATTGGCAATTTTTTTTTAATGATGGTTTAATCCATTAAATCTGTGTGTATGTATATCTATTTTGATTGAAAAGAATGATTTTCATGCTATAGTAATTACTATAGATATCTTAGAAAACCAACATGCGCATGTTAAAAATATCGATCTAGGGATTTCTAAGAGATTACCTCTAGATCAAAGATCTAGGGAAGATCGTGATAATAAAAATCCGTAGATAGCTCCACTCCCGATACGCTCCAAAGAAAAATCTCCGCAAAGCTTCGCCGCAACAAAAGATTCCTTCGAGCATAGTGATTAAATTTTTGAGTGGAGACAGGATGAAAAGCTCAAAGATTTTAGAGCAAACGCGCTGATAACGTGTTAGAAGAGCATTAGAGAGGATCAACCATGGCGAATAGCCATGGTGCTATATTTATAAGAATTTCATAATAAGTTAGGAGTCCAAGGGCATCCCCACTAACTTAGTGGGGAGTAATGGAGAGTGATGAGGGAAGGAAGGCCAAAGGCCTCCATCAACTCACAACATATATATAATAGAATGCTTACTAACAGATTGGATGTAGTTATTATTTAGGGTTTTGTTCCAAACCAATGAGTACGCACAGGTTAGAATTCAAAAAGGAGAAGAATTTAAAAAAAACAATAGTTTGAATTATTAACAAAAAATAAGGCAGATAAGTCTATGGGCGTCGGAAAATTACAAAGAAGGTGTCAGGAGAATCGCGCCTCCGAGAGGGTCGTGGAAACGGGGTTCGGTCGCGTGTCTAAGCTACGGAAAAAGTAGTAAAAATCAAATACGAAAATCACGGACATGAAACAACCATACACGCCAAAATACGTGCGGTCGGAAAACGGCCGTTACACAATTCAAAATTACTCACCACGCACAAGTAAAAATTTTTGCTTGATGTGCGTGGTGAGTATAACTAGATTCACATATCAAAATTACGCAGTGCATACAACTTACAAAATTTTTGCATGTTGTGTTTGGTAAGTAAAAAGTCGTGCACATATTAAAATTACTCCCCGTACACAACATACAAAAAAATTTGCTTAGTGTATGCATTGAATAATTTGATAAGTACGCGGATTAATTTTTGTTCAAAAGAAAATTTAAGCGGGTAGATCAAAACGGTGGGTAAGCAAATCACTTCCCACAAATTTAATACATTCATTGAGCAATTCACTACAACAAAAAATTTCTTTTAAAATGATTCTTTTTGTAAATACTTGAAAACTGTCTACAAGTTTCCAGTAGAAATTAATCTGGTCAATATTTTCTCTCCTTGTATTTTTGAGAAAATCCTTAGAATGTCAGAAATCTCGTGTGGAAAACACACGCTCATTGCATCCAGAAATGCTGCGTAATTTAACAAGCTTTCATCATTCGATTCTAAATATATCCATACTTGAGAGAATTATAATAATAACAACAATGTAAACTTTCCACCGATAAAAATCCCAACTTTTCTTCACAGGCCAAATTATTATTAGACATCAGTACATAAACTAAAACAAAATTAGGTGTTTTTTTCTGTCATAAAATTCAAATCCTTCTAACATTTGATCCGTTCTAAGCAATGCTTGATACAGAGTCTAATTGATCTATTCAAGACTAATCATAACACATAAAAAGGAAAGGAAAGCAGAAGGAAGCAGACCTCGAGAAATCGCTGCAACTCCAACGATTTCTCCATTCTCAAAACCCTAGACCTCGATATGAAAACTAGGAAGAAACAGGGAAATTTATAAAAAAGAGAAATGCTTCATGGGCTGGGCTAACGAATGCCCAGGTCTATTTGTTAAACTATTGGGCTTAATACGCTTAAATCCAAAAAAACAATGCATGTAGACAAGGCCTTCTTTTTTTTTTTGATACATCGGATAGAAAAACAGGGCCTTCTTATAACTCCGTTATAGAAGTTGGATGGAGGTATTCCTCAATAAGTTCTTGTAAATTAGATTAAGGGAGTTAATGTGCGAACCCACCGTTTTACTCCGTGCACATACCACTTATTTAGAGGTTTGCCATTCAAACTTTCTCAAATACTTTTCTCTTTTACACTCGTCCGTCCCTCATCGCCCTCACCCTGCCGTCGCCGACGAGGACTCCGACGTAGATAGGATAGCGAAGACATGATATTGTAGACAAAATCATGATGAAACCTCTCACCAATTTTTCAGTTTTCTCTGTAGCCTCCTTAGATCTCGTCCGATTCTCTGGTTCCCGTTCATTCATGACTAGAGGTTTCTCGGACACCACCAGAGAGCCGTCGGTGATGGCAGCACCACATCTAACGGCGGTCCTCGTCCTCGGTGAGTTCTGATGATTGTTATAATGATTCTGACGAGCCTTCGATGTGTTATAATACCTATCGCGTCGTTCCCCCTCTCAAATTGAAGGCTCGTCCCCAACATCGTCAACAAAGAATCCTGACTCTGGTGTTGGAATCCCTAATTCCAAACCGGATCGAGAGAAACCCTAAAGGAACATAAGTGATCGAAATCAAGATTGGAACCCTAGGATCTGATCCCAGGGCGACGAAGCAAACGCTACTGTAATAGGGGCTTTTTTTCGAAAATTTGGTAATTGGTGTGTGTTGTAAACGTGGTGGCTATGGAATCCATATCCCTGAATTTATAGTAGTAGGGTTACATAATGGGTGGATACCCACTAACGGGTAGGCCCACCAAAAGCCCGTTTATAACACTTCCCTTTATCCATCCATTGTTGTAAGCCGTGATGAACGCTTCAGGGTTCATGGAGCTTATCTGATCATGGGTCTATGGATACTTCTGGATCCCTAAGTTTAAGAGTACTTGCCTCGTTAAAACCTTTGCCAAGGAAAACCCAGTGGGAAAAACCAGTGGCTAAGGGAAAAGAGTACAAGTCTCTGTAACTTCCCCTGATCGATGGATAACATCAGAGGTGGATACTTCTGGATCCAGAGTTGATGTGGCTGCCGCGTTAAAACCTTTGGCTATGGAAAACCCAGTGGGAAAAACCAGTAGCCAAGGAAAAAGAGTACATCACAACATTAACTCCCCCTGATAAGTACAAGCTTCAGGCTTGTAAATCTCTCAACTGTCTCATCCCAATTCCTAGTACAAGTTTTCTAAAGATGCTGCGAGGCAAAGCTTTAGTAAACAGGTCTGCCAGGTTGTCGCAAGACTGGATTTGATGGATGTCGATCTGGTTGTCCACTTGCTGTTCATGTGTCCAGAAGAGCTTGGGGGAAATGTGCTTCGTCCTGTCACCTTTGATGTAGCCACCTCATAGTTGAGCGATGCAGGTAGCATTGTCTTCATACATGGTGGTAGGTCCAAGATCTCCCGTCTTCAGGCCGGTGGTCTTGAGGATATAGTTGATGACTGATCGAAGCCAAAAGCATTCTCTGTTAGCTTCGTGGATCGCAATGAGCTCGGAGCGGTTGGATGAGGTTGCTGTCGATGTCTGCTTCACGGATCTCCATGAGATGGCGTCCCACCGTATATGAACACAAAACCGGTCTGGGACTTTGCGGTATGTGGGTCGGACCTGTATCCTGCATCTGCATAACCGACCAAGTCAGAGGATACACCTTTCTTGAAGTATAGTCCCATGTCCACAGACCCTTGGAGGTAGCGCAGAAGTTGCTTAACTCCGTTCCAGTGGCGCTTTGAGGGCGCAGAACTGTATCTGGCTAGTAAGTTAACTGCGAACGCTATATCGGGACGCGTGCAGTTTGCCAGGTATAGGAGTGCTCCAATTGCACTTAAGTAGGGTACTTCAGGACCCAGTGTTTCCTCCCCCTCTTCCAGCGATCGGAAGGGGTCTGTGTCAACCTCCAATGATCGAACGACCATTGGTGTGCTAAGCGGATGACATTTGTCCATAAGGAAGTTTTTCAGCACTTTCTTTGTGTATGTCGATTGGTGTAACAGGATTCCTCCGCTTAAGTGTTCAATTTGTAAGCGTAGGCAGAACTTCGTTTTGCCAAGGTCCTTCATCTCAAAAGTCTGTGTGAGACTTTTGGATATCTCACCTATCTCTTCAGGAGATCCGATGATGTTCAGGTCGTCTACGTAGACGGCAATAATCACGTATCCTGTTCCCTTTGCTCTTATAAAGATGCAAGGGCAGACTTCATTTGTTGTGAATCCTTGTTGCACTAGGAATTCACTAAGTCTGTTGTACCACATTCTACCTGACCGTTTTAGACCATACAGTGATCTTTGGAGTTTGACAAAGTAGACGTCCCGAGGTCTTTCTGTCATTTTTGTCGGTAGTTTGTATCCATCTGGGATTTTCATATAGATGTCCTTATCTATATTTCTATATAGGTATGCAGTCACAACGTCCATGAGCTGCATATCCAAGCCTTCCTTTGTGGATAGGCCAATAATGAAACGGAAAGTGATCGCATCCATGACCGGGGAATAGGTATCGTCATAGTCTATTCCTGGTCGTTGGGAAAAACCTTGTGCAATAAGGCGTGCTTTATAACGCACGATCTCATTATTCTCGTTTCTTTTTCTCACGAATACCCATTTATATCCCACAGGTTTAACACCCTTTGGTGTTAGGACTACAGGTCCAAAGACTTTGCGCTTCGAGAGTGAGTCCAGCTCTACTCCTATTGCCTCGTTCCACTTTGGCCAATCCTCTCTGCATTTACATTCTGCTAGAGAGCGTGGATCGGTTTCATCGTCGTATTCAGTGACGTGAGTGGCAATAATGCGCGCGAAGTTATCATCGATGATTGTGTTTTTTCTGTCCAGTACCTCCCCAGTACGTACATAATTTAATGATATTTCTCCTATATTTTCCTCTTCAGGGGCTGTTAGGAGGGGAGATGTAGCTGGGCTGAGCTCAGCATCCTGTGGTGGTATCGTTATTATTGCTCCAGGATTTTTCCTCTTTCGAGGGTTCTTATCTTTGGAGCCTGGGGGTCGTCCTCTTTTTTGTTGAGGTACGGCTGCTTCTACTGCAGGTGGATTGCATCCATCTTTGGGTATGTCAATCCTAGCTGGCGTATTTGCAGCAGGGACGTGTGATCTGACAATCTTCTGGTTGTTAGTGAATTTGTCCGGTAAAATGTGAACTGTGTTTTGAATTTGAAGGATCTTCATGATCTCGTCTTCACATCGATTTGTACGCGGATCAAAATGGGATAGAGTCTTTGTGTCCCATGAAATGGTCTTTGAAGCTTCTCGCTTCTGTGTGTTAATGCCTATTTTTGGGAAAAATGCTTTCATCAAACTCACAATCTGCTAGACGTGCTTTGAAGGCGTCCCCCGTAAGGGGTTCGAGGTATCTAATGATCGATGGTGAGTCGAAACCAATATAGATACCAAGACGACGTTGAGGACCCATCTTGGTTCTCTGCAGTGGTGCTATGGGGACATAGACATCACATCCGAATATCCTCAAGTGAGAGATATCAGGCGGGTTCCCATATGCAAGTTGCATCGGGGAATAAGATTGACTACCTGACGGTCGTAATCTTACCAGCGATGCAGCGTGCAATATGGCATGTCCCCATGCACTTACCGGCAACTGGCATTGCATCAACAATGGTCGAGCGATCCATTGTAGTCTCTTTATAAGAGATTCGGCTAACCCGTTCTGGATGTGAACATGAGCTACAGGATGTTCAACTTCTATGCCGGTTGCTTGGCAGTAGTCTAGGAAGACTTGTGATGTGAATTCCCCAGCATTGTCCAGACGCAATTTCTTGATCTGGTTGTCTGGGAAATGTGCCCGCAACTTTATAATTTGTGCCAGTAGCTTTGCAAAGGCTATGTTGCGGGTGGACAGGAGGCACACATACGACCATTTCGAAGATGCGTCGATCAATACCATTTAGTACCGAAATGGTTCACTTGCGGGGTGAATAGGCCCGTAAATGTCTCCATGTATTCTCTCTAGGAAGCTTGGAGACTCAGAGTACATCTTCAGGGTGGATGGTCTCGTAATCAATTTCCCTTTGTAACAAGGGGGACAAGGATGTGCATCCTTCCAAAGTAGCGTCAGGCTTTTCGGGTTAATTCCACGGGATTGGGATATGATGTGACACATCATATTCCTTCCAGGGTGTCCTAGTCTATTGTGCCAGAGTTTGAATTCTGGTTGATTATGGCACTTCTGGTGCTCTAGTGTGTTTGCTTCCATTGCTCTGATCCTTGTGTGGTAGAGACCCGACGGGAGTCCCTCAAAACGCTCGACGGTGTTTTTAGCACCGTTTTATGAGACGTTACATCTAGGTATTCTCTGTTTTGTTTGCTCACCGTTTCAAGGTGGTATCTGTTTAAGCGGATATCTTTAAAGCTTAACAGGTTTCTATGCGAGCTAGGGGAGAGAAGCGCATCTTTTATAAGTAGTTTTGTTTTGTTTGGGAGCATAAATTGTGCTTCTCCTGATCCTTCAATGATACCTGATGGACCGAAAATTGTATTTACGGTGCCATCGTATTTATTAATGCTTTGAAAAAAAGCAGATGTCTTGGAGGATCGTGTGCGTAGAGGCACTGTCCACTAGGCATTTAAAGTCCATCTATTTTTAAGAGAAAAATATCGCAGTATAAGGCACACACAAATAGATATACTACGGATAATCAATTAATGTCTGAAAAAGTACTTCAACATGCTAGAGAGGAAAAACAAGCAGATAAATAGTTTCTCAAAAGGAAATCTACAATGCATAGAAAATGGATAATGTCCTCAGTCGAGCAGGTCATCGTTTGAGAAGTCCTCAGCGATGAACCTGATTGGTGCCAGGTCTTCTTGAACCACCATGTTTGTCTCAGCTTGCTTTTGGCTCGCTTTGTACAAGTCCTGCAGGTGGTGTGGAGTCCGACAATTCCTGGACCAGTGTCTACTCATGCCACACCTGTGGCACTTATCTTCCCAGTCCTTTCTGGGGGCAGATGTCTGGCCGTCGTCCTTTCTTTTCCACACATTATTCTTCTTCCTCCCCTCATTGTTGCTTCTGGGAGGGGGTCCTCTAGCCTGCTTCTTCATCGCTTTACCCTTCTGGGGTTTGCCTTTAAAGTTGCTTCTCTTCTTCTGGGAGGAGCTGTGATGCGCTTCGGGCGCAGGAGCAGTGCCGGTAGGGCGTGAGTTATGGGTGGCCAGGAGAAGGTCACGATTCTGCTCTGCCATCAGAAGGCATGAGAGAAGCTCTGAGTATTTTGTGAACTTTCGTTCACGATACTGTTGCATTAGTATGACATCCTTCTCATGGAAGGATGTATACGTCTTCTCTAACATGCACTCCTCCGTCACCTTTTCACCACACAACTTCAGGCGTGAGGTGATACTAAAGAGTGCCGAGTTATACTCGGCAATAGACGTAAAGTCTTGGAGACGGAGGTTTTCCCATTCATATCGCGCTCGGGGAAGTATAACATCTCTTTGATGTTTATACCTATCCTCGAGGGCGGTCCATAACTCAAACGAGTCTTCCACCGTGAGGTACTCGGCCTTCAGGGTCCGATCAATATGGCGTCTGATATAGATAATTGCTTTCGCTTTATCTATATCAGAAACCTTATCGCCTACAGCGATGGCGTGGCTCAATCTCTGCGCTCGCAGATGGAATTTTATGTCCAACTGCCAGCTTAAGTAGTTCTTGCCTGAAGCATCCAAAACGTCGAAATCGACGCTCGCAATTTTGGCCATTTATCACTCTAGCATGTTAAAAGATAGGCAATAATTAGATATTTTCACAGAGAAATAAATAATTAAGCACTTCAGACACAGATATTTGCTGCGTGGATCGGCTAATCCCAAATTAATTACAGTCCATACAGTCCCAAAAAGAAATGAAAGTACAACTCAGGAACCCCCGTGGGGCCCCTATTCTTTGGGAATGGCCATTCATCTTCTTGAGGCATTCGCCGGGCTTGTAATATTACAAAATTATCCTCACTACATTTTTCTCTCAAAAAGTAAATAATGCATGAAAAAGAAAATGGTGATAACTAGCCGATCCAAAACCACAACAAATATTTAGCATTCGTCGCAGGCAGTTAAAATGCAGCAGGCATCATCACAGGTAGTTTATACATTACATGTAACCTAATCATCTCAGGCAGTTTATAGTGGAAATTTAAGAACTTTCGTTTAAAAATTATTGGACCACTAGACAACGTCATACACCGTTAGGTTAGTTGACTAACGGCAGAGCGGTCGCAGGATCTTCCTAATTTTTAAACTTATAAAAAAATCATATATTCCGAATAAAAAGCATTGAATTAAATCACATGTAATTTTGACCAGATTATAGCGAAGGAAAATCGAATTAAATCTGAAAAACGTTTGAAAATAGTGAATTTTCGGGGTGAAACCCTAGTAAGGGTTTTTGGTCACGCGGATTACCGCTTCAGGCGGCTAGGGTTTCGGGACATGAGCGCGCACCGGGGGGCCCCGATACGAGAGGCCGCCGGGGGGGGTTGGGCCCGCCGCTGCGGGCGGCGGGGTCGCCCGCCGCTGCTGGCGGCGGGGCGGGCCTGCCGTCACAGCGGCGGGGTTGCCCGCCGCTGCTGGCGACGGGTTTGGCCCGCAAGCCCGTCGCTGCTGGTGGCGGGGCGGGCCCGCCGTCGCAGCGGCGGGGTCGCCCGCCGATGCTGGCGGAGGGGCGGGCCCGCTGTCGCGGCGGCGGGGTGGGGTTGCCCGCCGCTTCGGGCGGGGGGGGGGGGGGGGGGTTTCCCGCAAGCCGAAGGGGGCGGCGGCGGCGGCGCGAGTTTGGGGGGGTTTCGCATTCCGGCGAAAAGATCCCCTAGGGTTTGATGGTTTTTGGGGATAAAAATCCAATTTTTAGTAGAAAAAATGATTTTTTAATCTCCAAAAAATCGTTTTTATTGTAAAAAGTTGATTTTTAATCAATAAAAACGTTGATTTTCATTAAACAATGGGTCCAAGGATCTTGGATCTAGACATATGCGCATACGAATTTAGATCTAGGGTTTCAGGATTACCTCTAGATCCTACCCGCCGGATCTAGCGACGTTCGCTGAAGGAAGCCCGTTCGCGTCGCGTTCGTCCGTCGGCAGGGGTTCAGCTCAGCTTCGAGCGTGCTGATAACGTGTTGTAAACATGGTGGCTATGGAATCCATATCCCTGTATTTATAGTAGTAGGGTTACATAATGGATGGATACCCACTAACGGGTAGGCCCACCAAAAGCCCGTTTATAACAGTGTGCGTGTTTAGTAATTTTAAGGGGGTATTCACAAAAAATACATAATGTTTGGGGTATCTTTTAACTTAATACCATGTATGTTTAAGTTGTACCCAACAGTATCTTTTTGTGTGTTTTGGCTAATAGACGTCGCCGCCGTTAAATGACACCAGTTTTGCCTCTGACCCTACCTCACGTGACAAGAGGTGTCTCGGAGGCAAATCCTAAGTTAAATTAAGAAAATGACGGGATCAACGAGTGGTGATCGGAAACAGTAAATTTTTAAGGTTAAACAAAAATTTAGAGATGGAAAATTGGGAATTTTCAAAGTTGGACTGTAAGAACGGTGATCGGTGGTACGAGGCGTTCATCCGAAGACGTCAGGCTATAAACTGATCGAAGCTGTCGTTCGAAGAATTTGATGATCAACACACATGATGGAGAGAAATGATTAATTTTTCACAAAATTGACTTTACATTTTTAACTGATATATAATATTGAGACGATGTAGTGGGAGAAGTGATGATTAGTTTGGGGAGTAAAAATGGGCATAATGTTTCTGATTCTGTTTTGTAAATGAGTTTTGTATTGAGAGATTAATTATGAATTGCATAGTTTAATGAGTAAACATTAATTCCATGATTTATTGTGTATTCTTGTATATATGATTATGTGTTTAATGTATTTTACAGAACAACAGGGTAACTTTAAATATTCATCATAGGAGCTTGCTGAAAATATGGGCTGATGGGTATTATGCAGGTGGTGATGAGACTGTTTTTAGAGACGGTGTTGCAATCTTATTAAACTTAGAGAATTTACACATTCTTATCCAGAACTAGGTCATGAAGGACGTTTCTTCGTATACTACAAACCATGGAGTAAAAAGTTTAATTGGTGCATGAGAATAGATGATAAGGAGAAGGCATTAGCAATCTTAAACATGCATGGGAGTAGAATTGTGGATTTGTATGTTGCTCATGAATGTGATGGGCATAAATTAGAAGACATGTGAACTTGACATTATAAGTGTGTGCGATTCAGCAGAAGAAGACACAGCTGATGAAGATGTTGAGTCTGTTGAAGTAAATACTAGCTATCCATCATCAGTGCCAACTCAGGAGCATACACATGAGCCAACTGAAGAGCCAACCGAGGAGGCAACTAATGAGCCAACTGAGGAGCAGACAGAGGGGCCAAGTCAAAAGCCAACTCAAGAGACAAATGAAGAGCAAACTGAGGGGCCAATTGAGCAGCCACATGAGTGTTGGGATCATGTGGAGGATGGAAAGTAGATATTAAGGGGGTGATTAGTATCTCAAGTAATATTAAAAATTTCCCCAAATAAATCTACCTAAGTTAACAAATAGAGTTACCCAAATTAACTTAATCAACAAATTATCTTGCAATATAAACATGCACAACAGGAATGAACTAATTATGCAAGATAAAGAGAGGCAGAGAGATTGAAAGATAGAGAGAGCAAACCAAACACAAACACAGAATGTACCATGGTTCGGATACGCAAGTCTCACTTGCCACTGTATCCTACTCCAGTAACACCGTAGATCTCACTCGACTTAATCTACTATTTCTAACATAGTACAAACATCATTAGTCTCACTTAAGGATTTTCTTACACCCAACCTCTCTAATTAGAGCAATTTCACCACTTCCTCTCGAGAGCACTTCCTCTCTATTGAGGTAACAAATTGAAGCTAAAATCTCACTTTCCTAAGCCTTGGAATATGATCACTTGAAGTGTATGTGTGGCTAGAATGTTAGATCTTTCTTTCCCTTTTGTTCTTCTTCTTCTTCTTCTTCTTCTTCTTCTTCTTCTTTTTCATCTATATTTTTCACAAAATATGGTTCTTATAAATCTTCTTAAACCTAGTCATGAAACCCCCAATATATAAACACATAATCGGGTTCTAAAAAGTGACCAAAAAGCACATGCCAACGGATATAAAAACAACTATATGCAAGGGCAAACTGGGCAGGACAATCGACTGCTGAACGCTTGGCAGTCGGCTGTTCAAACACTGGCAGTCGACTGCCAATCCTTTTGCAATCGGCTATTTTACCAGGAAAAACACAGCACTAGTATACACATTCAAATTAGTCGACTAAAAAGAAAAATTAGTCGGTTATTATTCTGATACTTGGGTTTAAGGCTATGCTACTCTAGGGTTTTCACCTATGAATGATATGAACATTATGTGGGTGATCCTATGTGTGTGTGTGACATCTTCAAGGCCTTACAATCAATATAAGGCAAGAAATAAAATTACAACAAATGTAAAAATAAAAAGTCTTCATTCATGATTTGTTGCATGTTTCAAGCTCCATGCTCTTGCCTAGACTTTCACTTTGCTTGATGCCTTGGATCCACACCTTCACTTGCCAAGATATCCTTTGAGATCTTCATTCTCTAAGCTTGTGCAATCTTGAGCAATTTGCATGGTCTAATATCATATAACACTTAGATGAAATTGTTAGACCAATAATTAATGTATGACCATCATCAAAACATAAGTTAGGGAATCCATTTCCCAATAATGAGCAGTCACTTGAGGAGAGAAATGATTATTTGGAGAGAAATGAAGAGAAGCCAAATGAAGAAGAACATAATCCTGATCTTGACCATGCAGTACACAACATTAGTGATGTTGAGTCTGGTCCTGAGTATCAGCCTAGTTCTGATAATGCAAATGTTGAAGAAAGAAACATTGAAGATGTGGATGACAGTGATGGGGATGACACTTCTATACATGCACGCAAAATGATACGACCTGATGGCATGCATGTGTTTGCAGGTCCTGAATGCGAACCTCAGAATGAATAGATTCTGATGATTCAGATATGATTAGGAGTTTGCATGACAGTGATGATGAGCAATGCCAGAGGGGGGACAACCTTGTGCTCAGGTTGATATGGACAACCCTCACTTGGAAGTAGGCATGTAGTTTGCAACCACTGCAGAATTTAGGAAGTTGTTAAGAGAGCATGCCATCAGAAATGGCTATGACTTTAAATTTAAGAAGAATGAAGGAGTGAGAATCAGGGTACATTGCATTAATAGGTATCAGGGTACATTGCATTAATAGGTATGGTTGTGTATGTGTAGGTTCATGGGATATGAACATAGAGAATTGGGTATTAAAAAAGCTAACAACACATGTAGACTGTCATCTTGTTAGATGCAATATTCAAGTGACCTCTCATTGGATTGCAAATAAATATTTGGAGCACTTTAGAGACCAATCACTATTACCAATCTTAGCGACAAGAAACATTGAGTATGGACTTTGGACTTAATGTAAAGCAAGATTCAAAGTTATGGAGGGCTAGGAGATTTGCAAATAAATATATTGAAGGGTGTTATAAGAAGCAGTTCAGAGAGCTTTGGAACTATTCACATGTGATTTTGGAAAGAAACCTGGGGACTTACTGCAAGATAAGATCTAGGCCAAGTGACAAGGAGAATGATGTAAGGATCGCCTTACCCTTGCAATACTAACAACACCACACTAGAAGCGGGGTGGGTGAATAGTGTAATGGCAATAAATTGTGCAATTAAAATTAAACTTGCAAATGCGGAATAATAAATACAAGAGCAATTAATCAACACAATCAATCCAAACTCAAACACAAGATATTACCCTGGTTCGCCAAACTTGGGTACGTCCAGCCACACCAATATTCACTATATTTCCCACAAAGAGAAGTGAATACAAATCCCACAAAGAGACACCTCACACAGAGGATTTTGTCCTACACAAGAACCAAACCAACCCTACACAAGGGTCTGCTTAGTCCAAAAATGTGCTTCTATCAAGCGTAGGAGTCCGTGCAAGTAAAATAGATCTGGGAGTCCAGATGTCGAATCCTCGGGAGAAAACCTGTTGCAACCACAAAGCTCAAATCAAATAGGGATTGAACGTAAAGAGACCAATCACTTTTGATGATGATGGTTTGAATGGGGTTTGATCGTGGTTTTTAATTTGTGAACAATACGAGCAAAAAAAGTTTCGTTTATATAAATATATATGAAAAGTATGCACATGATATGGGTTCATTAGGGTCCATGATTTGTATTAACTTGGTTGATTAAAGAACTCAATGATATCTCTTTTTGAGAGAAATTCATCGAAAAATACCCTTGTGGGGATTAAAGCACAAAATTGAATAAGGTTGTTGCTAAAGCTATAATCTTTTAAATATAAGAGATGAAACTCCCTTTTGGAGAGATCAAAACTCACTCTCGTGAGGCGATCATCAACTTAATCATGTTCTTATAAAAGATGAAGAGGAGATTTTAAATAAAGACTATAACTTTATAAACGTCAACAATTTTAGCATGAAGATTCAACCAAATAAATACACATTATGTCCCCTAACTACACCATATCATGCATAATAAGAATTTAGCCATAATTACTGAAAATAACAAAGGATTCCAACATATTAAACATGGTTTTAATCAATAGAAGTAGATGGAATTGAAAATACACAATTAAGTTCAAGAGATATAACCAAAAACACCCTCTTTTTGCCTTAGAAACCTCTTCTTCTTCCTCTAAAAGCTCTCTGAAAAATCCCTCAAATTATTCTCTGTCAACTCAGGAGAATTTTGCAAAAAAACGCTGCCAAAATCGCCCAAATACGCCAAGAATACGGAGCAAAACCCTAAGAATACCTTAAATACAAGCATTACGGGTTTGAGAGCTTATTAGGTTGCAAAACCGCTCCATTTATCGCCCAAACCCGCTTCATCTCATCGGCACAAATATCAGCCGTCGATCCGAGTGGGATCAACCCTGGGAGCGCCACGTGTGCGTCAAAATGTGTGCCCTGCCCGCTTCGCTCTTCGAGTTTGCGTCGGACTATTCATGACCGTCGGATCTTCATCATGTGGCTGGGATGGAGTTGAATCTGATTCACGTGCGGAGTTGATTTCAACCGTTAGATCTTCATCCAACGGCTCGCCTGCTATTGCTTTCGCCCGCTCCGCAATCGACGAGAGCACTGCTCCACGCCGTTGGATCTTCGATCAACGCTCCAGAATAGGCCACGTCGCCCCGCCTTCATTCATTCTCTTTTCAAAACGCAGGAGCGAATATGGCCATTGGATCAGCATCGGAGGGTGTGGATCGCGCCGCGTCGTCTCTCGTTTTAGCTTCGATCCATATCGTTGGATGAGAATCCAACGGTCCTCATTACATCTCATCGCCCGCTTCATTTGATCTCAACCGTGCCGTTCGATCTGTGATCGAAGGTCGCGATTGTGCCGTGTCGCCTGTATTTTCCCGCCCGCTCAGCTCACGTTGCTTCGCGATCCTGGCCATTGGATTTCGATCCAACTGCGATGATAACGCCGCGTCGCCCGCGTGTTTGGATCGTCAGATGGAAGCGGGAGTGCACGGGATGCTGCCACGTGGCGACTCTGGATCGGTGCGGCAGATACGAAATCGTATTTCTGCTGTATTTACATATTTTCGCATGTATTTCTCCATTTAAACTGTATTCTGCATTCAAAAATTCATAGTAATTAGCACAGATCTCAGAAAAATACAAATAAATAGTCGTTGGAATCATGAGATCAAGATCCATCTATGAAAAATATAAAAATGCAGAAATACTCAGTAAAATTCAGATTTTCTGCACAAATCAATGGTTTGCTCTAATAAATGATGATATACAATATACGAACGTACTAGAGACCAATTAAGCATCATTTACACACAAAATATTGCTAGATGATGGGTTAAATAAGCAATATTCAACCCGAATCAGGGTCTAACTCCCACATAGAGAATTACTAACTCCCACACAGAGAATTAGGGTTAGCCCTACACTAGGACACCAAACTCCCACAAAGAGAGTGACTCCCACAAAGAGAGTGACCAACTCCCACAAAGAAAGTATCTAATTCCCATAACGATAATTAGGGTTTCAAAGAAACACAAAGTAAAACAAATACTCTTACCTATGCCTTAAGATGCTTACTCATAGATGAATGCAAGGCATGGAAAAGGATCTATAAGTGATGAGATTTGCTTGAATAGCACTTGGATGATTTTCCTTGAGCTTGACTTCAATGCATGAAGGAGAGAAAGAGCACTAAGAGGGAAATGAGAGAGTTTGAGAGTGGCTTAATCAATCTCTAATGATTTGCAATAGCATCAAGAAGCTTCAATAAACTCAGCCCTCTCATATATAAGAACCCTATAGGAACTCTCAAAAGCCAAGAAAACAGCCAAAAACAAAAAGCTGCAACGGCTAGATTTCGGGCTGAAACGTCAGTGACAGTCGACTGATGAACAATGACAGTCGATTGCCCAATGGTTAAATAATTCCCAACGGATATAATCTTAGCCATGATAGTCGACTGTAGAAGACTACACAGTCGACTGTAAAACATGCAGTCGACTGTATATCCTTCATCAAGCAACTGCTGCAGAGGATGGAATGAAACAGAGAGATGCACTCTTACGCCCAGTATGCATACAGGCAGCGACTGATGAACAAAGTACGATCGACTGTCAAATAGACAGGCGACCGTTTATCCTTCATCAGTCGACTGCTGTAGGAGATGGAATAGAGAGAAGCAATCTTCGCACTTACGCCTTTCAGACCACTGTTGACCATTTCACAGGCGACTGTAAATATACATGCGACTGTAAATAATTCATCAGTCGACTGATGCGAAAAGCTCAAGTAGAGTCAATAAAAGGTTGACTTGAGCAGTGCACCACAGTCGACTGTAGAAGGCTCGACATGTGACTTGAATCACCTAGTCGACGGTAAAAACCTTCAGCAGGCGACTGTTGGAGAGCCAGAGACTCCAATTGAGTCTAGGGCAAGATGAACCTATTGGGTTGGATTCTATGATAATCTTAAGGCTCACTAAGATGGTTAAATGCATATGCATGAATAAGTAGACTATCTATCAAGGCATTGCATTAAACCTAGTCTCAAAAAGAAGAAAAGCAACAAATGAAATAATACATGGATAAGATTGCTTTCCATAGAGTCTATGACTTCAATCTTGATGCTTTGATGCTCCCCATCATCTCCAAGCTTTGGCACCCCTTGAGTCCAAGCTTTGGCCATTCTCCCCTTGATGTCCATCCTTGCACCAAGTGTTTAGTCTCCAAAAATGATATTCTTGAAATGTTAATTACGAGACTAAAACAAGAGAGTCAGTAGCAACAACATAATGTTGTGATCATCATCAAAATAACATTGGTATGAAACACCAATACTCAACAATCTCCCCCTTTTTGATGATGACACACATTATGTAAAACATAAAGAAATAAAGCACAATGCTAATGAGGTCTCCTTACTTATATGCACCAATTGAAAAATGAGATAAACAATTGAGAATACTCATTATACCAAATGAAATAATAAGAAACCATGTGACATATAATAGGCATGTATTATATAAACCAATTGCTAAGAATATATCATGCACACATGAATGGTTTACATAATCCCACATATCTCTCCACATAGATATGTCTCTCCCTAAATGCATATGTATGAAATACATGATTTACATAATGCATGTATCTCTCCCCCTTGACATCGTCAAAAAGGTGGACATCAAAAATATCCCCTTGTCATCTTAATCAAAGATGTGACAATATACAAGATATAAGGAGATGTATGATACCAAATTGTAAAAATTTAGTGGGTATCAATCACTATTCCATGCTCCCCCTAGATCATAGAAATTGTCAAATTTTTGACTTCTAGAATATAATAGCAATTGTAAAGAATGAAATAAACAATCTCTAACAATTGAGATAATACCAATTGTAGAAAAAGAATCTTGAAAGATAATTCTCTTTACCAATTGTTAATCATAATTGGAGCCATGGGCCTAAAGTGTATCAAAGCAATAGATATAGAAAAATCAAGCTTCATTGATACACAATGACATTGCCAAAACAAAATATAACATGGAACATGTTGGCAATATCAATGTGTTGAGTTTGAAACCATCGTAACCAATTGGAAAATGACACCAATAGACACAATGATCACAAAAACAACTCGAAATGAGAGTTAAAATATGTTTTAAAATATTTGAAACATACAACATATTAACTCCCCCATTGTCATACATATGGATCAATGAATGCATGCATGACAATGTATTCCCCAAGGTCCTCATTTTCATGAAAAATAAATTTGAAAACATTTTTAAAATCACAAAACACACACAAACAATGGGTATGCTAAAATAAACATTTAAGTACAATACCCATGCAATATGCATATGTGAGGAACCTAAACATTAGGGAACCCAACCCAAGAGGAGTTTGATTTCCTAATGTAATCATATGAGGTGATCACATCCCTAACTAGAGAGTTGATGTAGCTATCCCTATCTAGCACACTACACCTAGTGGGAATCCATAAACTCAAGGATTTCCTAGGAAAGTGTTTTGCCTTTGCAAGAGGGGTTGATGTTGCATGCTTAGGTGTAGAAATAAATTTCTTGGCATGAATAAAGTGAGGATTTTTCTTTTTAGCAAAAAATGAAGAATTTTCATTTTTCAACCACCTTGTGATTTACATGCTTCTTGTTGGTGTTATTGTTGTGCAAGAAAGCATGATGATTCTTCTTATGTGCTTTAGCAATATTTCTTGAATTTGCACCAAAAGAAGAATTAGAGGTGAGTTTCGTAACCACCTTTGGAGTGTATCCCAAACCTCCTCTATGATTTGCCAGATGTTGTTTTTCAAGTAAACCGTGGAGTGAATTCCTATAATAAACAAAGCTTTTGAGCTTTTGGGATTCATCTTCACATTTCAACGTAAGTTGTTGAATGCGAGTTTCTAAGCTAAGGTTTTAAGCTATTAATTTTTCATTGGTTATGCTCAAATTCTTCACTTGAGAGAGAAGTGTGTCTCTCTCACTAGTGTCACAGACATGCAAAGCATCATTATCATTTACACTAGTAGATTCTAAGGCATGCAACGTACTCATAGCATTTTTAAATTTAGATTTCAATTTAGCATATGAGTTGATGCACTCACTTGCCACATTGGAGACCACATTGAAGTCGTATTCGAGCTTCTCATATGATAGCTTCTCCTCCTCAACTTCCTCGTCGCTTTCCACCTCGCTAGAGCTAGACGAAGACTCTTCTTCCTTTGACATGAAGCACATTTTCTCGTTGGGGTTAAGCCACACCTCCACCTCTTCATCGCTTGAACTCGATGAGATTGATGAAGAATCATCAAAAGCCGCGAAGCACATATGAGCTCACTCCTTGTCATCCTCTTCTTCATCACTTGATGTGTCCTCATCGGAGTCATTAAATGTGCCGACAAGTCCCTTCTTTTGGTTCTTGAACTTGGACTTGCTTTTCCAATGCTTCTTCCCTTTACCCTTATAAGTCTCTTTGGTGGGTTTAGAAAGGCATTCGGTAAAGCGATGACCTT
Organism: Scilla litardierei; assembly: GCA_030789695.1. Taxonomy (NCBI): domain Eukaryota; kingdom Viridiplantae; phylum Streptophyta; class Magnoliopsida; order Asparagales; family Asparagaceae; genus Scilla; species Scilla litardierei. Next base: position 135,813,143 of record CM061135.1, on the reverse strand, counting down.
TGCCACTGTAAGTGCAATAAGTAGGAATCTTCTTAGAATTGGAGGCAAACTTTGAAGAAGATTTACCTTGCTTGCTTTTGAGGAATGCTCTTAGTTGCGTGGCAAGCTCCACAATTTCATCTCCACTAGCTTCATCTTCTTCATCTTCTTCACTGGAAACTTCTTGATGGAATTTCTTCCTCCATTTGATTGGCTCCTCCTTGGCATGGAATGCAACACCCTTTTGCTTCTCTGGCTTCTTGGGCTTGGTTGGTTGAATCTCATTCTTGTGTTGAAGCTTCACTTCATATGCCATGAGATTCCCAACGCACTCCTCAACGGTGTATTTGGACATGTCATTAGACTCCAAAATCACGTTGGCCTTTGACTCCCATTTAGGTGTAAGAGAGTCATGGATCATCTCCACTCGATCCTCTTGGGAAATCACCTTCCCAATGTAGGGGACCCTGTGGGGCTACACACACACTAGAGGGGGTGAATAGTGTAATAGCAAGCAAAGTGCTTAATTAAAAGTTACTAAAATTAAAGCACAATAAGCAGCAGAATTTAAACAGAGTGCTCAACAACAACAATCGCAAACACAAGGATTTTACCCTGGTTCCCGAAAACTTGGATACGTCCAGCCACACCAATATTCACTATAATTCCACAAAGAGAAGTGAATACAAATCCCACAAAGAGATACCTCACTAAGAGGATTTTGCCCTACACAAGGACCCAACCAACCCTGCACAAGGGTCAAATTCCCACCTAGAGAATTACTAACTCCCACTCAGAGAATTGAGTTAGCCCTACACTAGGACACCAAACTCCCACTAAGAGAGTTACTCCCACAAAGAGAGTTATTCCCATTAAGAGAATATCCTAATCCCACAAAGAGATAAACTCCCACAAAGAGAGATAGACTAATTCCCACAAAGAGAATTAGTGTCTCGAACATAAAACAAAACGAAACAACACTTACCTATGCCTTGATATGATCTTACCAATACGATGAAGAAGGCATGCAAGTGAATGACCAAGTGATTGAGATTAGCTTTGGTTGTACTTGATGATCTTTCTCTCTTCTAAGAATGAATCCTAACACTTCTCACTTGAGTGTATGAAATGAAGAGAAGAAAGATGTTCTCCAGGAAAGGAATGAGAATTAGATCCCTTGGAGAATTTCCCTATGAGCTAGCTTCAATGCAAGAAGAGAAATATGCTCATGAGAGGGAAATGGGAGGGATTAGGAGTGGCTATTGATTCACAAAGATATTCAATAATAACCAAGAGTTCTAAATGAACTAAGCCAAATCCTATATATAGGAAGCCCAAAGGAACCTATAAAACCAGCCAAAAACCCAAAGGGAAGAAATCTACAACGGCTAGATTTTGGCAGTTTATGGCCCAGACAGTCGACTGATGAACAAGTGACAGTCGACTGTTCAATGGCTAGAAAAATCCCAATGGTTATAATCTGAGCCAGGACAGTCGACTGTAGAAGACTACACAGGTGATTGTAAAACAGACAGTCGACTGTATATCCTTCATCGGGCGACTACTACAGGGGATGGAACAACAGAGAGTGATGTATTTTCCCCCAGTATGCAACAGGCGACTAATGAACAAAGTACAATCGACTGTAACATAGACATGCGACAGTAAATCCTTCATCAGTCGACTGCTGCAATGGATGGAGAAAATCCGAGAGATGCAATTTTCACACTTACGATTTTCAGACGACTGTTGACCATATCACAGGCAACTGTAAATATACAAGCGACTGTAAAAACAGCAACAGTCGACTGTCTTGCAAATTGGGATGAAGCCCAGAAAATGCAAGAAGTGCACAGTCGACTGTCGACCAATTCACAGGCGACTATAGAAACACAGTCGACTATAAATTGAACATCAATCGATTGATGCGAAAAGCTCAAGAAGAGTCAATAGAAATGTTGACTTGAGCTATGCATCACAGTCGATTGTAAAAGGCTCGACAGGTGACTGGAATCACCCAGTCGACTGTAAACCCTTCATCAGGCGACTGTAGGAGAGCCAGAGACTCCAAATGAGTCTTTGGGCTAGATGAACCTATAGGGTTGGATTCTATGATAATCCTAAGGCTCACTAAGATGGTGAAATGTAAATGCATGAGAGTATGACCATCTATCAAGGCATTACAATAATCCTAGACTCAAAAAGAGAAATACAAGTAATTGAAATTACATGGATTACATATTGCATCTCCTAGAGTCTAAGACTTCAAGCTCACGATACCTTGATACTCCCCATCATCTCCAAGCTTTGGCACTCCTTGATGAGCTTCTCTTAATCAAGCTCCAAGCTTTGGCAATGCTCCTCTAGATGTCCATCCATCATCATGCTCCAAGCTTTGGCTTCATTAGATGATCTTCATGACTTCATCCAAGCTTGAGCATACGATCACTCTTGGAGGTCTTTAAAATATCCCTTGTAATTTCCTCCAAGCATAATGCTTTGTCTCATCAACATTTAATCATTAAGATAAACTGAGACTAAAACATAAGATTGATTAGCACACTAACATAATGTATTGATCATCATCAAAACAACGTTAGTCTTGAACCCAAGAACTAACACCCAAGTCCTTCCAAAGCATTCATGATGTCTGTGAACCTTGTGAACAGTTTTGAGATGCTTTCTCCTTCCTGCATCTTAAACATTTCATATTTAGATCTAAACACACTTTGTTTATATTTCTTTACCTTGGATGTCCCTTCAAAACGAATCTCCAAGATATGCCAAATTTCGTTGGCTGATTTGCATATGGAGATGCGGTTGAACTCATTTGGAGTGAGGGCTCAATGGAATGCATTCATAGACCTTGCATTGAATTTGATAGAGTCCTTCTCCGCTTTTGTCCTTGAGGCCGCGGGTGTAGTAGGCTTCTCAAAGAGAGACTCCGTGATGTCCCAAAGGTCTTGACCCTCCAAGTAGATCATCATTCTGATCTTCCAAGTTGGATAGTTGGTTTCGTTGAAGAGCGTGGGTCGAACGGTTGATATACCTTCTTCACGAGACATGGATGAAGCGTTGTATGCCATCGTTGTTGGATGCTTTAACCTCGCTCTGATACAAATTGTAAGGATTGCCTTACCCTTGCAATACTAACAACAACACACTAGAGGGGGTGAATAATGTAATGGCAATAAATTGTGCAATTAAAATTAAACTTGCAAATGCAGAATAATAAATGCAAGAGAAATTAATCAACACAATCAATCCAAACGCAAACACAAGATATTACCCTGGTTCCCCAAACTTGGGTACGTCCAGCCATACCAATATTCACTATATTTCCCACAAAGAGAAGTGAATACAAATCCCACAAAGAGATACCTCACACAGAGGATTTTTTCCTACACAAGAACCAAACCAACCCTACACAAGGGTCTAACTCCCACATAGAGAATTACTAACTCCCACATAGAGAATTAGGGTTAGTCCTACACTAGGACACCAAACTCCCACAAAGAGAGTGACTCCCACAAAGAGAGTGACCAACTCCCATAAAGAGAGTATCTAATTCCAATAAAGATAATTAGGGTTTCAAACAAACACAAAGTAAAACAAATACTCTTACCTATGCCTTAAGATGCTTACTCATAGATGAATGCAAGGCATGGAAAAGGATCTATAAGTGATCAGATTTGCTTGAATAGCACTTGGATGATTTTCCTTGAGCTTGACTTCAATGCATAAAGGAGAGAAAGAGCTCTAAGAGGGAAATGAGAGAGTTTGAGAGTGGCTTAATCAATCTCTAATGATTTGCAATAGCATCAAGAAGCTTCAATAAACTCAGCCCTCTCATATATATAGGAACCCTATAGGAACTCTCAAAAGCCAAGAAAACACCCAAAAACAAAAAGCTGCAACGGCTAGATTTCGGGCTGAAACGTCAGCGACAATCGACTTATGAACAATGACAGTCGATTGCCAAATGGTTAAATAATTCCTAACGGCTATAATCTAAGCCATGATATTCGACTATAGAAGACTATACAGTCGACTGTAAAATAGACAGTCGACTGAAAATCCTTCATCAGACGACTGCTGCAGGGGATGGAATGAAACAGAGAGATGCACTCTTACTTCCAGTATGCATACAAGAGATTGATGCACAAAGTATAGTCGACTGTAAAATAGACATGCGACTATTTATCCTTCATCAGTCGGCTGTTGCAGGAGATGGAATAAAATAGAGAGAAGCAATCTTCGCACTTACGCCTTTCAGACGAGTGTTGACCATTTCACAGGAGACTGTAAATATACATGCGACTGTAAATAATTCATCAGTCGACTGATGCGAAAAGCTCAAGTAGAGTCAATAAAAGGTTGACTTGAGCAGTGCACCACATTCGACTGTAGAAGGCTCGACAGGCGACTGGAATCACCCAGTCGACTGTAAAACCTTCAGCAGGCGACTGTTGGAGAGCCAGAGACTCCAATTGCGTCTTTGGGCAAGATGGACCTATGAGTTGGATTCTATGATAATCCTAAGGCTCACTAAGATGGTTAAATGCATATGCATGAATGAGTAGACTGTCTATTAAGGCATTACATTAAACCTAGACTCAAGAAGGAGAAAAGCAATAAATGAAATAATACATGGATTACATTGCTTTCCATAGAGTCTATGGCTTCAATCTTGATGCCTTGATGCTCTCTTTATCTCCAAGCTTTGGCACCCCTTAAGTCCTAGCTTTGGCCCTTCTCCTCTTGATGTACATCCTTGCACCAAGTGTTTAGTCTCCAAAAATGATATTCTTGAAATGTTAACTTTGTGACTAAAACATGAGAGTCATTAGCAACAACATAATGTTGTGATCATCATCAAAATAACATTGGTATGAAACACCAATACTCAACAAATGAGCCTTTTGATGGCATATTCATCACCTATCCATGTCAAGTAAAGGGGTTCAAGGAAAGATGTAGGATACATGCCTTTCATTGACCTAGATGGTACGTATCTGAAAACTGAAATTGGCGGAGTTTTGTTAAGTGCTACAAGTAGAGATGGAAACAATGAAATGTTTCCATTGGCGGTTGCTATTCTAACCACTGAACCAAAGGATGCTTGGAGTTGGTTTTTATGATGTTTGCTTGAAGCATTAGATGTGAGCTATGAGCAACAATTCACATTCATATCAGACAGAAGGTAAACATCATACTTCATTACTATCTTTATATGCATACTTCATTACTTGTATAGAAATCAACTTGTCTTTTATTTGCATACTTCAATATTATAGTGTTTTAGGAGTGATTTTAGGTAAATATGCTTTATTTATGATTTTAGGTAAATACGCTTTATGTATGCTTTATGTATACTTCAGTTATATTTGTATGCTTTATATATGGGGTTCTGGAGACTTTCAAAGATATAATGCCTAATAAACGTCATAGGTTCTGTGTTAGGCATATGTATGAACCATTTAGAAAGGAATTCATACCCCTTCTTTTTAAGAAGAAATTATGGAAAATTACAAAATCATATGTGAAGGAAGATTGGTTATTTTCAATTGAAGACTTATACAAGACTTCTCATACTGCTATGGTAAGGCTATATAATGTGAAGCTGGATGCATGGTGCAGATGTTTTTCCACAGATAACAGTTTCTATGACTTGCTATTAAACAATATATCAGAATCATTTAACAGTTTCATTTTGAAATCGAGGGATAAACCTATCATTACATGCCTAGAAATGTTAAGGAGGAAACTATTGATACGGTTTCAGAAGAAAAAAACAAATGCAACCAAGTGGACTTCAGACACTTGCCCTAGAATTATTGAAAAATTAATGAAGTTGAAAGGAAAAGGTAGAAGTCTGCATGTTGTTTATGCTGGAAGATGTCAATTTGAAATCAAAGATGAGAATGAAACTTATACAGTGAATGTTGAAACATGAAGATACGATTGTAGATTTTGGGACATGACAGAGATTCCTTGCACCCATACTTGTGCTGCTTTGATGTCAGAAAATAAGTAGCCAGAAGAATATGTGCATATGTATTACACTAATGAAACCTATTTGGTAGTTTATGCAGGAATGATATGTCCCATTCCAGATTCCAGGTTTTTGCCGAAGACTCAGTATTCAACATTATTGCCCCTTCTTATAAGAAGGAACCTGGTAGGCCACCCAATAAGAGGAGAAGAGGAGAGTTTGAACCTGGACCTAGTCAAGGATCTAGAAAGGGCCAGATTCAAAAATGTCAAAGGTGCCAAGAAAAGGGTCACAACAAAAGGAGTTCTAAGAATGATATATTGCCAAAGCTAAGTACCAAAACTGGAAATCCTAGTGGAAGGCCACCAACTCAACAAAAGGAGCTTAGCCAATTAGAACAACCAAAATTTGTGGATTTGTTGAGGTGAGTTGGTATTAATATAAGAACTAGAAATCCAGTGCCAAGCAATGCGCCATGTTCAAGTGGTAGCAGCGTGCCAACTCAACAAGTTCCAAGAAATGCTATAGGGGTAAATGTAGTAAGTTCCTTCTTAGGATCTAATTATTGTTTAATAGTGAACTAATTACTTGTATTGTGTCTTTTCTACAATGGATTATGTTATATATTGGTAGTTCATATATGGTTATTTCTGTTATATTTGTTTATGTTTATTTCTGTTTATGTATGTATAGCCAAGTCATCATCAAGTGCCAAGCAATGTGTCATGTACAACTGATAGCAATGCGCCACCTCATCAAACTCCAAGAAATGCTCCAAAATTAAATGTAGTAAGTTCCTTGTTAGGTTTATTTCTGTTTATGTATGTATAACACATTCCTCAACATTATAGTTAGTTCATATATGTCCGTTTCTTTTTATGTATGTACAACACAATCCTCAATAACATGATTTTGCATCAGCAAGCAGCCATGGGTAAGAGGCCTTCAGCAAAAGAAAAAAAGCAAGTCATCCAGTTCAGAGGCAAATAAGAAGAGAAGTGCAGACTGCAGAAGTTTGGAGGTCAATCAGAGAAGAAGTGCAGACTCCAACAACTGAATTACAAAATTTGGTTTTATGCAATAAATATGTTCATATATATATATATATATATATATATATAAATAGGTCAATAGTACATGCTATGTGAATAAGTTACAAGGACAAGTTAAAAGAGAAGTTAATCCTGCATTTTGTAAAATCCGATAATGACTTTTTGCTGTGACAAAAGGAGTTGAAGTTTGTAAAATCTGACAATGTGTTCTTCATGTGGGTGATTTGCATTCAACAGAGAGTTTGTAATCTGTGTCCTGAATGTGAGATATATATGCTCTTGTTATCTGACATTTGTGTTCTACCTAAGGGTGATTTGCAGTCGACAAAGTTGGGGTTTTATGCAATAAATTTGTAGTCAACAGACAGTGATTTTGGATGGCTCTTATTATGTGTTATGTGTTATGTGTTATGTGTTGTGCAAGATGCTCCTTAAGAAGCATCCTTCTATGTTTTGTTGCTCCCAAAGGAGTTGAAGTTTGTAATATATGACAATGTGTTCTTCATGGGGGTGATTCTGCAATCAACAGATAGTTTGTAGTCAACAGAAATGGTATTTTTTGTGAATTCCCCTAATCAGATTATTGGAGTGAGATATATATGTTCTTATTATCTTACAGTTGTGTTCTTCCTAGGGGTGATTTGCAGTCAAATGACAGTGCATTATGTGTTATGTGTTATGTGTTATGTATTGTGTGTTGTGCAAGCTGCTTCTTAGTAAGCATCCTCCTACGTTATCAGTAAGAATAGAATCATTACACATCTTATAAGACAGAGATTTAGAGACAAATAACTAAAAGATGTCTTAACATTTTCTCTTCAACATCGATACATGGATACAAGGTTTAAGAGGTAGGATGTCTTAAACACTTTTGTTCACTCGATCTTGTTATAAATTAATAATAACATAATAAACATAAGACCAATGAGTGAGAACAATCCCCACTTAATGGATTTGTGATCAATTAGGATGCTTTCAATTTTCACGGTGCTTCTGTCTAACAGCTCTATTGGCTTCTCCAAACAATTCTCTCTCTAACATCCTTCTCTCCTAAAATGAAGGAGAAGAACTGTCCAGCCTGTTCCTTCTCTCATTATCATCCATTAAGTGCAATATCACCAGTCTTGACCAGTCAGAGTGATGGGGATCCTTCCATAGAAATAATGAGCATATATTATCCCGGGAAATATAATTCCAAAATCTCCAACCTAGGTTTTCTCTGGTCAAGAAAGTCTTCCTCGGCGTCCGTAAACCACAATGGAAGATCTTGACATCCTCTCTATCAGGTTCCAAATCACCACTGCTCTCACCTCTAAGGCGAGATCTACTAGCAGAGATCTCTCCATAACTCATTTTCTTTATTTCAATGAAAAAAACATAACATTAGTATACAATTTTCTCAACTTAAGCAAAATAAAGAAACTTGTAAATAAGAGATGAGTGGATGACCTGCTGCTTTGAGCATTTATCTCTTCAACCTGGCGCGTGTTTATCTCTTCAGCCCTAAGAAAAAATTGGAACTGGGGGAAATTGGGGAGATAGCTGTTGTTTGGCACCCTTTATGAAGGATGAAGGGAGGGTTATAATCGTCCAACTCCATTCACATGCAGTCACGTGTTCATTCAGTTAGATGGGGCTCGCCTCTAAAAGGTGCTATACTCCCAAGTGCAGGAGGTCAAGAAGTAATAACGCGATGAGTCGGGTATCGTATCCACATGGACAATACTCATCTGCAAAATCACTATCCTAAATTAGGCCATGAGACAATTCAATGATATGCAAACCACCTTTCGAAGGCGAAATGCTTGTTGGAGAATTTGAGTAACAAAGTTAAACTAAAATATGCTGGGGAATTGTGGGTGAAGCAATAGGATGTGTGTGTGTGTGTGTGTGTGTGTGTGTGTGTGTGTGTGTGTGTGTGTGTGTGTGTGTGTTGTGAGTTCATTAGGGTTATGCCGATCTATGCATTTCAATCTCTCTGATATCTTAGCGATGTGCCTTTTGGAAACATCATCGGAAGATTCACTGGTGGGATTAAGCGCAATAATAATCAAGTATTCATTGGATTAATGGGTTATATATTCTAATTGCTAGGTAGTGCCTCGCGGTACACCACCCTAAGTACGTCTAGGGCCCCTCGACGGGCCTTATTCATATATGCTATGCCTCACAACAAACCATTCTCGGATCCCTCGACGGGTAACGTAAGTGCACATAGATAATGTCTCACTGCGCATCATCCTATTGTGACCCCTCGACGGGTAATGCTACTACACGTAGGAGATGCGTTACAGCATTCTTTCCTCATCAAACCCCTCGCGGATATTGCATTGCAATGAAAGAATAAAATAACACATAATCTAATGAAATAAACATTCAATGGCACATTGATGATTGAAAGCATAGAGATAATCTCTAATTTACATCACAACACCGACACAGTAGAGTTAGCTACTCATAGGGATTAAAACACAAATCTTCATTTAGATTATCATTAGTTCAATACAGAGATAGAAATTAATGAACAAAAATCAAAGATATATAATGTGTTTCTTTCACCAAAATAGCTTGAAGCTCAGCCCTCATCCAATGCTCAGCCGCATCTTCCCCCAACTTAAGACTAAACCCTAAACTAAGTATGAGAAATAAGAATGAGAATAAGAATCCCCCCATGAGAGGATCGATCAAGGTTTTTTGCTGAAATCCTGCCCCAATCGTGGCTCTCCATCCATGGATCGATGCTTGGGATCAACCCTTCAAAGTTCGGATCCAGATTGGGTTGAAAAACCAAAAGCAGATTCGCCCAAATAGCAGCTTAAAATTGTTAGCAGCTTGGTTGACACGACCATTTTGAGATTTGACACGGTCGTGTGACCCAGTCTTAAGCATTGGACTTCATCTCAAACTCGACACGGTCGGTCGAGTTGACACGACCGTTAACTGTATTCTTCCAGTTTCTCGAGCTTCTGTTCATTTTGTCCATGGCATGATACGGTCGTGTCACTGGTCGACACGACCGTGTAAGGGGAGCTGCTTCAGCAAAATGATCATCACACACGACCGTGTGAGAGCTAGGCGGCTCTGGTGCATGGGCTTTATCTCCACATGGTCGTGTGGTATGACACACACAAGCGTGTCGTCTGCTCCCAGAGTTGGCTGATCATCTTACACTCCACACGACCAAGTGTAGCGACACACACGACCGTGTGGGGGTGTACAATCATTAATTCCAAGTGTCCATTAAGCTCCAAAAAATTCAGGAAAACCCCCAAAAATCCTGCAAAGTAAACCATGGCACGATTAAGCTATATAATATGATGTTTGCGCATAAATAAATGATTAGCCCCAAAATAATATGATATCGTGAAAATGCAGATATCGGAGCCAAAATATAAACGATATATGCACAACAGATAACTAAATAGGGGTAAATATATAATTTCTACCGCGAATCAGACGTCAATTTAAAAAAGGTTTCACGTTAAAACCAACTTATAACGTAAGGGTTTAAATATGTACAACTTAAACATTCAAGGTATTAAGTTGAAAGATACCTCAAATGGCAAGGTATTTTTTGTGAATTTCCCTAATTTTAATGGCAAACTTGTAAATAAACGGCATGTGCATGGGAATAATGGTAAACATGTAAAAAAGTGGTATGTGCACAGAGTAAAACGGTGGGTTTGCTAATCAATTAACTTAGATTAAACATATTTGCAAATTATTAGATTCTAGCTGCACTATCTTTTTTTTAGTTCATCGGAAAGAAGGAAACCGAGCCCGAAGGCCGGCTGGCAGCCCGACGCAAGAGCCCGGGGGAACCACTACACTAGGGGGGGATTACACAATATAGGGGGGGGCAAGGGTTTCGAACCATGGACCTCACAGGTCCTGTGTTCTCACCCGGGTGCAAATGCGCAAAAGGCGCTCGGCTGCACTATCATTTTCAATAATAACATCTCTTGATGATTTTGTTAGTTTTTATGTCGATTTTTGTTTCATTTTACGTTCATTTGGATCCTACATAAGTTTCTACATAATTAAAACTATTCTAATATAAATGGTGTCCAAATGACTATAAATGTGACCTTGTTGGATGATGATGAACTCAAGAGAGAAAGAGACAAGATTTCTTAGCAAAAGAATAAGTCACCATAGCTAAGAGCCATGGTGCTCTATTTATATATCTCATAGTGGGGAGGCCAAAAGCCTCTAGGAGACCAAGGGTCCCCATTACTCTAAGTAATGGGGCCTAATGAATGGGTAATGAAGGAGGGGAGGCCAAAGGCCTCCCTCATTCATAACACTCCCCCTTACACATTCATCACTTCGGTCTCAGCTACTGAGGCAAGGGGTGGATACTTCTGGATCCAGAGTAAGTGTGTTTGCCTCGTTAAAACCTTAGCTGTGGAAAACCCAGCGGGAAAACCCAACAGCTTAAGGAAAAAGAGTGCAACCCACATGTTACTCCCCCTGATCCGTACAAGCTTCAGGCTTGCAGGTCTTTCAACTGTCGCATACCAATGTTCTTTACAAGCTTTACAAAAGTACATTTAGGCAATGCCTTAGTAAAAAGATCAGCTAGGTTGTTGCATGACTGGATCTGTCGAACTTCAATCTGCTTGTCGTTCTTCTGTTCGTGCGTCCAGAAAAACTTGGGAGAAATGTGCTTTGTCCTGTCGCCTTTGATGTAGCCCTTCTGAAGCTGAGCAATGCACGCGGCGTTGTCTTCGAATAGGATAGTAGGCTCCAGATCACCGGTCTTCAGGCCAGTGGATTGGAGAATGTGTTGGACGACGGAACGTAGCCAAAAACATTCTCTGCTCGCTTCATGGATCGCGATGAGCTCTGCATGGTTAGAAGATGTAGCAGTAGTGGTTTGTTTTACCGATCTCCAGGAGATAGCAGTACCTCCGTAGGTAAAGACAAAACCAGTCTGTGATTTTGCCGTATGCGGATCTGAAAGATAGCCTGCATCGGCATAACCAAGTAACTGGGAGGAGGCACCTCTCTGGTAGTAAAGTCCAAGGTCTACGGAACCCTAGAGGTATCGCAGAAGATGCTTTACTCCATTCCAGTGGCGCTTTGTAGGCGCTGCACTGTGTCTGGCTAGGAGATTGACTGCAAACGCTATATCGGGACGCGTGCAGTTAGCCAGATAGAGAAGTGCACCAATGGCACTTAGGTAGGGTACTTCTGGACCCAGTATCTCCTCCCCCTCTTCCAGAGGCCGGAAGGGGTCTTTTTGTACGTCTAATGATCTCACGACCATAGGGGTACATAAAGGATGACATTTATCCATTTGGAACTTATTTAAAAGCTTCCTGGTATAATTGGATTGATGTAGGAGGATTCCACCTCGTAGGTGTTCAATCTGTAAGCTAAGGCAATACTTCGTTCTGCCTAGGTCTTTCATTTCAAAAGTTTGCTTTAGCCTTGCAGATATCACATTAATCTCTGCTGGAGAGCCTATGAGATTTAAGTCATCAACGTAAACTGCTATGATGACGAATCCTTTTCCCGTTCTTTTGATAAAGATGCACGGGCAGACTTCGTTATTAGTGAATCCTTGCTGTGCAAGGAAATCACTTAGTCTGTTATACCACATTTTGCCTGACTGTTTTAGTCCATACAAGGATCTATGTAGTCTAACAGAGAATACCTCCCGAGGTATCTCTTTCATCTCTGTGGGTAAGTTAAACCCATCTGGTAGTTTCATATAGATCTTTTTATCTAAATCGCCATAAAGATATGCAGTCACAACGTCCATGAGCTGCATTTCTAGGCTTGCCAGAGATGATAGGCTTATTAAGAATCTGAATGTAATAGCGTCCATTACCGGGGAGTATGTATCTTCATAATCGATACCCGGTCTTTGGGAAAAACCCTTTGCTACAAGACGCGCCTTGTAGCGGACGATCAGATTTTGTTCATTTCTTTTTCTAATGAAAACCCACTTATATCCCACAGGTCTTACACCTACTGGTGTTTGGACTACAGGTCCAAAGACATTGCGTTTCGAGAGTGAGTCCAGCTCTACTCTTATCGCCTCGTCCCACTTTGGCCAATCATCTCTGCGTTTACAATCCGCTAGAGAAAGTGGTTCGACGTCATCGTCGTATTCAGCGACGTGAACGGCAAAAGTGAACGCAAAATCGTCGTCGTCGACTGTGCTATGTCGGTCCAGTACCTCCCCAGTACGTACAAAGTTTAATGATGTTTCTCCTAATGTTTCCTCTGCGGGGGAAATTAGGAGGGGAGAGGTAGCTGTCCTGAGCTCAGTATCCTGTGGAGGGATAATCTTATTTTCACCAGGAATCTTCCTCTTTCGAGGAACTTTATCTTTTGAACCTGGTGGCCGTCCTCTTTTCAATTGAGGTACAACCATTTCTGCTGCGGGTGGATTGCATCCATTTATAGGGATGTCAATCCTAGCTGGAGTGTTAGCAGCAGGGACGTGTGAACGGACGATCTTCTGGTTTTCCGTGAATTTATCCGGCAATTGGTGTACTGTATTCTGGATGTGAAGGATCTTCAGGATCTCATCTTCACACAGATTTGTACGCGGATCATAAAAGGACAAAGACTTATTTTCCCAATTAATGGTCTCCGAAGCTTCAGGCTTCTTGGAATGTTTGCCCAACTTTGGAAAAGTTTTCTCATCGAATTCACAATCAGCAAGACGTGCCTTAAATGCGTCCCCCGTTAGGAGTTCTAGGTATCTAATAATCGAGGGTGAATCAAATCCAATATAGATTCCTAAACGACGTTGAGGACCCATTTTGGTCCTCTGAGGTGGTGCTATTGGAACATAGACCGCACAACCAAATATTCTCAAATGAGATATATCTGGAGTTGAGCCGTATGCTAGTTGCATCGGAGATAATGTATTGCCTCCAGAGGGGCGTATCCTGTTAAGAGATGCGGCATGCAGAATAGCATGCCCCCAAGCATCCACCGGCAATTGGGATTGCATAAGCAATAGACGTGCAATCCATTGGAGTCTCTTTATAAGGGACTCAGCTAATCCGTTTTGGGTGTGAACATGTGCTACAGGATGTTCAACTTCAATACCCGTTGCCCGGCAATAGTCTTCGAAGACTTGAGATGTGAATTCGCCCGCATTATCAAGACGTAGTTTCTTGATATGGTTATCGGGGAAATGAGCACGTAACCTAATTATCTGTGCCAACAGCTTTGGAAAAGCTAGGTTACGGGTGGACAAGAGGCACACATAAGACCATTTTGTGGATGCATCTATTAGTACCATGAAATACCGAAATGGGCCACTTGCGGGGTGAATAGGCCCGCAAATGTCACCATGTATCCTCTCAAGGAAGCCAGGAGACTCTAAACCCACTTTTAGGGGCGATGGTCTCGTTATTAGTTTCCCCTTGAAATAAGGGGGACAAGAAAATTCACCTTTCTGAAGAATCTTCTGGTTCTTCAAATCATGTCCGCGGGATTCAGATAAGATGCGTCGCATCAGAATGGATCCAGGGTGACCAAGTCTGTTATGCCATAGTTGAAATAGTGGCATTGGCTGGTACGTCTGGTGCTCAGTCATATTGGCTTCAACTGGTTGAATGTATGTTTGGTAGAGACCCGACGGGAGTCCCTTAAATATTTCGCAGATGGTCTTCTGGCCATCTTTACGAAGAGTGACATACAGGTATTCAACCTTATTTTCATCTCTAGTTTCTAAGTGATATCCGTTTAAACGGATGTCCTTGAAACTTATGAGATTTCTATTTGATCTTGGAGAAAATAGTGCATTATTGATTTTTAGTCTTGTGTTATTTGGGAGCAATAATATTGCATCACCAGATCCTTCGATTATTTTGGACATTCCTGAAATTGTAATGACAGGACCGTCATATTTACTTATGCTATTGAAATAGCATTCATCGCGAAGGATAGTGTGCGTCGAGGCACTGTCCACTAGGCACTCATACATCATCTATATAAGCCAAAAACGAAAATTTATTGATGGAAATGTAAAATGCATACAAAAATAAAAGATCGTCTTTATTAAGCATACTAGAGATGAAGCTACAATTTATTCTTTGAAAATCATAGATAAAGATGAGGCTCGATCGAGCAGGTCGTCATTTTCGAAATCCTTGGAAGTGAACTTCGTCGGATTTTCCACATTTGCCATGTTTGTTTCAGGCGGAGGCTTCTGGCTCGCCTGATACAGAACCTGGAAGTGGCGAGGTGTGCGACAGTTTCTGGACCAATGTCCAGTCATGCCACAACGATGACATTTGTCCTCCCATGTCTTCTTTGGATTTGACACTGTATCAGTGTTCTTACGTTTCCAAGTGAAGTTTTTCTTCCCTTTGTTATTCTTGCTTTGGGGAGGAGCAATGGCTGGTTTCATAGGGGCATTTCCTTTGTTCTTTCTGCCCCTCTTCTTGTTCTTCCACTTCGGGGGGTGAACACTGTGGGCTTCGGGAATAGGAGCTGAGCCTGCCAGGCGCTGGTTATGAGTGGCCAGTAAAAGGTCTCTATTCTGCTCTGCCCTAAGGAGGCAAGAGAGCAGTTCAGAGAACTTCGTGAAATTGCGTTCACGATACTGCTGCATGAGGATAGCATCTTTCTCGTGAAACGAGGTAAATGTCTTTTCCAACATGCGGTGCTCCGAGACTTCTTCACCACACAACTTCAGGCGTGAGGTGATGTTGTGAAGTGCTGAGTTGTACTCAGCAACGGACTTGTAGTCCTGAAGTCGGAGGTTCTCCCACTCATAGCTGGCACGCGGGAGTATGACATCAATTTGATGTCTGTAGCGTGCCTCTAACGCTGTCCATAACTCCAGAGGGTCCTCTACCGTCAAGTATTCGGCCTTCAGGGTCCGATCTATGTGTCGTCTGATATAGATAATGGCTTTCGCCTTATCCATGTCAGAGACAGTGGTAGAGGTACTGCAAGCTGAAAGGGCCGCTTCTGGGGCTTTGCTAGCAGATGCATCGGATGCTGCGGGAGCCGATGATTGGGCCACTGCGGGGGCCAGAATGGAGTGCAGGAGCGCCATGGAGCGTAAGTGGAACTTCAGGTCCACTCGCCAGCTCAAGTAATTCTTGCCAGCTGCATCGAGCACCTCGAAATCGACGCTTGCCAATTTAGCCATTTTATCTATGCAATTTAAAGATAATCATGAATTAAAATAAATTCAACAAACCATGCATAAATTAATAAGTAAAAATGCGGGGATCGGCCAGATACCCAAAATAATAAACAGTCCAAAGTTCGATTACAGTCCAAAGAAAAGAGATTGAAAAATACAACTTTGGAAACCCCGGGTGGGTCCCTATTTCTGCATCCGTCTTCTTATGCTGTTGCATCGAGCTTTGGCTTACACAGTCATGAATCGACTCCTTGCGGTCCAGCGGACGCGGCCAGGGAATTGACTAAGCCAGGACCACTTGTTACCCAGTCAAGCTAGGTTGGTCCAGCAAACTTAGCCAAGCACATTGACCGACATCATGATCCATTGAAGGAGTTTTCATCAATTCTATGTGCTGTTGCATCGAGCTGGGGCTTTTAAATACAAATTTCCTCACTTACAAATTCTCTCAAAAGATAATAAAAGTGCAAGGAAAGTAAATAGGTATACAATGGCCGATCCCGAAAAACACATTTTTACTTATTTTAAACATCCACGCAGTTTATATGCTACAGGCATAAATTAAACATCCACGCATATATCTCAAGCATAAAAAATATGGAAAAAGTAAACTAGAAAATATAACTATCTCGTAGACCACGTGGAAACGTCATACACCGTTAGGTTAATTACCTAACGGCAGAGCGGTCTCAGGATCTTTGAGATGATTATATTTTTTTTTAAAATTCTAGTAAACCATACATAATAATTTGCAAGAGAGATGTTTAAATAAATAGAGGAACATATAAATGTAATTATTGATTTTACAAAGTTTTTCTCATAAATTTCAATTTGCAAATTTAATTCTTCTTTAAAATTATGAAGAAGCTGAATTTCTGTAGAATTTTGTGGCTTCAGGCCAAAAATTATTTTTAGTATAAGCGCTTGTGGCCCGTTCGCAGTTCTGCAAAGTTGTTTGTCGCAATTATTATGGCTTCGAGCCAAAAATAAACAATTAGCCTCGGCTTCAGGCCTCGGCCTCGGCCTCGGGCCTCGGGCCTCGGGTCACGGTCACGGGCTCGGCCTCGGCCTCGGCCTCAGGGCTCGGCCTCGGGCTCGGGCTCGGCTTCGGCCTCGGCCTCAGGGCTCGGCCTCGGCCTCAGGGCTCGGCCTCGGCCTCAGGCTGCCCCCTTTCAGCGGGGGGGGGGGGGGGGGGGGGGGGGGCGGAAGGCCCCCCTCTCCACTGCAGGGGGGGCATGGTCGGCATTGTGGGAAGGCCCCCTCCTCCGTCAGGGGGGAGGGGAGGATTTCATTCCGGTTCTTCTTCCCACCGAAGAATTTTAATTGCAAAAGGAAAAATTTTTTCATAGAAAAAAAAAAACTTTGTAATAGGGATAAATTTTTTTTCTTTTATTAGACTAAATTTTTTTTTTACTTGTATATTAAAACAATGTAAAAATTATTTAGTCTAATTTTATCTACAGGATTATAGGGTTTTACCTCTAGATCAATGATCTAGGGAAGAACGCGACGATGATCCGTAGAAATAATAATCCAAGCTCCCGAACGCTTTTAGGATGCCGCAACGCTCCAACGAACCGCCGCAGCAACGTTAGATTCCTTGCGCGTAGGGATGAATGTAGATGAAACGCTCCAACGAATCGCCGCAGCAACCAAAGATTCCTTGCGCGTAGGGGATCAATTTGGTGTGGATTTAGGCTTGGATTCTTGCTCAAGGAAGAACACGTGCTGATAACGTGTTGGATGATGATGAACTCAAGAGAGAAAGAGACAAGATTTCTTAGCAAAAGAATAAGTCACCATGGCTAAGAGCCATGGTGCTCTATTTATATATCTCATAGTGGGGAGGCCAAAAGCCTCTAGGAGACCAAGGGTCCCCATTACTCTAAGTAATGGGGCCTAATGAATGGGTAATGAAGGAGGGGAGGCCAAAGGCCTCCCTCATTCATAACAGACCTAAATTAATAGAAAACCCAAATAAATCCTTAACTACGGCATTAGGTATTACACTAGAGTCGAAGAAGATATAGGAGTGTTTAATGTAATTACACATAAATTTATGGTTTTATTTTGTTAATATGAACGAGTAAATACATGTAATCTTCAATAGGCCAAACAAATTCAAAAGAATACAATCTTTTTTTTTTTTTTGCTATTTGCGAGAATAACTTTAAAGAAGAAATACTAAAATTCTATTCACTTCATAAATAACTTTTATTGTTGTTCATGTAGTTATTTAGTATAGAAATGGCATGGTTGGTTAGTCAAAGAAATCATTTTTTTTTGATGATCAGATAAGTTTATTTTCATCATATTCTAAAATACCAAACCATCAATTTTTCAACAAATCGCTGTCATAACGAGCAATTAATTCCGATGCGCCACTTGTCGCCGCACAAAGCAACGACCCACCCTGCAGACAAAGGCACCGATTAGTCCTCCCTCGTGTTCTCATTTGATAGCTACATCCCCACCTTCATTATTGGTGTATTAATCACCATAACTTAATTAATTAGCTTGATTGTCTCATGTGTTGCTTCTTAAGCAAGAAGATCATGGTCTCATCAATTTTTTTCCCCCTTCAACAACGCTGAATCTAGAAGGGTTTGGATTCTACAAGGCAAGCAAGGATCAATTCTTCACACTTTTGATGGCCATTTGCAGTTCTCGTGAGTCATGATGGTGTCATTGCCTTCGCCTTTTGGGTAGCTCAGCCGGCATTAAAACTTTGGCCTAACCTTTTGCCATCACTGACACTGGTTGACAAGGAAATGGTTGGAACAAGAGAACCAAGTTACCTAACAAGTTGGAGTGCATTCTAATCGAGAGTGTCTGGAGAGAATCTAGAAATGTTGATACTTGTCACGGCAAAGAATCTAATAAGGTTGTAGTCACAATAATGACTAGTTGGACTAAGATTAGGTGAACAATATATGCAAAAAATATTAAGTATTTTTTTTTATGAATCATCATCTGGGGGAGGAACCCCCAGCTCTTTATTTATAGTGGAGGAGGAGCTTACAGAGATAAGATACAATAGACACTGTCTTATCTATAAGATAAGACGTGATCCTAACCAACCCAGTAATATCCATTCACAACACTCCCCCTTATCCAGTCATAGGTGTGGACTCTGCTCATGAATACTTCAGGATTCTGAGTGGATACTTCAGGATTCTGAGTTGATGAGGTTTGCCTTGTTAAAACCTTTAGCTATGGAAACCATGTGAGAAAAATCATACTTAAGGAAAAAGAGTACAAATACTCTCTAACTCCCCCTAGTCTGTAGAATCACTCTGGCTTTCAGATCTCTTAGGCGCATCATACCAATTTTCTGTACAAACTTCCTAAAAGTATCAGTAGGAAGGGCTTTGGTGAACAAGTCTGTCAGGTTGTCACATGATTGTACTTGTCTGATGTCGAACATGGTAGCAGCGTTGTCCTCGAACATGGTACTAGGTTCAAGGTCCCCAGACTTCAATCCGGTCGTCAGCAGGATGTGATTTACAACTGACCGTAGCCAGACACATTCTCTGCTTGCTTCATGGATGGCGATGATCTCTGAGTGATTGGATGAGGTCGCCGTCATGATTTGCTTAACGGATATCCAGGAAATGGATGTCCCACTATGGGTAAACACATACCCTGTCTGTGACTTTGCATTGTGGGGATCAGACCTGTAACATGCATCATCATAACCAACAAGTGCGGAGGATAATCCATTTTTGTAAAAGAGTCCCAAATCTATAGACTCTTGGAGGTAGCGCAGAAGGTGCTTAACCCCGGTCCAGTGGCGCTGCGTAGGCGCTGCACTGTATCTGGCTAGTAAATTTACTGTGAATGCTATATCAGGACGCGTGCAGTTGGCCAGATATAGAAGTGCTCCAATAGCACTCAGATAAGGGACTTCTGGACCAAGTATATCCTCCCCATCTTCCAGCGGCCGGAAGGGGTCTTTATGTACATCCAGAGATCGTACCGCCATTGGTGTACTAAGTGGATGACATTGGTCCATATGAAATCTTTGCAACATTTTCTTCGTATATGTGGTTTGGTGTAATAGGATTCCGTCTTTTAAATGTTCAATCTATAAGCCAAGGCAGAATTTTGTTTTGCCTAGGTCTTTCATTTCGAATTCTTTTGTCAGGCTTACAGATATCTCAGTGATCTCTTCTGAAGATCCAATGATGTTCAAATCATCTACGTAGACTGCTATTATGAAGAATCCTTTTCCCTTTGCTCTTTGTAACGACCACTTCCTGTAGTACGTATTTAGTACGTACACTATTAATAAATTGATTTAATTGAGAAATTACCATATGATTTCAATTGTTAGTTTTATTAGCATGTATATGTGATCTGACATCGTATTAGTGATCCAATCGACTTCACGATCGCGCTGCCATTAATTTCATTATTTTTGAATACTGTTATGGTGCGGTGGCAAAATCGTAATAATCCGAACAATTTAACCGTATCGATCTCCCCAAACCAAATCATATCTTATATAAATCTTAGTGGATTTTAAGAAATCTAATTCAAATCCTATTTAAATCCTAACAAATCAAATCTAATTTAATTATCTTAACCAATTCTATTATCTTAACTAATTTTAATTATCCTAATTAAATGTATTTTCCTCTAACAATAATTTTAAATCTTAACTAATCATTCATCATCCCACGTATGTCTTGATTGTACGCTGCTTTAACCCAACAACAAATCGCACGCGCACACGATCACAAAATCTCAACAACTCACGCAACGTTCCCCCATGTATCCACATTCATGAAACTCACAGGATCTTAACAACCCCCCCCACACCCACACCCACCCACCCACACACACACACACACACGTCATCTCCCTGCTTCAAAAACAAAACCCACACACGGCTCTCTTCCCAAAACCCACAACCTCACCCTCCTTCCTCCCTCTTGAACTCACCGACCCTTTCCCCGCTGCAACCACAGTAACCACGCCACTCCGGTGACACCCTCACCCTCTCACCTGTAACCTCTCCTTCCCCGGCGAAAACCCTCCTTCCGCAGACGAGCCCGCACAGCACCCATCGTCGATCGTCGACAATGTCGACGTCCGACACCACCGCGCCGCGCCACGCCACTGTTGTTGCCGCTGTCTGGACGTTGAAGCCGCCCGTCACCACGTCGCCACCTCCTGCAACTCACGCAAGGAGCCACGGTAGTAAACACGTAAGTTTGTGTTCAGTAAGCTATTAAATGGGAAACTCATGTTATATTATTATATTTATATGTATTATAATATTATCAGAATGCTAACATTCTGATATATATACATTAGTCTGTAATATGTACACCTTAAAATTTATGATAAACAGTATACTATGTATATATAATATGTTATGTAATAGTTTAATTTTTGAGAATAATGGGTATCATACGCCATATGAGAGTGTGTCTCATATGCCCTCTCACATAAAGGGGGCAAGTACAAGCCCACATGGGCTTGTACTTGCTGTATTTGCCCCCTTTATGTGAGAGGGCATATGAGACACACTCTCACATGGCGTATGATACCCATTATTCTCTTAATTTTTAATATGATGTTAGTATATAGGTTTCAGTAAGTTCTCTCTCTTTTGTGTGAACAATACTGTTGGATCTGGATCCTAGCCTAGAGGGGGGGTGAATAGGCTAATAAAAATTCTCGTGCAACCCACGAGAAATCACACGCAGTTAAAAGCACAACCAGAGTAATAAAAAGCAGACACAGAGTACACAGCAGATTTACCCTAGTTCGGTCGTCCCAACGACCTACTCCAGCCCCCAAAGCTAATACTAGATTGAATAGTGCAATAGGTACAAAGTCACAAGTTAGAGCACGCTCAGAGCACCCTCTACGTCCCTACACTCGCCGGACTCTCAGTACCCCACACACAGTGTTTCCTCTCACTATCAATCCTAGCAAAGCTTTCTACCAGCTAGTCCCAAACTAGCTGGGTCCCACTTGTCTAGTCCCAACTAGACAAGTCCCAAAATAGTCACAAAAAATAGGTAAAGTTTCCCCTACGAAGATCTAGCAACTACTACACAAAATAATAAATGACAGAGTTTAGAAAGCTCAGTTTGTGTAGCGGCGTCGTCTTCGTCAATCAGCACGGGCCAGAAGTGGTCTGGCAAGTAGTAGTCTCTTAGCAACGGCAACTCAGGTTGCGGCTCCCCTCACCATGAAGTTGCGGTAATTAACCACCCTTGAGATTGCGATTTGCGTACTTCCTTTAGATGATGGATACTTGTCTCGGTCGGCAAGAGTACGTCACTAGAGAACACTCGGTTAGCAAACGAAGTTGTGGCACGGCCAGGCTCTTAATGATATGCTACCTTTCGGAAATTAACATGCAGCCAACCAAAACTATTTTGATCATATGAGTCACTTTGAGGAGCCTGCAAATAGACAAAAGGAAATGTTAACAAGGTTAGGAAAAAAAAACTTCTCAATATTTCGGCCCCTCAATTTTGATCGGCACTCCAAGATTTCTTGATGAAAAAAAAATAACAAGGAAGCACTACCAAGATTCCTTGATTAAAAAAAACAAAAAAAAAATACCCCACTTGAAAATTTCGGCTGCACCAAACAAATCTTATAAGCATGCTTATGTTTTCAAAACACAGACCTTGGGGAAGTCATTAATTAAAGGATGCTGCATCCTTAAAAAAAAGGATTTGTTATTGAAACACAAAAAAAACTCTACCCAAAAATTCGGCTGCTTCCCTGTATTTTTTTTCGATGTTCTTCAAAGAGTGCGGGCGCTCTCCTCTCTCTCCTTTGTCAAAACTTGCGGCTGGGGGATGTGTTTCTTCAATATTTAATTAGTGCTCTTGGGAATTGGCCTGGGAATCTATGGCCGGCCTTTTTGATGATGCCGCATGCTGCAAACAAAAACAGAAGGTCAAATGAATGAAAAAGGAGATTATTAAATGTATTTTCAAGCTTTAAGAACTAATCACTCCCGTTTATTTATTTCACCAGCAGGAGGAAAGACAATGGCCAATGATTTTTGTGCGCAAGTTCGTTTCTTGAACAATAAGTGGCCGACTCTTTTTTTTTCTTTGTTGACGCGCTTTTCTTCAACCCTAGAAGATGGGTTTTTATATGGAGACGGGTGATAGGGTTGTGCCAACCGCTTAAGGATTTGACCCAATCAATATGGGATTTGATTTGTTGTTTGAATAGGAAATGGGTAGACACAAATCCATCTAATTGATTTGATCAAATATTAAATTGATTTGAATCAATCCAATCTCCTAAGTCAATTTGACTTGGTGCACACACAGACTCTTTCTCCCAATATGTTATACGAATAGCAATTCCTCCAAATCTCTCCTTTGACCAAGTCAAACTTCTTTGTGCACACACAGACTCTTTCTCCCAATATGTTATACGAATAGCAATTCCTCCAAATAGTGATCGCCAAGCCTGAAACACACTAAACACACACATCAGATATACCGATACGTTTGTCATCATCAAACCAAGATCCTAGATCGTTGCTTCCAACAATCTCCCCCTTTTGGTGATGACAAACCCACAAAAGATTTTATCAATAGGAATGAGTGTGTGAAGTGTGTTGAAGAGTGTAATGCGATATGAATCATGGAATGACTATACAAGCATTACAACATATAGCATGCACAACATACACATATAAAAGCAACATACATGCTCCCCCTTCTCTCAAGCTCCCCCTTCACCATATATTCAAGTAATGTTCATGCTCCCCCTTCAACAAGCAATACCAATAACACACAAATCCACAAATTCACCATATATTCAAGTAATGTTCATGCTCCCCCTTCAACAAGCAATACCAATAACACACAAATCCACAAATCCACACAAATCTTTCTTTCTCCCCCTTTGTAATCACCAAAAGTGGATTAATGGAGTCACAAAAATATTCCATGCAAAAATAAACCATTATTAAATGTAGCGTGCAATTTGCATGAGTTTTCCAGAAAGTAGACAATCCATGCTCATAAAATTTCATAACAAGACTTCTCCACCTTTGTGTAAGTGAAATGATATAGACAATAAAGTGCAAGAGGAGATTCAATATCAGAAAAATCAACCAAAACAATCCACATTTTCCATTTTTCATGAATATCACTAGGATTGACTTTTCCCACCTCATCAAAGATGAGTTCAAGTTACCGAACCCCGAAACATAGCCTAAGAGGACTTTTAAATGTGGGGTGGCATTGCTTGACGAGTTATATACACCAACGCTAATGATTACCCATGTAGCACAAGTTGGATACTCGTGGGTTGTGTTTTAGCCATGAAGTGTAGGAATATGGTGCCCTCGAGGCCATTTATTCCTGTGTGAATAGCACAAACATCTTGTTCGAAATAACAGTAAGCTGTTTGGTAATAATTTATCTAAGCTATATTGTAATGTAGTCAACTTTAGATATAAACTTAGGTAAAGTCCTGAGACTTTATGCAAGGTCAAACGGGTATCGAGATGAGTATCTCGATCATGGAGAAACGTTTGACCGTCTGTAGCATAAGTCTAAAATGGTTCGTGGTCGTAGATGTTCCGAGACAAGGATATCGAAACATCGGATAGACCATTGTGTCTTAGTCTTCACCGTTTAGCGGTGGCGATGATCTCATGATCGCTTGACTTGGCGAAGTCGAAGACGAGACACAGGTGCTCATTAGAATGAGTTCACTGAACGATCCACAAGAGTTATCACATGGTTATATTGACCAATCTGTCAGTGATAACTCTGAGTGATGATAGGATAGTTGGTCTTTTGACTTGAGGTCATTTTGACGGACCTGTGCGTGAACGGTGCCACTTAGATCAATTGACCTAGCTTCGAGGCAAGGCCTGTCGAAAGGTCTTTTGATTGGGTGTCACTTGAAACGTACGAGGCGAGTAATGACCAAGAGAGGATTCGTCTCTCCCGGTCAATGGGAGTTAGTGGCGTAGAGTTAGTTCGGTCTTTAGTAAAAACTCTGCGCAGAGTATGTTGGAAGAAGTCCAACATTAGTTGACTAAAGATCGATAGAAACTAACCGGAGTCAAGTTATTGGGGTTGACAGTTTGACCGTACCCCAGACTTGATCTACACGACATAGTTAAGACGAAAAGACTATAACTACGGAATTCATCACGGAAACAGTCAGGTGGTCCCGACAATACTCATGTCAATGAGTCAACCACATAATGATGATTCCTGAAGCAGGGACGGCAACCACTGCTCGTGGTCACTGCCGTATAGGGCTTCGAGCCCAACCTGTTGTAAGGGTCAGGCTGTAGGGTCTCACACAGAGTGCAATGCTTCGTCTAGTAATAGGTAGAAAATAAATAGGGAGAATATTTGCATTTGATGCAAAAGAAGAGATAATTGCATTTGATGCAATATGATAATTTAAGCTTAGATAGGGACTATTTTGCATTTGATGCAAAAGTGATTAAATATGTATTAAATTGTTTAATACAATATTTAATGAAATAAACGCAAGGAAAAGTTCACGGGTAAGACGGGAATGTCCCGGTCTAGACCCAGGTTCGAACGGCGTCCAAATCGGACACCAGATGATCAAGTTATGCTCAAAACAGCCCATAGGATCAGACCGGGTCAGACCAGGCTAACCCAGACCAGACTAAGTCTGGCCTGGGCGCCTGGCCAGACCTGGCTGAGCCAGGTCGCCAGCCCAGGCGCCTGGGCTCAGGCCCAGGCGCTGGGCGCCTGGGCCTGCGCCCAGGCGGGCCTGCCCAGG
Organism: Scilla litardierei; assembly: GCA_030789695.1. Classification (NCBI taxonomy): domain Eukaryota; kingdom Viridiplantae; phylum Streptophyta; class Magnoliopsida; order Asparagales; family Asparagaceae; genus Scilla; species Scilla litardierei. The sequence goes on along the minus strand of CM061135.1, from coordinate 135,787,213 downwards.
CGCCTTGGGCGCCTGGGCGCTGGCCCAGGCGGGCCGCCCAGGCGCCCTGGGCGCCTGGGCGCCTGGCCCAGGCCCGGGCCAGGCGCCCTGGCCTGGGCCAGGCGCCCAGACTGGGTGCACCAGCCTGGGTGCGCCCAGACCAGGCGTCCAGCCTGGTCTGGGCTCACCCAGTTGGTCTGGTGGGTCCCGCTTGTGCAGAAATTCTGCCCTAGGGCAGAACAGATTTGACGGCTCAGTTTTTTATGAAAAACTAGCCGTGGGTTGATCTTTGGACGATCAATTGGAGGGTCAAACGAACTCCGATTGACGAACGGTTTTTTCCTATGCGTTCACCGTTGAACGCTTGTCGTATTGATAGGTTGTATCAATCTTGAAGCTCAACGGTGAGTGAGTTAAAATTCACGGAAGTTTGCACTTTGTAAAGTGCAAACTAACTTGATTTAATTAACTCTAAATTTTAGTCCCACATCGGATTTTGAGAAAGGGGGAGAGTCCGCCGCCTATATAAATAGGGGTCTCCCCCCTTCCTCAAAACTCGTCCCAAGCTCTAGATCTGAGCGGCTCTCGTAAATGTTGGAGCGCGCTCGGATCTAAGCTTAAATAAATATTTCTCTATCTCCCTAAATTTCTGCCTTACTCCTGCGGGCTCTAGCAAAGCCACAAAGGAGTTCGGATTCTGGATCCGAAATCTTGGCGGAGGTTTCACTCGCGTGAAACTTTCTTCGGCGGTTGGTTGGCTCGGCGGCACGGGGATTGATCGCCTCGGGATGCGGAGCGGTTCGAGGAGCGGTACAAGGAGCGGCTCGGCGTGGGACGGGAGCAGCTCGGAAGACGGCGCGGAACATCTCGCCTGCTCCAGGGCTGAGATTCCGGGTATGTGGTTAAAGTAGTTTATTAGCATTAGTTTAGTTTAATCGCAGTAGGCTAGATCCTTCTTGGGATGGTCAGACCCATCCCAAGTCGGCATAGATCTTGGCATAGGGTCTTGGACCTTAGGGCCAAGTTAAAAATGTTTTAACTTGCAAGTTAATTTAGATTAACTGTTTTTTTCCGCTGCTTTGATTTTCCTGTCTATGTTCCGTCCGACTTAGGACGGGACTAGAGTTTTTGTGCCCTAAGGGAACGCCCAATTCCCCAACAGTGGTATCGGAGCCTAGGTTTGCGTAGCGATCTAGGTACTGCGATTTTATTAAACGTGTTAATGCTTTTAAATATTTTTAAATGTTTTTAAAATTATGAGATAATGTTTTAAAAATGTTTTAGATGTTCAAAAAAAAAAAAAAAAATTTTTTTTTTTTGATATTTTTGAACATGAAAATTTTAAAATAACGTTTTAAAATTTATGTGATAATTTTAAAACTAATTTTAAATATTTAAAAGTTTAAATTTATTTTGGATGCCTAGAAATTTTTATTTGATAAATTTTTAAGCATGAAAGTTTTAAAATGATGTTTTAATTTTATGAGATAATTTTAAAATTGATTTTAAAGATTAAAATTTTTATGCGATAAATTTTTTAAATAGCATGCAAAGTTAGTGATTTTAAAATTAAGTTTTTTTTATGAGATAAAAATGAAATAATTTTAAAATCATATTTTAAATTTAATTGTTAAATTTATGTTTGCATGCAAAAATAGTTTATGCGATAAACTTAGTTTATTTAATTGTTAAATAGTTGTGCACTATCTTTATGCGATAAATTAGTGTAGTTTTAATGGCTTGTTAATCTTGTCCCTTCTTTGATAACACAAGACAACCTCTTAGGTTAGCCATTAAAATTGATTAAAATTTATTACTTGAATTTTAATGACATGCTATGCTTTGATAAATCATTAACAACAATATTAAAGACCTAATTCCTGATTAGGGTAGTCCTTTAAATGAATTTTCAAATTCTAATTGTTATAATTAATTTTCATTAAAGGACTTCGCTTCTAGCGTTGTTAATAATTTATCAAAATCCTAATAACGATTATGGTAGCACGTGAACCTTATAGTTGATAAGGACTTAATAAAAGTTATTAAACAAATCCTAAAATTTTGAATTTAAGGATTCAACTAGTTGATAGGATTAATTAGTTGTTAATAAAAGCTGTTTAGTCTATGGCATACATACAAAAATGACAAGCTTCATTCAATGGACCATGATCCAGTCAATGTGCTTGGCTAAGAGTTCTGGGTCAACCCTTGCTAGTCCAAGGGGTAGTGATCCTGGCTTAGTCAATTCCCTGGCTGAGTTCCGCTGGACCGCAATGTCGCGAATCATGATTGTATGACACCCTGGACTATATCTAAGTCAAATACGTTAATGGTCTTTTTCAAGATTAGTCGTAGCCCTCCTTGTTTTAGGGGTTAGAAACTATAGGGCCCGTGTTATAGTTGTTGAGATACACTCAAGCTGTGACATGGCACCCTGTAGAAACCAACTCCTTAAATACATAAGATGAAATCTTGACTAACCCTAACCGTCGTCTCGTACCCCGAGCGCCGGCGTAAGTTAAGTCAACGATGTAGTCTGACTTGATGTAAGTCTAAGACCTGACCCAAACCGACGTGTCGTGCATACACCGAGCTGAGGGGCGAGTCAGGCTAGACATGAAAACAAGGGTCCGACTAGACTAGACATTGTGATTTGGATGAGCACACTCATGATCACGAATGGCTAGGGGCAAAAACCGATTAAGAGAGTCATATCCGATATGATCGATGAAGAGTCATCTTCCGATCGCAGAGTCAATCAACTTGTTGAGCTACACTCAAGGTTGTTTAGACTCAAGGTGATCGGAACTCTTACCCATTAATTTTAATTCGATTAAAACGTTCGTAAAATTAGTGGGAGGATATAGATAGATAAAAGCCAATCTACCTATATTTAATATTGAACATATGCTAAAACTAGGGCAAGACTATGTTTACCGAAAGAATCAATTGATAATATTGGAATTAGTTAACTGGTCAATAAGTTGATTAATTGAATATCAAGTTAAATTCTAATTGATGTAATTAAACTATATTCTCATTGACATTAAATGACCTTGTAAAACAGACTTAAGAAATATGATTTCATTAAGTTCTGGGTTCAACAAATAAATTAAAGCTACATGTCACTCGTCTCTATATGAGGCAGCTTGAACATATAGGACATTCAAAGTATGTTTCTCCCTACAACTTTTCGAGCTACCCTCAAGGTTGTATGGACGAACAATTTTGATCCGTAAAGTTCGAAAATTCGATCAAACCGTTTGAGTCGAATACGAGTGCATGAGCGATGCAAGACTATGTATCCCAACCGGATCTTGAGACAAGCAACTTCTTGAGCTACACTCAAGATTGCAAAGCTCAAGCGTTTGGATACATAAGTTGCTTGCATATCTATTTATTTATGTTGATATCTAAATGTGATTTAGAAAAGAAAGAAGGCACTTCGGAAAGTCAATAGAGAAAGTTAGTTTAATTTATCATTAGTAAAGGCATAAGTAGGAGGGAATGAAAACGTGACATATTTTGATGTCACGATTTCAGAATAAATTGTTATACAAAAGACGTTTAACACATTTTGACGAATGTCGTCACATTGCTTCTGAAGTAATGTTATGTGTTAAGTAATTTGTAAATAACTAAATATATATTAAATGTTAATATATAAATACACAAGATAGTAGCAAACTTATATGGTAAAATTAGACTAGGCCGTATCTAGAGATTAAGCTTCACAAGTCACATAAAGAGGGGTCTGACCTCTCGTATTATGAAGTCTACGGACACTTGTGAGTCTTAGACTCTTAGATACAATGGCCGAAACCCATCTGTGAGACAGTGGGAGAATGAGTTGTCGAACTCAGTCTCGTACATACTGATGTACTCGAGTCTACTTTTAACAAAATAAGTTATTCGTATATTTTATTAAGACACGTGTTCTTGATGAAACACAAGTCTGATAAAATAAAGAACGAAATGACTAAAGTATTTAAACTGATTCGATTAGATCGAATGGTCAAATACTTAGCTAAATAAAATCTTGTGTAATTAAAAGAAAATGTGATTTTCTCTCAGATCAAGTCTGTTAACACATCGGTGTGTTAAAAGGTATGAATCACACTTAGTTAGACTTGGTGCGATCCATAAATAAGTGACTCTGAGTTAACTCCTCCCTCTGGGTTAAGTCCCAGATAGTAATGCCTAGGTTTTGATAAAGTTCTATGAGAACATTATCAATAATATATTCAATAAATCAATAGTAAGGAAGTTGTATTATTACTCGAATCTCGTGAGACGGATTGTCAAGTTAGACATCATAACTGATGATGACTTAGTCAACTTCTAGGATGAAATTCGGAGTAGTAACTCCGATTTAAAACTTGATGCAGGTCCGTGTGCGTAAATAAATTTCAGAATTTAGTTTACGTGGCCAAAGAAAATGCTTCCTCACTTTCTGCAAGTAAATCTTTAAGTTGAAAGATTGGTGCAGAAAAGAAAATAGTGAAGTACAATAATGTTGGACGGGAACGGTTTTTCATCCTAATTTCTTTAAAACGGATTATGATGAAACCGGTTTCGCCAACAGATGTGTACAGATCTACTCGGACCTAAGCCGATGTAAAACGCTTAAGTTGACCATGAAAATTTGTGCATTCACTTATAAGTTCGTTTTTCTAAATATGATTTAGACGAACCAACTTATATGAATTGGCCAGATAGTTTTCAAGGTCAGTGGGAGCGTATAAATTACATGCGAGACATCAAAGAGATGGAACATACATTTTGACAAAGTAATCAAAAGGTTTGATACTTTATCAAGAATGGTTATGAGCCATTTAAAAATGACCATTAACTAATTTAAATGATTATCGTAAAGTACGATAAACCGGATAAGATCCAGGGAAATAAAATATTATAGATTCCGATAGACCAAATGAATTATTTGAATGAGATTCAAATGGTTGGTCTGACTTAAACATAGAAACCCCTTAAGTCTATAGTGTAGACGGTTTTAGCAGATCCACTCACGAAGGCTCTATCACATGAAGTCGGAAAAACTTATGTGTAAAAACGATATAAGATACCGAGATAAATGGGCCTGAGTGCAAGTGGGAGATGTAGGAATATGGTGCCCTCGAGGCCATTTATTCCTGTGTGAATAGCACAAACATCTTGTTCGAAATAACAGTAAGCTGTTTGGTAATAATTTATCTAAGCTATATTGTAATGTAGTCAACTTTAGATATAAACTTAGGTAAAGTCCTGAGACTTTATGCAAGGTCAAACGGGTATCGAGATGAGTATCTCGATCATGGAGAAACGTTTGACCGTCTGTAGCATAAGTCTAAAATGGTTCGTGGTCGTAGATGTTCCGAGACAAGGATATCGAAACATCGGATAGACCATTGTGTCTTAGTCTTCACCGTTTAGCGGTGGCGATGATCTCATGATCGCTTGACTTGGCGAAGTCGAAGACGAGACACAGGTGCTCATTAGAATGAGTTCACTGAACGATCCACAAGAGTTATCACATGGTTATATTGACCAATCTGTCAGTGATAACTCTGAGTGATGATAGGATAGTTGGTCTTTTGACTTGAGGTCATTTTGACGGACCTGTGCGTGAACGGTGCCACTTAGATCAATTGACCTAGCTTCGAGGCAAGGCCTGTCGAAAGGTCTTTTGATTGGGTGTCACTTGAAACGTACGAGGCGAGTAATGACCAAGAGAGGATTCGTCTCTCCCGGTCAATGGGAGTTAGTGTCGTAGAGTTAGTTCGGTCTTTAGTAAAAACTCTGCGCAGAGTATGTTGGAAGAAGTCCAACATTAGTTGACTAAAGATCGATAGAAACTAACCGGAGTCAAGTTATTGGGGTTGACAGTTTGACCGTACCCCAGACTTGATCTACACGACATAGTTAAGACGAAAAGACTATAACTACGGAATTCATCACGGAAACAGTCAGGTGGTCCCGACAATACTCATGTCAATGAGTCAACCACATAATGATGATTCCTGAAGCAGGGACGGCAACCACTGCTCGTGGTCACTGCCGTATAGGGCTTCGAGCCCAACCTGTTGTAAGGGTCAGGCTGTAGGGTCTCACACAGAGTGCAATGCTTCGTCTAGTAATAGGTAGAAAATAAATAGGGGGAATATTTGCATTTGATGCAAAAGAAGAGATAATTGCATTTGATGCAATATGATAATTTAAGCTTAGATAGGGACTATTTTGCATTTGATGCAAAAGTGATTAAATATGTATTAAATTGTTTAATACAATATTTAATGAAATAAACGCAAGGAAAAGTTCACGGGTAAGACGGGAATGTCCCGGTCTAGACCCAGGTTCGAACGGCGTCCAAATCGGACACCAGATGATCAAGTTATGCTCAAAACAGCCCATAGGATCAGACCGGGTCAGACCAGGCTAACCCAGACCAGACTAAGTCTGGCCTGGGCGCCTGGCCAGACCTGGCTGAGCCAGGTCGCCAGCCCAGGCGCCTGGGCTCAGGCCCAGGCGCTGGGCGCCTGGGCCTGCGCCCAGGCGGGCCTGCCCAGGCGCCTTGGGCGCCTGGGCGCTGGCCCAGGCGGGCCGCCCAGGCGCCCTGGGCGCCTGGGCGCCTGGCCCAGGCCCGGGCCAGGCGCCCTGGCCTGGGCCAGGCGCCCAGACTGGGTGCACCAGCCTGGGTGCGCCCAGACCAGGCGTCCAGCCTGGTCTGGGCTCACCCAGTTGGTCTGGTGGGTCCCGCTTGTGCAGAAATTCTGCCCTAGGGCAGAACAGATTTGACGGCTCAGTTTTTTATGAAAAACTAGCCGTGGGTTGATCTTTGGACGATCAATTGGAGGGTCAAACGAACTCCGATTGACGAACGGTTTTTTCCTATGCGTTCACCGTTGAACGCTTGTCGTATTGATAGGTTGTATCAATCTTGAAGCTCAACGGTGAGTGAGTTAAAATTCACGGAAGTTTGCACTTTGTAAAGTGCAAACTAACTTGATTTAATTAACTCTAAATTTTAGTCCCACATCGGATTTTGAGAAAGGGGGAGAGTCCGCCGCCTATATAAATAGGGGTCTCCCCCCTTCCTCAAAACTCGTCCCAAGCTCTAGATCTGAGCGGCTCTCGTAAATGTTGGAGCGCGCTCGGATCTAAGCTTAAATAAATATTTCTCTATCTCCCTAAATTTCTGCCTTACTCCTGCGGGCTCTAGCAAAGCCACAAAGGAGTTCGGATTCTGGATCCGAAATCTTGGCGGAGGTTTCACTCGCGTGAAACTTTCTTCAGCGGTTGGTTGGCTCGGCGGCACGGGGATTGATCGCCTCGGGATGCGGAGCGGTTCGAGGAGCGGTACAAGGAGCGGCTCGGCGTGGGACGGGAGCAGCTCGGAAGACGGCGCGGAACATCTCGCCTGCTCCAGGGCTGAGATTCCGGGTATGTGGTTAAAGTAGTTTATTAGCATTAGTTTAGTTTAATCGCAGTAGGCTAGATCCTTCTTGGGATGGTCAGACCCATCCCAAGTCGGCATAGATCTTGGCATAGGGTCTTGGACCTTAGGGCCAAGTTAAAAATGTTTTAACTTGCAAGTTAATTTAGATTAACTGTTTTTTTCCGCTGCTTTGATTTTCCTGTCTATGTTCCGTCCGACTTAGGACGGGACTAGAGTTTTTGTGCCCTAAGGGAACGCCCAATTCCCCAACATGAAGTGTATCCATTTTTCATACGGAGCAAATATCGTTTTTTTTTCAATTCTTTTGTGCTCAATTTTAATTCATGGCTATACACTTCATATCCCTTAGAAATTTCAGAAATTAATCAGTCCTACATTCACTTTCCATTATTCTTCAAAAGAATCTCCAAAAGCACTAAATAGTCAAATATCGTGAAAGTGCAAATGTAGGTGTAGAAGTCAAGTTTGAAACTTATGAGACATGTCATGGCTACTAAAAAGAATAACATCATGTTCATGTAGCTACAACAATAATGAATTGACTTCTACAAGGGATAGATTGATCATTCATACAATACCACTTAAGAGATATATAAGAGGATAATCAATAAGCACAAAATTTTTTTTTTTAAATTTTTTTTTTCAGAAATAAAAACATTTTAAAAAATCATGCAAGCAAGCAAACAAATCAAAATAAATCAAGCACACAAACAAATCTATGAAGGTATGCAATGAAATGCAAAGAGGGATAAAAATTATACCTTCTCGTCGCTTTTTGACGAAGGAGCTAAAAGAATGAGACATTGAATTTAACGCTCCTCGCCAAAACTCCATCACACCTACATGAAAGGTGTTAAGTGTGACCTTGGAATCCAACAAGGTCCACTAGTGTTAGCCAATATTGTTTTAGGAACCCACACTTGTTTAAACTTGATATTAGTGTTCCTAAATTTGCAATAATATGAAGTGTGGCCTACACTATCACAAGTAAAGCACTTTGCATATTTGTTCTTTGCAATAGAGGGTACATTGTGGAATTTCTTGAATTTTTGCTTTTCAACGTTTTTCAGACCAAAACCAAGTCCTCTTCTATTATTGCCATATAATTGATTCTCTAAAATAGTGTCTAATGATTGTTTTCCTATAGAGAATTTCTTAATGGCCAATTCAAGATGAGAAACTTTGATTTTTAATTGTTTATTCTCTTCCACAAGCATCGTGCATTTACTTATAAAAACCCTCTTGTTTTCCTCTTCCTTCTTCTCGAATTCAATCATTTTTCTTTTAAAGTCATTATCTAGCATGCAAAATTTATCCTTAAGCTCTCTTATTTCATATTCTTTTTCAGCTTCGAGCTTCATTAAATCTTGTTTAAGCATGCTATTTTGATTTAATAAAGAGGAACACGAAATACAAGGAGCATTTTCATCAAAGCTTTCTTTTTCCTTCTTCATGATTTCAATAGTAGACTTACATGCATTAAGTTCAATTTTAAGTTTTTCATTCTCTTTAAACACCTTATCATCTCTAACTTGCATGTCATAGTTTTGATTTTGGAGACATTCAATAGTGAACTCATGATCTACTATTTGATTTTTCATTTCTTCACAAATTTTAAGAAGTTCAGCTTTGCTACCTGACGGTGTCTCATCTTGGATGCCCATCAAAGCCATGCAAGAATGGGCTTCATGTTCCTCCTCGCTTTCAGCTTCGTTATCCATATCCCATGTTAATACCTTCGCTTTTCCTTTTCCTTTAGCGAGCTGAGCAGTTTCATTTGGGCAATCCTTCATCAGATGTCCTCTTCCCTTGCATTTAAAACATTGCATTCTATCAGTAGATTTCTGATCATTAAATTGCTTGGAAGAATTATTAAAGTTAGAACGATTAAACCTGGGTGCCATTTCGTTTCTCCCATGCTTGGTCTTGATGAACTTTCTGAAGTTTCTCACCATTAACGCTATGTCTTCATCATCCTCCTCTTCTTCGCTAGCTTGCAAAGCAAGGGGCTTTATGGCTTTCTCTTTCTCCTCTGGTTTCTCTCTTGCTTCAACATTTTGTAGTTCCAACTCATGCGACATCAAATTACCAATAAGGTCCTCCACCTTCAATTGAGACAATACCTTTGCTTCCTGGATGGCGGTGACCTTTGGTCTGAAAGAGCTTGGCAGTGCTCTTAATATCTTTCTCACCTGTTCAAGGCTAGAATATGGCTTACCGAGCGAGCTAGACTTGTAGACGATGTTGGTGAATCTCGCAAACATTTCTGATATGGTCTCTGATGGTAGCATGCGAAATCCCTCGTACTCTGTGCTCAGAAGTGCAAGTCTAGACTCCTTCACCTGTGACGTTCCCTCGTGCGTCACCTCCAAAGTATGCCATATTTCCTGCGCAGTTAGACAATGTGAGATTCTATTATATTCAGATTTATCAAGTGCACAAATGAGAGCATTCATAGCTTTAGCATTTAAAGAATAAGATTTCCAATCATTATCATCCCATTTGTCATTTGGTTTTTCAATCTCAGCATTTTCTACTTTAATTACAGGCAGTTTATATCCTTTTTCAATTATTTGCCAAGCCTTGTAATCAACAGAAATAAGGTAGATTTTCATACGATTTTTCCAATAAGCATAATCACCTCCGTTAAACCTAGGGGGACGGGAAACAGACTGTCCTTCAGCAAAAGCACTATCCATATGGTTATTCATGGTCAATCTAGGCTAGATCCTAAAACCTGCTCCGATACCACTTGTTGGATCTGGATCCTAGCCTAGAGGGGGGGGGGGGGGGGTGAATAGGCTAATAAAAATTCTCGTGCAACCCACGAGAAATCACACGCAGTTAAAAGCACAACCAGAGTAATAAAAAGCAGACACAGAGTACACAGCAGATTTACCCTGGTTCGGTCGTCCCAACGACCTACTCCAGCCCCCAAAGCTAATACTAGATTGAATAGTGCAATAGGTACAAAGTCACAAGTTAGAGCACGCTCAGAGCACCCTCTACGTCCCTACACTCGCCGGACTCTCAGTACCCCACACACAGTGTTTCCTCTCACTATCAATCCTAGCAAAGCTTTCTACCAGCTAGTCCCAAACTAGCTGGGTCCCACTTGTCTAGTCCCAACTAGACAAGTCCCAAAATAGTCACAAAAAATAGGTAAAGTTTCCCCTACGAAGATCTAGCAACTACTACACAAAATAATAAATGACAGAGTTTAGAAAGCTCAGTTTGTGTAGCGGCGTCGTCTTCGTCAATCAGCACGGGCCAGAAGTGGTCTGGCAAGTAGTAGTCTCTTAGCAACGGCAACTCAGGTTGCGGCTCCCCTCACCATGAAGTTGCGGTAATTAACCACCCTTGAGATTGCGATTTGCGTACTTCCTTTAGATGATGGATACTTGTCTCGGTCGGCAAGAGTACGTCACTAGAGAACACTCGGTTAGCAAACGAAGTTGTGGCACGGCCAGGCTCTTAATGATATGCTACCTTTCGGAAATTAACATGCAGCCAACCAAAACTATTTTGATCATATGAGTCACTTTGAGGAGCCTGCAAATAGACAAAAGGAAATGTTAACAAGGTTAGGAAAAAAAAACTTCTCAATATTTCGGCCCCTCAATTTTGATCGGCACTCCAAGATTTCTTGATGAAAAAAAAATAACAAGGAAGCACTACCAAGATTCCTTGATTAAAAAAACAAAAAAAAAATACCCCACTTGAAAATTTCGGCTGCACCAAACAAATCTTATAAGCATGCTTATGTTTTCAAAACACAGACCTTGGGGAAGTCATTAATTAAAGGATGCTGCATCCTTAAAAAAAAGGATTTGTTATTGAAACACAAAAAAAACTCTACCCAAAAATTCGGCTGCTTCCCTGTATTTTTTTTTCGATGTTCTTCAAAGAGTGCGGGCGCTCTCCTCTCTCTCCTTTGTCAAAACTTGCGGCTGGGGGATGTGTTTCTTCAATATTTAATTAGTGCTCTTGGGAATTGGCCTGGGAATCTATGGCCGGCCTTTTTGATGATGCCGCATGCTGCAAACAAAAACAGAAGGTCAAATGAATGAAAAAGGAGAGTATTAAATGTATTTTCAAGCTTTAAGAACTAATCACTCCCTTTTATTTATTTCACCAGCAGGAGGAAAGACAATGGCCAATGATTTTTGTGCGCAAGTTCGTTTCTTGAACAATAAGTGGCCGACTCTTTTTTTTTTCTTTGTTGACGCGCTTTTCTTCAACCCTAGAAGATGGGTTTTTATATGGAGACGGGTGATAGGGTTGTGCCAACCGCTTAGGGATTTGACCCAATCAATATGGGATTTGATTTGTTGTTTGAATAGGAAATGGGTAGACACAAATCCATCTAATTGATTTGATCAAATATTAAATTGATTTGAATCAATCCAATCTCCTAAGTCAATTTGACTTGGTGCACACACAGACTCTTTCTCCCAATATGTTATACGAATAGCAATTCCTCCAAATCTCTCCTTTGACCAAGTCAAACTTCTTTGTGCACACACAGACTCTTTCTCCCAATATGTTATACGAATAGCAATTCCTCCAAATAGTGATCGCCAAGCCTGAAACACACTAAACACACACATCAGATATACCGATACGTTTGTCATCATCAAACCAAGATCCTAGATCGTTGCTTCCAACAAATACACCATGCATGAACAGTATAGAATAAATTGTACCCTATGATGAATTACAAAGCATATAAGTTGTTAAATAATGGTGGTACGTATTATAGGTTAGAAAATATATGAACAATACCCTATCTTCATTAATGAAACATATAGGATGACAGTACTCCTTAATGGATGAACAATACTATATAAATGTTACTTTAAATTATATTATAGTAAGTTACCTTATGCGTAAGTACTATATGAACAGTAACAATAAATACAAATGTAAATAGTGATAGCTAAAGAAAAATTTAATATTATTTCTTTAAGGTTGATATCTTAATGTCACACATCTGAATGACACAAATATAATCACGCCTTACGCCTCATTCACTAGGACACCCAACACCATCCCCAGGAAAGTATTTTATTATGAATGAATGGCGAATCAAACTGCTCAATACTAATGCATGCTGAAATCTGCTATTGTTATGCAAGTGGACTTTAAAACTGAATCATGTGCTTTCTCTTAGTAGGTAATTGTGGATGAATGGACACGTAAACATAAAGTCGTTGCCGAGAACAATTGAGTATCAGCATGTTAACATAACGAACTAAACTGGACAGAGGGTACGACACAACCCTCGAAATACATATGCAACACCATCGAATACAGATGGGACAAACCTAGTCGAAGACTGGAACGGACACTTGGGTGGGGTTGGTTCATGTAGTAGAGTCTGTAAGTGTGTCTTGTACATCTTACGGCTACTTCCATACCACACTAATGGAAGCAAGCATCTTGGCCATTTTCCAGGTTAGGGATGGCAAGAAGCGTCACGGTAAACCCTCGATGATAGTGTGTATCGAGAACACTATACCTACTCAGACATGAACTTACATGAGCACAAATAACTGAGAATATTCTATTTGAAAATGTGTTAACTTCTTTAAAATGCAACTTACCTGTCCAATTAATTCAGCATGCTCAACTTTACTTTACGCACTTGTTTATCATATCTGTGTCTGACGTTTCTTTTTTTGTTGCTAAAGTTTTTGTTTCAATTACTATAAAATCTTGCCAAGGCTTTTCGCTGACATATATTTCAATGAAATTATGAAATATATGTTAGGTTCAGAGACAGAGTATAGCAAGGACCCTACTTACGAGGACCAGAACCAAGAAGCAGATCCCGCGGACCAGAGCTACGAAGACACCAAGATTCTTCCTGCTGAGGACTAGATCATTGCTGATGTCTCATTTTATTTAGCTTTATTTATCATTGCAGGTGTGTTGCTCATGTAATAAATGTACGGACATACTAGGCCTAACTTATTTGTGTACTTACTTTTTGAACTCTGGGCAAAGTTGTAATAAATATCTGTGTTGTTTCTGAATATTGCGGTTACAAGAACCTGATTGCTATTTACACAAAACGCTTATTGTGCTTAAGTCAAAGAAGAAAAAAGTACTTCTTCCTTGCGTTAAGCACATGCGGACCCGCTCATGTTCTCGCTCCCAAGTACAATAGAAAGCGGGGTGTGACACTCTTATAAAGATGCAAGCACAGAATTCATTATTGGTGAATCCTTGTTGTGCAAGAAAATCACTCAGTCTGTTATACCCCATCCTTCCCGATTTTTTAAGACCATACAATGATCTTTGAAGCTTAACAGAGTAGACATTTCGAGGTCTATCTTTTAATTCAGCAGGCATTGAAAAGCCATCAGGAAGTTTCATGTATATCTCCTTGTCGAGATTACCGTATAGATATGCAGTCACAACATCCATTAGCTGCATATCTAAACCTTCCGTTGATGTTAAGCTTATCAGAAATCGGAAAGTGATCGCATCCATGACCGGGGAGTATGTTTCCTCATAGTCAATACCTGGTCTTTGGGAAAATCCTTGCGCTACAAGCCTAGCATGTGATCTCATTATTTTCATTTCTTTTTCTTACGAATACCCATTTGTATTCCACAGGTTTGACACCAGTAGGTGTCAAGACTATTTGCCCAAAGACTTTGTGTTTCTTAAGCGAGTCCAGCTCAGCTTCTATTGCCTGATTCCACTTTGGCCAATCATTTCTACGTTTGCATTCAGCAACGGAATGTGGATCATGATCATCGTCGCTTCCGATGACGTGAATAGAAATTTGAAATGCAAAGTCATCGTCGATGATGATACTCTTTCTGTCCAACACCTCCCCTGTACGTACATAATTTAATGAAATTTCAGTTTCTCCCGACAGTTCCTCTGCAGTGGATTCCGGGAGGGGTGAGGGTATGGACATGAGCTCATTTCTCTGTGGGGTATCGTCCCAAGGTCTCTGGATATTTTTATTGTTCTTGAATTTTTATCCTTGAATCCTGATGGTCTGCCTCTTTTCTGTTGAGGCACAGCCACTTCTGCTGCTGGTGGATTGCATCCATTCTCGAGGATGTCAATCCTAGCTGGAGTATTTGCAGCAGGGATGTGTGATTTGAAAATCTTCTGGCTGTCAGTAAATGAGTTCGGTAATCGGTGGACAATGTCCTGTATGTTGAGGATCTTCATGATCTCATCTTCACATTGTCTTGTTACCGGATCATAGTGGGTCAAACTTTTTGTATCCCATGTTATGATGTGCTTCGCACCAGATTTCTCAGTGTCTGGGCCCATTTTGGGGAAAATTGTCTCATCAAATTCACAGTCTTCAAGACGTGCCTTGAATGCGTCCTCCGTTTGTGGTTCTAGGAATCTTATAATTGTGGGTGAGTCAAACCCTACATAGATACCTAGGCGACGTTGATGACCCATTTTTGTCCTCGGCGGTGGTACAATGGGGATGTAAACCGCGCAACCGAAGATTCTCAAATGAGAAATGTTCGGTGGCACTCCATATACAAGTTGCATTGGAGAGAGACTCTGACCTCCAGAGGGTCTTATTTTTATTAATGATGCAGCATGCAGAATTGCATGTCCCCATGCATCCACCGGCAATTGGGATTTCATTAACAATGGACGTGCAATCCATTGGAGTCTTTTTATCAGTGAATCTGCCACCCCGTTCTGGGTATGAACATGCGGCACTTGATGTTCAATTTCTATTCCCGTTGCCGGGCAGTACTCTTGAAATGACTGGGAGGTAAATTCCATAGCATTATCCCGACGTATTTTCTTTATTTGGTTGTCTTAAAAATGCGCCCGCAACTTTATTATTTGTGCCAATAGCTTTGGAAAAGCTAAGTTGCGGGTCGATAGTAGACACACAAATGAATATTTTGACGATGCATTAATCAGTACCATAAAGTAACGAAATGGCCCACTATGGGTTGGATAGGTCCACCTGTCTCCTTGTATTCTTTCGAGGAAGCTTGGAGATTTGATATCCACTTTTATTGGTGATGGCCTTGTTATTAATTTTCCCTTGATGCAGGGGATGCAAGGGAATTCTCCATTAGAAGAATCTTCTGGTTCTTCATGTTATGCCAATGGGATTGAGATAAGATGTGGTGCATCATCACAGATCCAAGGTGGCTAAGTCTATCATACCAAAGTAAAAACTTGGCTGATGTTGGGCACTTCAGGTGCTCCTTCAAATTAGCTTCCTCTCTCCGAATCTTTGTATGGTAGATGCCTGATGAAAGGCTCTCAAAATGTTCAAGTATGGATTTTACTCCTTTTTCTTGAGACGTTACATACAATAATTCTTTTTCATTTACATTAGTTGTTTCCAAATGGAATCCGTTTAAACAGATATCCTTGAAACTTAGTAAGTTTCGGTTGGAATTCGGAGAGAATAGTGCATCCTTTATTTTAATTTCTGTTCCATTTGGGAGCAACAAAGTTGCATTCCCAGAACCTTCAATTATATTCGATGGCTCAGAAATTGTATTTACAGGGCTTTTATATAGTATAATGCTATGAAAATAACATTCATACTGAAGGATCGTATGTGTTGAAGCACTGTCTACTAAGAAGTCATGGGAGCGATCCATCTATAAAAGATGAATAAAACATTTGCATTTAAGGAACATAATCGAAAAAATATTATCCAAAAACAAATTACATAATTCAAATGCTCTTATAACATAAAATGTTGTTGAAACAAATTGTTAAGCTAAAAATAGAGGCTAATCAAGCAGGTCATCTGTTTCAAAGTCGACCGCTGAAAACTTGACTGTAGCATTAGAGGTCACCAGGTTTGTTTCATCTTTCTTTTTCATGTTCTCTTTATACAATTCCTGGAGATGACGCGGAGTTCTGCACACTTTAAACCAGTGGCCTTTCATGCCACAGCTATGACTCTGGCCTTTCATTCCCTCTTGGATGGGGGTGCTTCATTTTTGTTGTTGTCTTGTCTACGCCAAGTGAACTTCCGCTTCCCTTCATTTCTTCACTGCTGGACTTGGCCTCTGGCCCTTTTTGTTCTGTCCCCCTTTCTGTAGTCTTTCTTTTCTTTTGTTGTCTCTCTTCTTTTTAAAAGAAGATGCATTGTGAGCTTCTGGGAGAGGGGGCAGTGCCTGGGGCGCATATTGTGAGTAGTGAGGAGAATCTCTCTATTTTGTTCAGCCATGAGTAAACATGACATCAGCTCAGAATACTTGGAGAACTTTTGTTCACGATATTGTTGCATTAGTATCGCATCCTTTTCGTAGAAAGACGTGTAAGTCTTTTTCAGCATGCGATCTTCTGAGACCTTTTCACCACACAACTTTAGGCGTGAGGTGATACTGAAGAGAGCTGAGTTGTACTCAACTATGGACTTGAAGTCATGCAGTCTCAGGTTCTCCGACTCATATCGTGCCTTTGGTAGTATAACATCTTTCTGATGTTTATATCTATCCTCAAGGGCAGTTCACAGCTCAAGTGGATCTTCGACCGTAAGGTATTCAGTCTTTAGGGTCTTGTTAACATGGCGACGAATATAGATGATGACTTGGGCCTTTTCTATATAGCTTTCATTTTCATTTTTAGTCACATCAGAAATGAGGGACTTAGCCCGCATGTGAAATTTCACATCGAGCTGCCAGCTCAGATAATTTCTTCCTGATGCATCCAGCACTTCGAAATTGACACTTGCGATTTTGGCCATTTTATCTAGCAGAGCACAAATTTGCATGAATTAATACTTTATACAATAAACATTTTCATGTGGAGGCAATTTTTAAATGAAGAGCTAATTGCATGGATCGGCCAGTCCCACTTAAAAAAATAAAGTCCAAAGTCCATATTACAGTCCATATTACACAAATGAAAGCAAAAAAGAGATTATAACTTTGGAATTAAACCCTGTGGGTCTCATTTATAAAATCTTCAGCTTCAAGTATGGCCTCTGTCTCCATGCAAGGCAGGGGGTTCGGGACGGAAGCCCCCGTCGGGGGTCGGGGGTGACGGGGACGACAACCCCCTGTCTTCAGGCGGGGGGGATTCGGGCACGACGGTGCTCCCCCTCCGCTTCAGGGGTGTTCGGGCACGGCGGCGCCCCCCTCCGCTTCAGGCGGGGGTGGGGGGTTCGGACACGGGCGGCGACCCCCCTCCGCTTCAGGCAGAGGGGGGTTCGGGCACGGCGGCGCACCCCTTCAGGGGGTGATAAACGGGCGGTGCCCCTTGCTTCAGGCACGCACTGTATAGGGTGGGGGTTTGGGATTGTTTTTATTTAATTTCAGATTAAAAACATGACAAAACATGTTTTTTAGATGATAAAATCGTTGATATAAGTATCAAAACCCTATTTCCACTTCGATCTTGCGAGATCTATGGAGAAAACAATCATGCTCATGATAAAATTAGATTTTTAGCAAGAAATACCTCTAGAACCATCTTCTAGATCTAGCGACGGTTGAACGAAGCCTACGCGTGGATGACGACGTCCGTTTGAGATAGATGACGCTACACGCATGGATCTCCTGCCTTTCCTTTGCTTTTGCAATGATCAAAATTTGTGTGGAATTTCTATTTAGAGGCTCGTGCTGATAACGTGTTATGAATCATCATCTGGGGGTGGAACCCACAGCTCTTTATTTATAGTGGAGGAGGATCGTACAAAGATACGATACAATAGATACGGTCTTATTTATAAGATAACCCGTGATTCTAACCAACTTAGTAATATCCATTCACAACATTTTTTTATTTTTTAAATATTTTGACGGGTAACATTATACCACACTAACAAATGCTTGCAAACCAAGTATCAGAATATCCATTGGCCCATACAAATGACCATAATGGGCCTGGCCTACTCAAGAAAAGACACATCCCACAAGTAAAGTTACTAAGATGCTCCTTCACAATTGTATATATATCCCTCTCATTTGGAAGGAGGTGACCACATTCTATTCTTCTCATTCTCTCTTTACTTTTAAGATTATATATTTTATCTCTCATGTTCCAATTTGACTGTTGAAGGAGTCAAAACCCAGGCCACCACTCTGGGTTCGGCTCACTAATGCTCCGACTGATTACGATGTATAGATTACAGGATAAGTAGAATGCAGATTTATCCAGCCAATTCAGGTTAATCTACAAATTACACCATCATTGGCATTGTCTTTGGTAATCATGAACGTCACCATGTACTATACACGAAACACCCATGGAAGAGCCCCCCCCGTGAATATAGAAAAGCACGCCATCTACAAACCTTAGTGACAGGATACTGGTGGCAAACAAGGCGCTTCACCAACTCCTCCACCGCCACCTCTAGAGTGCGTGATGGTGAAATCATTCAACACCCATGTAAAATCGAATATAGCGTTAGAAGCACGATAATATATGAAAATATGAACTTTGGATGGCGAATATGATATTAAATGATGCAGAAAATGTATGGAAAATATGGACACATCAAAATCCCCCAAGCTTACCTCTTACTCGTCCTCGAGGAAGACGAATAGGAGGCTCGTCGGGCGATAAAAATACGAAATAGGAAAATGATGAAAAATGGAGGGAGGCGCTAGATTATTCGGTCAGATCTCAAGCCATAAGCTACATATCATGATACTCCAAAAAATGAACACACATGCTATAGAGATTTCATATCTTATAAAAATTTCGGTACTTGCAAGTTTTTAAGAGCAATGAAAGAGACTCTCTAAATTCATACAATCAATTCATATCCACTTCATGCAATTCATAGAATTTAATATACGAATGTTGTCGATGCACTTTTCAATCAAAAGTTATAAATGAAGCATATAAGAGTCACGACAAGCATGCAATAAAGAATGGAATAGAAGTCATGGCATTCACATATTCACGTCAAATCATAAGAAATCTCCAAGCTAAGTTATTTCGCTAAGTTTAAGCATTATCAAACATCCCCATTCACACACAACTCCACTCTATTGCTGTCACGACCCGCTTCCCTAAAATGGAGGCGAGACGTGAAAAGGTCCGCACGAGAGTGGAGCTGTGAAGCCCCAAACCCGATAAGCGTCAATAAAACATAAGCAGGTCCCTGTAACCACGATGGAATAACAATAATAACACAAGGAGAGACTGAAATAAAATCTCACATCTCATAAATTGTCCAACATGAAAAATAAGTCCAACATCCAGAAAAGCCACCAGGCTAAATGAAAAGAGTCTAAAGGCCCAGAACAAGGCCAACAAAAGTAACAACAACAACAAGGTATAGGTGCTACGCACCGACAACAAAACAACTGTCTAACAAAAGTAAAACACAACGAAGACACTAGGACTGGTCCCCAGTGTCCACGTACTCCCCGTCTAGCACAAGCTCGGGCTCGACGTCAGCAAACACCTCGTCCTCAACAAGGTACTCAGGCTCAGGATCTAACATGTGTCACCCAAAAGAGTAAAGGGGCACATGTCAGCAAGTCTAAAAGACTTGAGCAAGGAAAATGAAAGTAAGGCTCTAGCAACCTAGCAGTTTAGTATGCATGACATGGCAGTTATAACATGAGTGCACAATTAAGACATGGCAAGACAATTTGTACAAGAGAACAATCATCGGGACAAGACAAGGCAAGACAAGACAAGAGTAGCCACGCTACTATCAATCTCAATCAATTCACTATTCACGTTGTTTTGTAGATGTTTACGCCTTACAGCTGAATGGTTTCACATTCGCTGATTGGCCGCTTAACAACTACCCCAAACCCAGAGTTTACGCCTTACCACTGCAGTTGCTGATCGGGCAGACTCCTAGTTGATTGGTCGCTTAACTCTTACTCCCAATACCCACACGTAATGGAGCCAGTGTCCCCGCACATGGAGCTCAGCTAGTGAGCCTGGGGTTGCCCCGCACATGAGCTCGCATTCTAAACATTTGGCGTAGGGGTGCACCTAGCCGGAAACATGCAATTCGGGCATTGGCTATCAACCAACACATGGCCCGCTTCTGGAACACGAGCCAGGAACACAAGCATTGTAGCGAAGCTACGCAATCACAGAAACACTTAAAGAATGCAATGACATGACAATTAATTTGCGTACGGTTAATGGAAAGTAAACATGACATGGTAATTGTGCAACATGCTAAATGTCGGAACTAGCTTCGTTGTCAAGCTAGTTCCCCAATTTGCGCCTAGGCGAGTATCATTTCGTCGACTAGCCTCTTTTACGCCTACAACAAGCAAATGGCCTAAAACATGGACTAAACCCTAAGTGGCAAGTTTCACTTGCCTAGCACCAGGGATGACGACCACTTCGTCACACGGATGCCAATCTACGGGGAAATCGCTGATTTGGGGGAACAATCATCAAACAACATGAAATTTTATTAGGGTTTCATAAAAATATAAATAGGTTATGAAAACAACGGTAGATCGATTTCTTACCGAGAGGAGGCGGAAGAAACACTCCGGGGAACCCTAGGACCAGATCTGGAAGCAAATGGAGAAGTCTGGGGAAACTAGGGTTTTAGGGGATTTGGGGATTTTGATGGATTTGGTGAGATTTTGGGGAAGATGAGAGGTAGATGTAGGATCCTGCCAAAACAGAGTTAGGATCGATAAATGAAGTTGAGACTTACGCTTGCGTATGTAGCACGGTAGTCTACAAACTTCGCCTTCGGATTCGCCACGACAGATCGAGTCTTCTCACGAACGGAGTAAGGCTACTAAATCCACAATCTAAATCTCTACTTTTAGATTAAGAACTTGGATAAAGGGAGAGGAAGTATTTCGGCAGAGCTTCGCTAGAATGAAGATGCATGCATGAATGCCATGCAAAAGTGTAAGGAAAATGGCTAACCCTTGGGTCTTATTTATAGCCCCCAAGGTAGTTATTTTAGGGTAAATTGTTCCTTTGGAACAATTTAACTAAGGTGTACCATCGTACATGACATATTATAAGCTTAAGTTGTACCACATGCATGGTACAATATAAGCTTAAGATATTACCCCTTTATTAGCCATATGTCGCATGCACTTATGGACATATAATGCGACTTTCCCATCAATCTAGAGATCCTCTCCGAAAGGGAACATATTCCCTTTGCGCACGACTTCGTGTACGCGACGTTCGAGGTCCGTATTCCCTCGTACATCCCCCACAAGGGTGTACTAACGTCTTCCATATCCAACATCTCCCACTCACACTTGAGGGGATTGTAAGAGAACGTCTTTCTCTTAGTTCTTTCATCTATCATACCGAGAAATAGACCGTGCGACCGTCCTGCGCGTAGAGTCTGTTGTTGTGCACTTGTTATAGATACACAACGACCTCGAAGGTGCAAAGTTGAGTAGTTCAACGCATGCTTTACCCTAGATTATTTCTTCACATTTCTTATACTTTATATTCAACAATTGAATCCCATCTGGATCACAATTGGCTGGCCAGCTTTGAATCATTAAAGTCCAAATGTGAATATGAAATCAATCTTCCTCTTCTTGCGAACCTTCTGATCTTGACTAGACTCGCTTTTCTAACGTGCCCCGCCGAGCCGAATTATCATAGCCCATAAGTAACATGCTAAGATAGCGATCATCTTGTCAAATCTAAAGGAACCAATTGGAGTCCTTGAGGGTAAGAGTTAAGGCCCATATGGCCTTTGAGTCTCACATAATAGCAAACACTATTGCTACTAACTCAGTGGTCGAAATGCATACGTGGTATGAACACGTATTACAACATCACTCCTTTCCCAGGGAGAGTATGTCTTAATGATGTTGTACGGATGAAAGATCAGACACCACAGTGCCTATCTTTTGAGTCCCTTTACTACCCATGAAATATTTCGGACTCTCATCCTGCATAAGACAGATAGGATTTAAAAAATCCTATGAGATCCTTTGTAAATATCCTTGTGATACAGATCTCAGATCTTTTGTAAGCATCCATATGATGCAGATCTTTCATTCGACTATCTTGTTTAAGTCATGACTCTAAATCATTCGTCTAATGATTTTGACTTTAAACTAGTCTCATCTCTATCTTATCCATCTGATAAGATAAGGCGGTTGCTCATGTGAGAGAGCCAACCTTAATCTGTCCGACATACACACAATTCAGCTGAGATTTCAAAAAATGTACACAAACATTTCTTTAAGAAATTCATATGCAATGTTGGAAAAAGAACTTATTCTTTTATTAATTTTGATCATTTACAGACATGGGAATTTACATTGGTACAACTCAGCTCTTACGCAATCCTTGAGATGATAAGTGTTTGTAAAACACATTTCTGGGGATCGCCTTTGTAAGCGGATCCGCTATCATCTCATGCGTAGATATGTACCTTATGTCTACCTTCTTGGTTTTATCATAGTCTTTTGCAAATTCGTATCGGATATCAATGTGTTTGATCTTACAAGACACATTATCCTCTTAACCGCTTTCCAGTGTACTTGCCATGTATTGGATTGGTAACAGCTTACCATTTCCAACGGCAAAACAGATGTCCGGTCTCGTACACACCATAGCGTACATAAGACTATCAACTGCACTGGAATATGGAACTTTTTCCATAATTTCCTTTTCCTTTTGGTTCTTTGGACACGATACCAGATATAAATTATCGCATATGCTTATATGAATATCAATGGACTTGCAGTCCTGCATATTAAATCGTTCTGGAACCTTCTTTATATAAGTCTCCTGTGAAAGAGAAAGAAGTTTCTTCGAACGATTCCTTGAAATCTTAACTCCAAGGATATATGCGGCTTCTCCCATGTCTTTCATCTCAAAAACTGATGAAAGCCAAGCCTTGATATCCATCACAAAGCCCTTGTCCTTTCCGGCTATTAAAATGTCATCTACATATAGAGACATGATAATATACTTGCTTTTAATCCTCTTGATATATACTCAGTTATCTTCATCAAGCATGGTAAAACCATTTGATAACTTTATGAAATCGTATATACCATTGCCTCGAGGATTGTTTAAGATCATATATGGACTTATGAAGTTTACAAACCTTATGTTCGTTTCCTTCTTTTACAAACCCTGTTGGTTGTTCCATATAGATCTCCTCGTCCAATTCTCCATTGAGAAAGGCAGTCTTTACATCCATTTGATGTAATTCAAGGTCTAAGCAAGCTACCATTGCCAGAATCAGTCGAATCGAGGTAAAACGCACAACAGGTGAGAAGGTCTCTTCGTAGTCTATCCCTTCTTGTTGCGTAAAACCTTTCGCGACAAGGCGAGCTTTATATCTATTTATAGAGCCATCAGCCTTATGCTTGATCTTGAGAACCCATTTGTTCCCAATTGCTCTATGTCCTCTGGGTAAGTTAACTAAGTCCCAGACTTGGTTAACTTTCATGGATTTCAATTCCTCCTTCATCGCTTCCATCCATTTGTCTTTTTGCAGGGCATGATGCGGCCTGTTTGAAAGTAGCAGGCTCGTCATCATCTTGTAGTAAAGTCATAAAGGTTTGCGGAAATTCATCCTCAAATCTTAGAGGAGCCAACCTTGTACGACTACTACGTTGTATTTGAGATTCTTCAAGTCCTTGTTGACTCGAATTTAGATCAATTCTAATATCACTCCCACTTGGAATGTCGTTAGAATTGCTCCCACTTGGATCATTATTCCCGTATGGAATAGGATAATCGTCATTCGTATAATCCATTGGTGAAGGTTGAAACGTATTTTCGTTTTTTTCGTTTTCACCAAGAATTCTCCCACTCGAATGAGGTAATCCTTCTTGATCATAAATCTCAAATAGAGATAAGTCCTGACTTATCTCGCCCTGTCTTGGAAACTCGTTTTCCAAGAAAGTGACATCCCTCGACTCAAACTCAATTAGCCCACCATTGTCTTCCTGACTAACAAAAAAATATAACCTTTGGAGTTTTCTGCGTATCGTATAAAGATACATTTCCTTCCCCTTGGCCCAATTTTGACATACTTATGGGAGGAAATATGTGCGTAGAATGCACAACCCCAAGGTTTCAAAATGTTTAAGTCAGGAGACCTTTGGTTCCACAACTCATAAGGAGTGGAGCTAACTGATTTCGAGGGTACGCGGTTTAAAATGAAAGCAGTCGTCAATAATGCATCACCCCAAATGGTGATTGGCAAGTTAGCTTATGCCATCATTGAACGGACCATTTCCATTAAAGTCCTATTTCTCCTTTCTGCAACACCGTTTTGTTGAGGAGTATAAGGCATAGTTACCTGATGTACTATGCCTTTTTCATCACAAATTTCCTTAAAACTTGTTGATTGATATTCACCGCCCCTATCGGTTCGCAAGATCTTAACCTTGCGATCTAATTGATTCTCCACTAAACTCATATAGTTTTTAAAGCAAGCCAAAGCTTCACTTTTGTGGGATATCAAATAGATATGTCCGAATCGGGTGAAATCATCAATAAAAGTGATGAAATAGGACTTTCCGCGTCTTGTCTTGACATTCATCGGACCTCATATGTCCGAATGGATAAGCTGTAATGGAACCTCGGCCCTTGTGCCGGTTCCAAACGGCTTGCGACAAGATTTCCCCACAAGGCAATGTTCGCAGGTCGACATTTCAACCTTTGAAACATTTGATAGAAGGCCACGTTTGGCAAATCTATCCATACGCGTTGGTCCAATATGACCAAGCCTTGTGTGCCAACAAATTACATTAGACTCATTAGTCAAAGAATTTGTCACAAGGAAATTTTCATTACATGAGAAATCATACATTGTACTTATTACAATAAATCCTTTGAAATACAAACCCAGTACCAATAAAGGAATTATTACAAAATAGGTCCATATTACAATCATGAAGGAACCAACTATAACCAAGACCCATTAAATTGACCACAGTTTTAATATTCCTTTGAATATATGGAATGAAGAGAACATCATGAAGTAGGAGAGTGCGGCCGTTGTCCAAGACTAGCTTGCGAGTCCCAACGCCTTTCACTTCAACACGTGTGTTGTTTCCTACATTGATCCACTTCATTCCTTGGGGTATCCGGTGATACTCCACGAAGGACCGTCTGTCCTTTGTTATGTGGTTGGTGGCTCCTCGTCACTTCCACTCGTACACGAACGAGCATAGTGACCGAGCTTGTTGCACTTGAAGCACTTGATCCTTTTCAAGTCTTTCTTCTTGTGCCATTTCTTGTGCCCACCCTTATGTTTGGGTTCCTTGGTAGACTCAGGTTGCTTATTACATTCATTAGAAGACTTCGAACGATCGTTACGTTTCTTTCCACCGTGTGAGGAACTAGCAACCATGTGCACTTCTGCACTTGGCTTGGCAGCCGCAAGCCGCTCTTCCTCTAATTCGAGGTGCTTGGAAACATCGTTGAAGGTATTGATGCCCTCATTATGAGTGAGATGCATCTTCATCTGATCCCACCCATTTGGTAGGGAACGTATGACTGCTTGGATTTGTTGCTCATCTGTGAGCACATGACCTGCATCCTTTAACTCTGAGATTAGATTCGCCATATGTCGCATATGTTTCCCCATGTAATGATCTGGACATTTCTTATATGAATCAAATCTTATAGTCAAGGCTCGAAGTTTGGACACCGATGTGCCACCAAACTTCTCCTCAAGCTTGGACCATATGTCCATGGCTAAGTCATGTTCCCGGAAGATGCGCATTATGTCATCAGCCATACTGCTTAATAACGTAATGCGTGCTATCTTATTCTTCCGAGACCAAGCATCAAAAGCTTCCTTGTCTCGTCTGTGTTGGGCCGTAGTGCCCAACTCGGGTTCAATCATAACGTTCTTTAGAGTTTTGAGCACTTCTTGCTCCTCTAAAACGTATTGTATCTTGATGGACCAAAGTTTGTAATTATCGCCGTTGAGTTTTTCACCTCTGTTTAACTCAGCGACGATATTCTTTGAAGCGGAAGACATTTTACTTTTAAAATGCTGCAAAAGACACAAAACCGAAGGTTTGATCAAAACATTGCATAAAAATTCTTAAAATATAACTCCCACTTGAAATGATAATAGAATATCCCATTTGGATAGTTCTAAAAATTCAAATCCCACTTGGAATTATATTATATTTGATAAGTTACTTTCGAAAAATATTGAAGATGTTGTTCTAGAATCGAAAAGGTCTCTTCGATTCCAATCACCATCTAGAACAACCTTCAATATTCCCCCATCACTTATCAAACAATAGTACTCTTATAGTACTAGCAGCGGAAAACGAGTTTGAAAACGTATTTTTCAGATATAATTCCCACTTGAAATGATAATAGAATATCCCATATGGATAGTTCTAAAATCAACTCCCACTTGGAATGATATTCATAATTTGATAAGTTACTTTCGAAAAATATTGAAGTTGTTACTCTAGAATCGGAAAGGTCACTATGTTTCTAATCACCATCTAGAGTAACTTTCAATATTTCTCCCTCACTTTATCAAATGTTAGTACTCTTATAGTACTTTGCAGCGGAAAAGCGTTTTTGAAAACGTACTTTTCAAAACGTATGAAAACGTATTTTTCAAAAAAAATGTATATTTCAACTTAGTACCCTTATGATACTAGTGAAATATTCGGCACTTCCTGACCATTTGTCGGGAATGAGCCGTAGCCGTGCCTAGGTCGGATCCCCCTTTTGGGGATTTTTCTGCAAATTATCGTCGCCGGCTCCCGTATGGATCCAGGCGATTTCCCCCCGTATGAGAGAATTTTGATGCAGACGACTGTCGTTTGGCCCCGTATGGGCTAGTCGGCACGTTCACATTCGACCAAGGCCTTTTGCCAAATTGGTCGACCAAAACACCCATATTGGTCGACCAATAATAATGGTCTGAAATTGCTCTGGCCAGGGCCTCTGCCCTGGCCGAGACTGGCCAAGGGCCGGCCAGGGCCTCTGCCTTGACCGGCCAGGGGCCTTGGCCCCTCGGCCAGGGCCTCTGCCCTGGCCGAGGCCGGCCAAGGCCGGCCAGGCCCTGGCTGAGGCCAGGGCGCCGGCCCTGGCCACTGCCAGGGTCGGCCAGGCCCTGGCAGCGGCCAGGGCGCCGGCCCTGGCCACTGCCAGGGCTGGCCAGGCCCTGGCCACTGCCAGGGCACCGGCCCTGGCCTCTGCCAAGGCCGGCCGGCCGGCCCTGGCCTCTGCCAAGGCCGGCCGGCCGGCCCTGGCCACTGCCAGGGCTTGCCGGGCCCTGGCAGTGGCCAGGGCGCCGGCCCTGGCCACTGCCAGGGCCGGCCAATGCCGGCCTGGCCATGGCCGGCCAATGCCGGCCTGGCCATGGCCGGCCATGGCTTGGCCATGGCCGGTCATGGCCAAGGCCATTTTTTGCCTTGGCCGGCCATGGCCCTTTGGCCATGGCCGGTCCTCCCCTTTTGGTGTGGGGTGGCCGCACATCCCCGTCGGAGGAGTTGCCGCGGTGGTTATTGGCCGTAGCTAACCCCCTCCGTTTGGGGAGAGGGGTGCATGGCCTTCATAACCCATTTGGCTATGGTGCACATGCACAAAAATCCATCTTCTCCGATGGAGATAACTTCCATCATCTTCCTCGATGAAGCACCCGTTCGTCGATGAAGCACCTGTTCGTCGAGAAATTAGTTATTTCCAAATGGCCGTGTGCCAAAAATGAAAAATAACATACTACGTGAACGGTCGGTTCTTCCCGTCACGGAGAGTTCCTACCATATCCGTAATGATAGGAGACCCTAACGTGAAAAGAACAACCGCTGCGTTCTCTCCGTCACGAAGCGTTCCTACCATATCTGTAATGGTAGGAGACCCATTCGTGAAAAAGACAACGACTCGTTCATAGTTTTGACGGGGCGGCGGTTTGACCGGGGCGAACCCGTATGGCTCTGATACCAATGTAGGATCCTGCCAAAACAGAGTTAGGATCGATAAATGAAGTTGAGACTTACGCTTGCGTATGCAGCACGGTAGTCTACGAACTTCGCCTTCGGATTCGCCACGACGGATCGAGTCTTCTCACGAACGGAGTAAGGCTACTAAATCCACAATCTAAATCTCTACTTTTAGATTATGAACTTGGATAAAGGGAGAGGAAGTATTTCGGCAGAGCTTCGCTAGAATGAAGATGCATGCATGAATGCCATGCAAAAGTGTAAGGAAAATGGCTAACCCTTGGGTCTTATTTATAGCCCCCAAGGTAGTTATTTTAGGGTAAATTGTTCCTTTGGAACAATTTAACTAAGGTGTACCATCGTACATGGCATATTATAAGCTTAAGTTGTACCACATGCATGGTACAATATAAGCTTAAGATATTACCCCTTTATTAGCCATATGTCGCATGCACTTATGCACATATAATGCGACTTTCCCATCAATCTAGAGATCCTCTCCGAAAGGGAACATATTCCCTTTGCGCACGACTTCGTGTACGCGACGTTCAAGGTCCGTATTCCCTCGTACATCCCCCACAAGGGTGTACTAATGTCTTCCATATCCAACAGTAGATAGAGTGGATGGATGGTTTGGATGATGGATTTAGGGCTTGGAATGAAGGAATGAAGCTTGGAGGAAGATGGGGGCTCAAGGGGGGAAGATTTTAGGGTTTTGGGTCGTGTTGAGGAAGAAGAAAACGTTTGGGATGGGTTTAAATAGGATGGGCTGGCGGCTGCCCAGAAATTAGGGTTTTAACACAGACTAGTCGGTCAAAGAGCAACCACTGACCGACTAGTTTGGCAACTAGTCGGTCGGTCGACCAACGCAGACCGACTAAGTGTAAACAGTAACTTCTGAACGAAAATAGAATTTAGAGTTAGTCGGTCCATGAACAAATACTGACCGACTAGTTTAGCATCTAGTCGGTCGATGAACGTTCTTAGACCGACTAAGAGTAAACAGTAACTCAACTAAAATTAAGATGATGTGTTAGTCGGTTAAAGAAGCATTGCCGACCGACTAGTTTGCAACCTAGTCGGTCAACCAACGTTCTTAGACCGAGTAACGATAAACAGTAACTCCTGAATAATTTAGAAAGCCAACTAGTCGGTCCAAGAAGGATTGCCGACCGACTGGATCGTCATCTAGTCGGTCGGTGCCCCTTCTTATACCGGCTAATGAGCACAAAAAGTTCCGATATGGAGCGCGGGGCCCCGGGATCGATTCCTAAGACTCCTAGGCTTGATCTAATAGTTAGATACGACCGTTATGAAGTCCGTCACGAGTGACATACTTCGAAATCGACAATCCTAAGGAAGAAACGAGAAAACACGACGAATCGATCGAAAATGAAAGCTACGGAGACGAAAACCACACATGGGGAGAAAATCCACCAAAACATATATTATATTATAATAAACCCAGATACATAAAAAGCAGTCGTTACATCCTCCCCAACTTAAGAAAAATTCCGTCCTCGGAATTTCCGAATACTCACGAGTCTGGAAACAAAAGTGGGAAACGCTCTCGCATCTCATCCTCATTCTCCCAAGTAGACTCTCCAGGTGAGCCGTGTCGCCACATCACCCTCACAAGATTGACAATCTTGTTCCGAAGCGATTTCTGACGCCTGTCCAGAATCTGCACTGGATGATGGTCATACGTCATATCGGGGCGAACTGTAATCTCCGAAAAATCTACCGCATGAGACGGATCGCTAATGTATCGACGAAGCTGCGACACATGGAAAACATTGTGAACTCCTTCCAAAGATGGCGGCAAGGCCAAGCGATAAGCTACCTCGCCAACCCTCTCCAAAATGTCAAACGGTCCAATGTATCGCGGGCTCAACTTCCCACGCTTCCCGAAACGAATCACACCACGATTCGGGGAAATCTTCAAGAACACATGGTCGCCCGGCTGAAACTCCAAAGGACGACGTTTAGCATCCGCCCAATGCTTAAAACGGTCCTGAGCAATCCTCAACCTCTCCCGAATATTCCTGACGATATCCACGGCCTCCACGATCATCTCAGGTCCCAACAACTCCCGATCACCAATGTCATCCCAACTCAATGGCGATCGACATTTCCTCCCATAAAGAGCGGCGAAAGGCGCCATTCCAATACTCGCCTGGAAGCTGTTGTTGTAAGAGAACTCCACCAAATGCAGATGGTCCTCCCACGAACCCTTGAAATCCAACATGCACGCCCTCAGCATGTCTTCCAAAATCTGAATCGTCCTCTCGGACTGGCCATCCGTCTGCGGATGGTACGCCGTGCTGAAACTCAGACGCGTACCCAAGCTCTTCTGCAAACTCTGCCAGAACTGAGATGTGAACCTCGTGTCTCTGTCAGACACGATACTCACGGGGACTCCGTGAAGTCGCACGACCTCCTGCACGATTCACGTTACATCACTATCCAGACTAGGAAAAGGACATAAAACGGAGAGTAAAAGAATTTTACCTCCATGTATCTCCTCGCTAGCGCCTCAGTGGACTGTCCCACTCGGAACGGAACAAAGTGCGCAGATTTGGTCAATCGGTCTACGATCACCCAAATCGTGTCATTCTGCTTCGGACTCCGAGGTAGTCCAGTCACGAAATCCATAGTGATGTGTTGCCACTTCCACTCCGGAATCGGAAGCGGTTGTAGCAACCCGGCCGTACGCTGATGCTCCGCCTTCACTTGCTGGCAAACCAAGCACTTGGCTACACTCCGAGCCACGCTCCTCTTCATACCATGCCACCAATAATTCAGACGAAGATCCTGGTACATCTTGGTGCCACCAGGATGCACAGAATACGGTGAACTGTGTGCCTCCACCATCAACTCCTCTCTGATATCCCCAGCTGGCACACACAACCTGGCTCCAAACCTCAGCGAGCCATCCTCATGAATCAAAAAGTCAGTCCGCAGACCGGCTTCCACCTACTCCCGAATCCTCACCAGCTTCGGATCCTCAGCCTGGCCAGCCTTAATCCGATCCACGATCGTCGACTGTACCTGCATATACATCAACGAAGAAGCCTCCCCAGGAAGAACAATCTCCACGCTAGACTCGTAAAAATCCTACTGCAATCTCCACCGCGAGGTCAAAATCATCACCGCCAGAAGCCTACTCAAAGCATCCGGAACCACATTCACCTTGCCAGGGTGAAACTGCAAATCAATCTCATAATCCGCCATAAGCTCCAACCATCGACGCTGTCGCATGTTAAGCTCCTTCTGAGTGAAAATATACTTCAAGCTTTTGTGATCGGTGAAAATCTTCACTTTCTCACTCAGCAGGAAGTGCCTCCAAATCTTAAGAGCAAACACAACGGCAGCCAACTCCAAATCATGCGTCGGATAATTCTTCTCATGAACCTTAAGCTGACGAGACGCATACGCCACAACATGCCCATGCTGATGCAACACACAACCGAGACCCTTGCCAGAAGCATCGCAAAAGATCTCAAATCCACCGCTGCGATCAGGCACAACAAGAATAGGGGCAGTCGTCAACCTCTCCTTCAGAACACCAAAAGCACTCTCGCAATCACCCGACCAAACAAAAGCAACATCCTTCCACGTCAACCTGGTCATCGGCTCAGCAATACGAGAAAAGTCTTTAATGAATCGCCGATAATAACCAGCAAGTCCAAGAAAACTCCGAATCTCAGACGCCGACGACGGAACAGGCCACTCCCTGATGGCCCTAACCTTCTCGGGATCCACTGAAATACCATCTCCAGTCACCACATGCCCGAGAAAAGCAACTCGATCCAGCCAAAACTCGCACTTCGAAAACTTAGCATACAAACGATGCCTCCTCAAGATCTCCAACACCGTCCTTAAGTGCGAGGCATGCTCTTCCTCCGACTTCGAATAGATCAGAATGTCGTCAATAAAGATAACGACAAACTTATCCAAAAAGTCGTAGAAAATCAGGTTCATCAGATTCATGAAAACTGCGGGCGCGTTAGTTACGCCGAAAGGCATAACCACAAACTCATAGTGTCCATACTTCGTCCTGAACGCTGTCTTCGGAACATCTCCCTTCTTCACCTTCAACTGATGGTAACCACTCCTCAAATCCAATTTAGAAAACACCCTCGAACCTCCTAGCTGATCAAAAATATCATCGA
This sequence comes from Scilla litardierei, assembly GCA_030789695.1. NCBI lineage: Eukaryota > Viridiplantae > Streptophyta > Magnoliopsida > Asparagales > Asparagaceae > Scilla > Scilla litardierei. Next base: position 135,754,763 of record CM061135.1, on the reverse strand, counting down.
TGCGAGGCAACGGGTATTTATTCTTAATGGTCACTGCATTCAACTCCCGATAATCCACGCACATGCGACGCGAACCATCCTTCTTCTTCACCAGCAGCACCGGTGCTCCCCATGGAGACACACTAGGATTGATATAACCCTTCTGCAAGAGCTCATCCAACTGCTTCCGCAACTCCTCCAATTCTACAGGTGCCATACGATACGGTGCCTTCGAAATCGGCTGCGCACCTGGAACGAGATCAATAGAAAATTCCAGAGCTCGATCAGGCGGCAAACCAGACATCTCCTCGGGGAAGACGTCGCCAAAATCACGCACCACAGCTGGCCACTCCAGCTCCATCTGCATAGCCACAGCCTCCACCGGCCTGGCCCGAAATCTGACAGGACCAAGCGAACTGCTACCACGACTGAACTCAAACACTGGATGTCCGGGAATCTCGAACACCACCTTCTTCCTCCGACAGTCGATCGTAGCATAGAAGCTCGCAAGCCAGTCCATCCCAAGAACTGCATCATAGTTGATGATGTCGTGGACAATGAAATCAGCAAAAAGCTCATGTCCACAGACCACCAACGGGCAAGAATTGCAACCACGATGCACCGAGACCATGCCATTCCCTGTAACGATATTCCAACTCTTTGGAAGAGGGGACGTCGACAAGGAATGCCTCTCCACGAAGCTCCGAGAAATAATGCACATCGATGCACCAGAGTCAAAGAGGACTCGTGCAGGAAATGTGCACACCAAAACCACACCTAACAAGCAATTAACAATCAAACCCTAGTCTAGCAAACAACCATGTTCAAGCAAACAACACAATCTAACAATCAAAACCAACTAGGAAAGTAACAGCTAGACTGAGGATTACCTGCGATAACCTCATCCACAGCCTCGCTCTCCGCAGCGGTCATCAGAAAAGCCTGCCTCCTCGGCGGAACAGCCTGCTGAAAAGCCTGCCTCTGCGGAACAAGAGCTGCTCCACGTCCAGCAGGAACAGACGCTCGCTGCTGCAACGGCTGAGCTGCAACAGGAGCCCTCCGCAGCTGATTCACGTGCCGACAATCCTTCGCGGCATGGGAAGCATCACCACAAACCAAGCACTGGCCCAAAAACTTCCGACACTGATCCTTGACGTGGCCAGGCTTGCCGTAGAAATGGCAAAACTTCAGAATAGGCCCTCCTGGCCTCTTAAACGGAGCGGACTGATTAGGCCTGAATCCAGGTCTAACCACAGCTCTCGCCTGTTCCACTGGCCTCTTCCCAGCACCAACAACAGACCCCCTCCTCTGGTTCACGAGCAGCTCCTGCCTCTTTGCTGCTACCAGAACCTTCTGATAAGACTCCTGGTCAGAGGAGGTCACAAAACTCTGGAGCTCCGAAGCAAGCCCCTGCAGGAACCTCTGAGCCTTCTCCTCAGCGTCCTGCACCATCTTTGGTGCAAACCGACTCAGCCTCATGAACTCTTGGTGATACTGGTCCACCGATGAGCTCCCTTGCTTCAAATCGATAAAACGCTGCAGCATCTCTTCCCTGGCAGCTTTCGGGAAGAACTCACCCTCAAATCTGGCCTTGAAGGTAGCCCAAGCTATCGGCTCCACCAACATCTTCTCTTCCACATCCCACCAATTCCGAGCATTATCCTTGAGTTGCCTCTTCGCCAAATCAACCCATCCAGCCGGGGTGATCTTGGCCATCTTCAGATTGTCCTCGATGTTCCGAATCCACTCATCGGCAGCCAGAGGACCCTCAGAACCATCAAAATATGCGGGACCCAGCTCCCGAAATTGCTTCGCTCCTGGCTCAGAGCGAGGGGCATCCGGAAGAGCCCGGGCAGCTCGAGCAAGTGGAGCATTCTGGACTTGCAGGAGCACGCCCTGCTGCAATTGCATCATCTGGAGCATCATCCGCATCATCTCACCGCTGGTGGGTTCCCGCTCAGGCTCCTCATCATGAGGGATCGCACCACTACCCCCACCACGGGTGAAACGTCTTCCTGCCATCTAGTGACACAGAAAACGAATCAGATTAGACTCATAGCTTATGACTCGGACGTCGAACTTAATTTATTGGACATTCTAATATTATTATCGCTATTCCAAAAATCGCAGTTACAGAAGGACCTGCATGGGCCACCACTAAAACCTGTCACGACCCGCTTCCCTAAAATGGAGGCGAGACGTGAAAAGGTCCGCACGAGAGTGGAGCTGTGAAGCCCCAAACCCGATAAGCGTCAATAAAACATAAGCATGTACCTGTAACCACGATGGAATAACAATAATAACACAAGGAGAGACTGAAATAAAATCTCACATCTCATAAATTGTCCAACATGAAAAATAAGTCCAACATCCAGAAAAGCCACCAGGCTAAAAGAAAAGAGTCTAAAGGCCCAGAACAAGGCCAACAAAAGTAACAACAACAACAAGGTATAGGTGCTACGCACCGACAACAAAACAACTGTCTAACAAAAGTAAAACACAACGAAGACACTAGGACTGGTCCCCAGTGTCCACGTACTCCCCGTCTAGCACAAGCTCGGGCTCGGCGTCAGCAAACACCTCGTCCTCAACAAGGTACTCAGGCTCAGGATCTAACATGTGTCACCCAAAAGAGTAAAGGGGCACATGTCAGCAAGTCTAAAAGACTTGAGCAAGGAAAATGAAAGTAAGGCTCTAGCAACCTAGCAGTTTAGTATGCATGACATGGCAGTTATAACATGAGTGCACAATTAAGACATGGCAAGACAATTTGTACAAGAGAACAATCATCGGGACAAGACAAGGCAAGACAAGACAAGAGTAGCCACGCTACTATCAATCTCAATCAATTCACTATTCACGTTGTTTTGTAGATGTTTACGCCTTACAGCTGAATGGTTTCACATTCGCTGATTGGCCGCTTAACAACTACCCCAAACCCAGAGTTTACGCCTTACCACTGCAGTTGCTGATCGGGCAGACTCCCAGTTGATTGGTCGCTTAACTCTTACCCCCAATACCCACACGTAATGGAGCCAGGGTCCCCGCACATGGAGCTCAGCTAGTGAGCCTGGGGTTGCCCCGTACATGAGCTCGTATTCTAAACATTTGGCGTAGGGGTGCACCTAGCCGGAAACACGCAATTCGGGCATTGGCTATCAACCAACACATGGCCCGCTTCTGGAACACGAGCCAGGAACACAAGCATTGTAGCGAAGCTACGCAATCACAGAAACACTTAAAGAATGCAATGACATGACAATTAATTTGCGTACCGTTAATGGAAAGTAAACATGACATGGTAATTGTGCAACATGCTAAATGTCGGAACTAGCTTCGTTGTCAAGCTAGTTCCCCAATTTGTGCCTAGGCGAGTATCATTTCGTCGCCTAGCATCTTTTACGCCTACAACAAGCAAATGGCCTAAAACATGGCCTAAACCTTAAGTGGCAAGTTTCACTTGCCTAGCACCAGGGATGACGACCACTTCGTCACACGGATGCCAATCTACGGGGAAATCGCTGTTTTGGGGGAACAATCATCAAACAACATGAAATTTTATTAGGGTTTCATAAAAATATAAATAGGTTATGAAAACAACGGTAGATCGATTTCTTACCGAGAGGAGGCGGAAGAAACACTCCGGGGAACCCTAGGACCAGATCTGGAAGCAAATGGAGAAGTTTGGGGAAACTAGGGTTTTGGGGGATTTGGGGATTTTGATGGATTTGGTGAGATTTTGGGGAAGATGGGAGGTAGATAGAGTGGATGGATGGTTTGGATGATGGATTTAGGGCTTGGAATGAAGGAATGAAACTTGGAGGAAGATGGGGGCTCAAGGGGGAAGATTTTAGGGTTTTGGGTCGTGTTGAGGAAGAAGAAAACGTTTGGGATGGGTTTAAATAGGATGGGCTGGCGGCTGCCCAGAAATTAGGGTTTTAACACAGACTAGTCGGTCAAAGAGCAACCACTGACCGACTAGTTTGGCAACTAGTCGGTCGGTCGACCAACGCAGACCGACTAAGTGTAAACAGTAACTTCTGAACGAAAATAGAATTTAGAGTTAGTCGGTCCATGAACAAATACTGACCGACTAGTTTAGCATCTAGTCGGTCGATGAACGTTCTTAGACCGACTAAGAGTAAACAGTAACTCAACTAAAATTAAGATGATGTGTTAGTCGGTTAAAGAAGCATTGCCGACCGACTAGTTTGCAACCTAGTCGGTCAACCAACGTTCTTAGACCGAGTAACGATAAACAGTAACTCCTGAATAATTTAGAAAGCCAACTAGTCGGTCCAAGAAGGATTGCCGACCGACTGGATCGTCATCTAGTCGGTCGGTGCCCCTTCTTATACCGGCTAATGAGCACAAAAAGTTCCGATATGGAGCGCGGGGCCCCGGGATCGATTCCTAAGACTCCTAGGCTTGATCTAATAGTTAGATACGACCGTTATGAAGTCCGTCACGAGTGACATACTTCGAAATCGACAATCCTAAGGAAGAAACGAGAAAACACGACGAATCGATCGAAAATGAAAGCTACGGAGACGAAAACCACACATGAGGAGAAAATCCACCAAAACATATATTATATTATAATAAACCCAAATACATAAAAAGCAGTCGTTACAATTGCCGTACTCACTCATATGGTCAAAAGAATTCACCTCCTAAGCTTAGCTTGAGGCACCACATCTAAGGGAAAATAATAGTGAAAATAGGATTTTTGGCCTTGGTTTTCCCAAGTAATTTTTTGTAGCTCCAAGTAATGAAACTGAGAATTTTTCTTTTCTTTTTTTCTTTTGAAACTTTGTTTCTCATTTTTCTTTTTGGATTTTTGTAGGAGCTATTTGATTTGTATTTTTGGACTTTTGGCTCCTTTTAGGCTTTTTGGACTTTTTGGAGCTAGCTTTTTCTTTTGCAATGGTTTTTTTTGGGAAAAGAAGCAGTATAAGTAGCTACAAGGGGGCGAACTCAAGTGACAAGTAAAGAAATAAAGATATATGTGGAGAAAGAAATAATATGACAGTCGGTTCACTCTAAAGTGTGCATGCACGGTTCAATAAGATAATACTTCAACTAAAACTCGTATGTAAGCATGGATATTATTAATCATCTCAATGAATAATGAAGTCAAGCAGTAAAGATATCACTCATATCAAGCATGCAACAGAAGGTGAAATAAGACAATAATACGTATGCTTCATATATACAAATGATGCGTGAATCCTGGTGCATTTCTAACAAAAGCATACTAAATGCTAATCCATACATTCAGCTTCAATAAATTTCATGCATTCATTTAGAGAAGTCATCAAAAGAGATATATATGCAAGTACATGGATAGCAAGACACTAAAATAGTCTAAATAGCATGGCAGGATATATAAGCATCGTGAAAACTGCTAAAGCTAAAAGAGATATCATCATTCGGTATATATCTAGCAGAAAGAAAAAAGAAAAACATGGTAATAAAAATAAAAACAAGCATGCAAGCATACCAAAAGATGGAAAATACGATGCTAAAAGGGAAAAAATAAAATAGTGTAAAAAGGGTGGAAAATAAAAATAAAAAGGGGGTAAAATGAAAGGGAAAAGATAAAGATAAAAATAAAAAGCAATAGTGCTCATCCCCCAAGCTAAACACAGCAGTGTCCTCAATGCTGAGAACACACGTGCAAGGCAGAAAAATGGTGCTGGGGCGGGGTGGGTGGAAAATAAAAAAATAAAATAAAAACTAAAAATAAGGAAACTATACGAAAGAAAGAGAAAAATGCATATGCATGTCCTAATGCCTATAATATGTACAAACACACAAATGATGCGAGGGATGCAATGATGGTATATGCATGTGGAGCAAAATATGGTTCTCCCCCAAGCTATGCAAGATCAAGGCCCCAAAAAACAGATGTGCACAAATATATGGGGGGAGAACATGAACAAAAATAATATAAGGATCAAGCAGGGGCACCACCCTTTGGAGGTGGTGATGGGTCCTGCTGCTGAGGACCAGAAAATGGAACAAAAGGTGCAGGCTCGACATGTGTGTCGACAGACAGGTCAACAAAAGGCGCATCCTGCTCAAATGAAAGAGTGACAGACCCTGCAGAAGCCTGAAAAAGAGGCACATTGAGTGGTGTGGGTGTGACAGGAGGAACAAAATCATGTCTGGCTGGAGGAGCAGGTGTGAGTATAATAGCTTGTGTATGCTGCGTCATCAGAATATCAAGAATAGCAGTGAGGTCCCGCTCTACTTAAAGCTGGTGGGTGGCAACCGTGCGCGCGAGGGTGTCAAAGGCACACCTCATGGCAGCGACCTTGGTCTCCACCGTAGTAAGGCGTGCGTCAGTATGGTGGGATCCAGGAGGTGGACGTCCATCCCTAGGTGCACCTCTATCAATATGGGCTCGGGCGTGTGCACCGCGAGGCCTGAAAGCAAGATCGGGAGAGGGTGGCCTAGGGGGATCTCGACAGAAGATGAGAATGGAATGGATCTGAGATCTGGTGCAGAGTAAGAAGAAGCAGCAGCATCAGAAGTGGGAGTCATCGTGGCAACAGAAGTGGTTACAGACATCACGATACTCTCGGTGAAGACAACTGATGCGGGGACAGAAGTAGTGCTAGGAAGGTAGCTGTGGATGCCATAGTAATAGGATCAAAAATGATGGGTTCCACAGGGACAGATAGGGTGCTGGCAGAGTCAAAAGTGGTGGGAACAGCAGTGGTGGGGACAGGCTCCGAAATGGTGGAAACAGAAGTCTCAGGAGCAACAGAAACAGACGTGCCCTCATGTCCGGGCATGGAAGAAAGTAAGGTAGTGACCTCGGGGATAGAGGTATGGACAGTCCCATAAGTCACTACGGTGGTGGTGGGAACACTGACAGCTGTGGGGACATAAGTGCTCACGGGATGGGCGTCAAGAATGGTAGCGATATCGGGATCCTCATCAGAGCTGAGCACCTAGTCATCTGCGTCCGCTACGACGACGTGGCCTGCTGGGGGCTCAAGCTCGTGGATGGGTGGGATGGGGAAAATGCCAGGTATGACCCAGTCAAGCGTGACTGTGACTATAGCAGTAAGATCAGGGCGGGGCAGATACATATGGTGCTCGTGACGAGTGCCTAAGAGATAGATCCAGTGGCATTCACCGTGTAGCCTGATGATGTGCATGTGAGCAAGCACATTTAAAGTCATTCGGGTAGGCCTGGTGGATGCCACTAGACCTGCAGGAAGATCAATGCCGAGCATGGAGGAAAAAATGGTGAAGAAGCCGTTGCAACAGATATCTGTCGTGGTAGAGGCGGTCTGGAGAAGTCGGTGACACAGCCAGGCGGTTGCATCAGAGAGTAGGAATGGGTGGATCTGGCCATTGGGATGGTGGCACAGAAGTCGGGTCATCCACATAAGATGGGCAAGCTCAAGTAGTAAGAGGGTCCCGACCTCTGGCCTAGAGAATATGGTGGTGGCGATGTGACGCTGGGCGTAGCGAAGGCATGGGTGGACTATGGACGAGGACTTAGCCAGGCTAGGGCTATATCCTCGGAGGCATGTGATGCGACACCAGAACTGCACCGCGACGAAAGAGGTAAGCTCCATGTCAGGGCCGTACGCCCTGGCGGGGTCAGTGATGGGAGGGAAGCGGAAGTAGGCTCAGATCATGGCGTGTGTGACCACGATGTCACAATCAAGCAATCGGAAGTGTATTTCATCACCCTCTCGGACGATGGAGCTCATCACCTTGAGGGTGAGGCGCATGTCGGTGGGTGCGTGCATGGCGAGGAGGTGGTCGAAGCCAATCGTATGGTATAGCATATAGACACCTAGAAGTATGCCAAGGCTAACGAGGGCAGAGACGGATGCAAAGCTGGTGGGGATGATGGAACGATGGGAGATGGTGGTGAAATGCTCGCGGTGAGCATCGTCCCTAAAGACGATATCATATGTCCTCAGGGTAGGTGGGGGTGGATGTGCATGTGGAGGATGAGGAGCGGTATTGGGAATGGGAGTGGTGGAAGCGCGTGGGGCCTCTATCGCTAGAGGCATAGGGGATGGGGAGCGTGAGGATGAGGATGAGGACATGGAGGCATCCAAGTGCTCCTCAGGTGATGGTGAACGGCGGCGACGGCGTGACGGCCGAGAAGAGGAGGAACCGGGGTCGTCGGCCTTCCTCTTCTTGGCCGGGGGCTTCCTAGGTCACAACCTAGGTGGCATCGTGTGAGTGGGGTGCGGTTAAGTTACGAAAACACGCTATACGGTAATATAAAATAAAAGTGGAAGGGGTATACCGATATCAAGAGTCGCGGCGAAAGCGCATGTGATAGTACGCGTGCGAAGCCTCGAAGCTAAAAATCCCCCAAGCTATCCCAAACCCTAGCTTCTCCTCGAAGAGCTCCAATAGTACCTGCAATGAATAATGAAGATGATATTAGTATGTAATTAAGAAATTAAATGGGGTTTGGGGTTCTAAAATAGAAAAAATTAGGAATAGGGTTCATTTGAGGAGAAATGGAGAGAGAGAGGGAGGGAGGGAGGGAGGGAGGGAGAGAGAGAGAGAGAGAGAGAGAGAGAGAGAGAGAGAGAGAGAGAGAGAGAGAGAGAGAGAGAGAGGGGTGGAGAGGGGCTAGGAGGTCGGACTGAGCAGGAAGAGGGTGGCGGCGCTCGGGCGGTAGCGGTCCGACGAGCTGGGTGCAGATCGAGCTGGGTTAGGGCGAACGGGGTATGGGCTCAGGCGCTGGGTGTTTGAAACGGCGTGGGATTAGGCCTGGGGTCAAGTCGGGGTTTTAAATAACCCGAGTTCAGATCGGATTAGGTTGTGGGCCCCTCTTCACCAATCGTCGTCAGTCGACCAGCACAGGCTGCTCGATCAAGCTCAAACGATAGAGAAAAATTGAAAGTTGAACCCCTAAGTAGCGCCCAGGTACTCGACCGAGCTGCTTACTCAGCTCGGTCGAACTGAATTGAAACAGAGTAGGGAATTCAGTGCTTCTTGCTCCTACTGTAGCTTGACCGAGTAGGGTAGCTGCTCGGTCGAGTCCATTAAACTTTCAGATCACCCTTTTCAGCATATTTGGACTCCTACTGTTGCTCGACCGAGCAGGGTAGCTCTCGGTCGAGTCCAATTGATTTCTAGAGCGCACTTTTCAGCACTTTTGGACCCCTACTGTTGCTCGACCGATCAGGGTAGCTACTTGGTCGAATCCAATTAGTTTCCAGAGTGACATTTTCAGCATTTTGGGACCCCTACTGTAGCTCGATCGAGCAGGGTAGCTACTCGGTCGAGTCCAATTAGAAACAGAGTGCTGTTTTGCCACTTCCATCCAGCTTACTGTAGCTCGACCGAGTAGGATGGCTGCTCGGTCGAGTAGCCTTTCTTTGGCTCTCCAAGCTAAGTGTGGATCTACGCACATCTCCTCTTGGCTCCTTCTTTTTCTTTTCTTCGTTTGGCGTGCTATCCTCATTATTCAACCTGTAGAAGGAAGAACACATCAGAATTTTTATATTTTTGTATTTTTATATTTTCTAAGGAATTAAAAAAATATTTTTATTTTGGTTTTTAATATAAAAAAGAAGAACAAAAAAATAAATAAAAGTAAAAAGAAAAAAATTTCAGGTTGCCTCCCGATAAGCGCTTGTTTAAAGTCGTAAGCTAGACTCCCTCAAGATTTTCAGTTTGTGGTGCGACACTCGGTGAGAGTGTGACTCTCTTCACCTTCAAGTGGGTCACTTGCTACGTATGGCTTTAATCATTGGCCGTTCACCTTGAATCAGCCATTCTTCCCCTCAATTTCTACTGCCCCACCGAGAGATATGCTCGTTATCTTGAAGGGGCCGGACCATCTCGATTTCAACTTCCCGGGGAAGAGTCGTAACTTCGAGTTGTAGAGAAGCACTAAGTCACCAATGTCAAACCATTTTACTGTGATTTGCTTGTCATGGTAGACTTTGGTTCTCTCCTTGCATATCCGTGCATTCTCTTAAGCAAGTTGCCGGATTTCTTCGAGCTCATTGATATCCAAGAATCATCGTGTGTCGGTGCTTTTGTAGTCATAATTCAGCTTCTTTATCGCCCAATAGGCTCTACACTCTAATTCCACCGGTAGATGGCATGCTCTTCCGTATACTAACCTGTAGGGGGTTGTTCTAATTGGGGTCTTGAAAACGGTGCGGTATGCACAAATTATAAGGACCCTGGCTATGGAGAAAACACTAGAAGGGGGGTTGAATAGTGTTTAAGCAATTTAAAACGATAGTTACACCAATTAAAATGCTAAACAACAAAATAGTGCGGAATTGAAATTAAACCCAAATTGAAACAAATGCAAACGCAAGGATGTTTCAATGGTTTGGATTACCCAAGTCACTTCCCGACTTGTTCCCGGTAATCCTACGTCCCTTCCACCAGGATACCTCCGGATACTCAAGTTAGAACCCTAACTTGAGGTTTCCTTAAAACCCACTTGTAGCAACCCTACAAGTGAAATCGAAATACAATCGATTGACCTTGACTCCCACAACTTGGGAGCAAGCAAACCACTCTCACAACCCGAGAGCAAATTCAAATAACGAAAGTTATGAAATATGAAAGCAACACTTACAATCACCTATGCCTTGAAGTAGAACTTGAAGGAGAAGTGTGTTGTGTGTTGAAAGACTCTCTTGGAAGAGAGGAAAGCCATTTCTCTTGACTGTACCAAATGCCTAGAAGATGTCTCTTTGATTCTAGGTTGGAGATCAAGAGATTGAAGATAGGAATTCTTAGGGCTTTAGGATTTGAGAGCTTTGATCTTGAGAATGAAAGATTGAAAGATTTTGCAATGGAATGAGTAACATCTCAATGGAACAGTAGATGCTCCTTATATAGGTTTCTCAAATCCTCAAAACAGAATTAGCAAAAACCCTTTTCGAATCCGTGAGAAAACTCTCAACGGATAGAATCTACGCTCGCGACAGTCGACTGTTGAGGAAACCACAGTCGACTGTTGCACAGTCAGATCGGGTAGGTGAGAATTCATAACGGTAACTTACCACGTGGACAGTCGACTGATGAAGCATAGACAGTCGACTGTTGAACCAACAGGCGACTGTAAATCCTACTACAGGCAACTGGCCGTAAGTTGGGTAAGTTAACGAATTCTGGAAAACATCTGGGATAACAAGACAGACGACTGATGAGGAGAAGACAGTCGACTGTTAATCAGAACAGATGTCTGTAAATCCTTATACAGACGACTGTCAAAACCTTGAGATTTTCTAGAGAGCTGAGTTAACAAATTGGCTCACAGACAGACGATTGATGCAGCATAGACAGTCGACTGATCCAATGGACAGTCGACTGTAAATCCAACATAAGTCGACTGGCCATAAAAGACAGATCAATAGAGTTTTGGCAAAAGACAGACAAACGACTGATTTATAAAACACAGTCGACTGTCACTTGGACAGGCGCCTATGAATCGTTCATGAGTCGCCTGTGGGAATTAAAACAGAGAAGCCCAAAACTAAACTGTTAAAGTTTGTGCATAACAGGTGACTGTACAGCAAAACACAGTCGACTGTTTTTGAGACAGGCGACTGTAAAACGTTCAGCAGTCGACTGTTATATATATATGACATGCACAATCTTTTTTGAAATGAATTGGAGTCAAAGTAAGCTTGAACTAAAGACATCCTAAGACAGAAAAGAAGATTTGTATGTGCTCCAACAATGTTCTACTTCTAAGCTACATACTAGAAGAGATAAAAGAAATTTACATTGGCAAACTCTCTTCTATCCAACACATGAGCATGAAGTCTTCATGGAGCTTCAATCATCATCTACGATCATCCAATCCATTTCATTTGCCTTCACCGAACTTTGAGTGTCATCCATTGCAAGTAGATCTTTATAATAAACTTAGGCAATGGATTAACTACAAAATAGAGGATTAGTCACAAGTATTTATGTTTGCTCATCATTAACACCAAGTAGGGAGAAGTCCAATACTCAACACAAAGCACGTCACTCAATTTTTGGGACCAATCTCTTCTCCATCCGCTCACCGTTTTCTCTAAGATGCTCTTGATTTCCCTAATGGAGACTTCGACTTGGATACTAGTTTGGGGATGGTAGGCAAGGCCAAACTTGTGATGGACCCCATACTTTTTGAACATTACTTCGAATTTCTGATCAAAGAAGTGACTCCCACTGTTACTTATAACCGTTCTTGGGACTCTGAAGTGGGGAAAGATTGTGTGCTTGAAAAATTTGGCAACCACCTTTGCGTCATTTGTTGGGGTGGCTATGGCTTCCTCCCACGTTGAGACATAATCCACTGCAACTAGGATGTACTTGTTACCGTTGCTTAACGAAAAGAGTCCCATAAAATCAATCTTCCATCAGTCAAATAATTCTATCTCCAAGACTCCTTGTAGGGGCATTTCATTCTTCTTCATGATGTTCCCCGTTCTTTGGCACCTGTCGCATGATCTAATATAGTCATTCGCGTCCTTAAAGATGGTGGGCCAATGAAACCATTTTGGAGGATTTTTGCGGTAGTTTTAGTGACTGCTGCATGACCGCCGCAAGGTTGATCGTGGCAGTGTGAAATGATGGATTCAATCTCTTCCTTTGGGATGCAACGTCTGATAATCCCATCGGTGCATATCTTGAATAAGTACGGATCGTCCTAAAAGAAATTTCTAGCTTCATGTAGGAACTTCCTCCTTTGATAGGTTACCGTACCATGGGGTATTATATCGCTTACCAAGTAGTTCACTATGTCGACATACCAATGTGCATCAGAAGAGATTGTCGCAAATAGCTGCTCCCTGGTGAATGAATCATCAATAGGTAAACTATCATCCCCGTGCTTGTGGATCAACCGTGATAAATGGTCCGCCACTACGTTTTCAGCCCCCTTCTTGTCTTTGATTTCTATATCGAATTCTTGGCGAAGGAGGATCCACCGTATCAGACGTGGATTTGCATCCTTTTTTATCAGCAGGTACCTCAGCGTCACAGGATCAGTATGTATTATTACATTGGATCCCAAAAGATAAGATCTGAACTTCTCAATGGAGTATACTACTGCCAGTAGTTCCTTCTCTGTTGTGGTGTAGTTCTACTAAGCATCATCCAAAGTCTTGATAGCATAGTATTTGGCGTGAAGCTTTCCCTCTTTCCTTTGGCCTAGAACGACCCCAACTGCTTGGTCACTAGCATCACACATCAACTCAAATGGTAGATTCCAATCTGGCGGTTGTATAATAGGAGCTAAAATGAGAGCTTCTTTTAACCTGCTAAAAGCTAGCAAACAAGCGTCAGAAAACACAAAAAGAGTGTTCTTCATAAGGAGCTCCGTAAGAGGGCAAGCAATGCTAGAAAAGTCTTTTATGAAGTGACGGTAGAATCCCGCATGGCCTAAGAAACCACGGATGCCCTTAAGATTGGTTGGAGGCGGTAGATCCTTGATGACTTCAACTTTGGCCTTATCAACTTCGATGCCATTAGAGGAGACGATGTGGCCAAGAACCACTCCCTCCGTTACCATGAAATGGCACTTTTCCCAATTTAAAGTCAAGTTATTATCATGGCATCGTTCTAAAACTTTAGACAAATTGGCTAGACAAGCATCAAAGTCGGTGCCATAAACGGAAAATTCATCCATGAAAACTTCCATTATATATTCAATGAAGTCCGAGAAAATAGACGTCATGCACCTTTGGAATGTCGCAGGTGCATTACATAATCCAAATGGCATTCTTCGGTATGCGAAGGTGCCGTAACGACATGTAAACGTCGTTTTTTCTTGGTCCTCACGATGCAATGGGATTTGGAAGAATCCGGAATATCCATCAAGGTAGCAAAAAAATTTGTGCTTGGCAAGTCGCTCAAGCATCTGGTCAATGAATGGGAGGGAAAATGGTCTTTTCTGATGGCCTTATTGAGTTTTCTATAATCAATACACATGCACCAACCAGTGACAGTCCTAGTGGATATCAATTCATTTTTATCGTTTCTCACAACGGTCATGCCCCCTTCTTGGGGACGACCTGAATGGGACTAACCCATCTACTGTCGGAAATGGGATAAATGATGTCGGCTTCAAGCAATTTTAACACCTCTTTTGACTACTTCTCTCATGTTAGGATTTGATCACCTTTGAGGCTCAATAGAAGACGCTTCATTATCCTCGAGGTGGATTCTTTGGGTGCATATGGTTTCGTTAATGCCTTTCAGATCGGCAATGTTGTACCCTATCGCCTTTCTATGCGCTCTGAGGGTGTTCAGAAGGCTTTCTAATTGTGGCTCAGTCAGGGAGGCGCTAACAATGACAAGATAAGTGGAATTCTCCGCTAGGAATTCATATTTTAAATTAGCAGGAAAAGGTTTTAGTTCTACCTGAGGGTGCGCTATACCCCCATCATCGCTTGCCTGTGATAAGGATGCATCTTCAATTGTCTGTTCGGCTACTACAAATTCTTCTTCAACAGATTTGTAGGATGAGTAGGGTGATGATGGTGCATCGTGACAGACGTCTACAGAGTCCATCTCCATGGGATTAGGCTCCATAGTACACCTGTCAATAGGAATAAGATTTTTAGCTTCACACGTATTATTAGGTGTAGAGTCAAGAGGGCTTCCCTGAATGATGTCGCCTTGAAGTTACTCGGGTTCTACACACTCGTCGTGGACGTAGTTTTCGTATGTCTCAGTTTAGAGGATATGATCATGATAGAAGTGTAGAGCATTCCCCACATACTTACGTAGACTCCGTCAGAGATGGGGATGCCGTCCAAGAACTCTGCATCCTTAAAGGTGCTTGCAATGAAAATCGAGAGCCCTTGCACCATAGGATCCTCTACAGGGAATCGAACTGAACCGTTGGCCCATACTTCAGTCATGATGCTTTCCAAGATACTTAAGAATTGGGAGTCACTCGGTGGTTCAGACGCCCCGACTTGCAGAGTCTCAATAGCACAGAGGTGCATCACGTCCCCTTCAAAGCTTATATGGATGTCATCCTCAATAGTACCTGTATCAGAGACATTGTTTAGTATATAATCCATAACCAATTGTTGGGACTCATCACCAGCTGTGTAGGTTCCCGATCCGATGAATCGGACTGCATCCAGCAGCTTCCTTGCTGCACATTCGACCCTGGCTCCCTCCATGTATGAGTCCTGATGATCATAATCTTGGTATGGAGAGGAGCTAAACCCATCTGAGCCACTATCAGAATCGCTAATCCAACACACTTGCATCTCCATAATACATGATCACTTATAAAGAATATTGACTGGAGAGAAGTGTCAGTAACAAAGGAATAAAGAGAATAAAAATATGAAAAGATGAGAGATGGTAAGAGTTGCTAACAAATTCCTCAATAAAGAAATAAACCCATGTAATAACCGTTACCTCCCTGGCAACGACGTCAAAAGCTTGATGTGCCCAGAATTAACCTCAAACCCCACCTAGTTATAACACGAATCACACGGAGATGAGTCCCCGATAACAGTGCCAAGGGCTAGATACGTTCCTAAATTAACCCCAGAAATTACCGCAAGTGCACGGTGTCAGGCTTTGAAGTATAGAAAGATGTCAAACCCACAGGGAGGTGATGTTAATTAACTTGGGTATTTTCCAGATCTCAGAACAATGTCAGTAGGCGTATTCAAATTGGTTGTCACAAAATATATCTTATCAAGATTATCAACAATATAAAAAGACTAGGGCAATAGGACTCACCACTAGAATCGTCGGTTGTCGATGCTAGGTTAGGATTCTTACATTGGATTGGCTTTATTAAGGGAAGATTGTCGCATCTAAGATGTAGAACTTATGACCAACTCTTGTTGTATCACTCGTCTAACGTATTCTATGTAGTCCCACCTCGTGGATGACTTCACACGATGTGTGCATTAAGGACGACAACTATACTCAATCTTTGCTCACGCCACCTCGTGGATTAGAGCTTCGATTTGTGAATTGGTGGCTCTTCATTGATGCTACTATCGTAGTAATCAATTAGTAATATAGGATGTCGGTAGATCCCGTCAGAGTGCGCACCACTATCATGGTTTCGAACCCTAATTGGATTCACTAACATACTAATTAAATCCATATGATATCCTTGCAAGATATGCGCCACCTCGTGGATCACAAACCCTATATGGAATCTCCTACAAACTTGGCTAGATCAACCAAATCAAACCCTTTTTACACCAAAACAACCTAAAAATCCTAACTTTACATCTAATTCCTAAAATCCTAGGGCCAATTTATTAGCCATAGATAAGACTACGCATGGATCATAGAGATGACAATAGAAAATTCGATAAAGACTATATAGATCAACATTGCAATTGAAGACATTAAATAAAGCATATAAAGAGAGAAGATCGTTACCAAAATGTCGTAGATCAACAAGTAAACGCAGAGAATTAAGGGCACAAGTTTCAAGCAAAGGCAACTAATAAAAATATGAACTTTGTCTTCTACAAAATAGCGACGGCTAAGAACTCTCTTCAAGAAAACTAACTAAAGAAAATAATCTCCTCCTTAAAATAGGGTTAAAATTATGCGTATATACAAGGGGTATGGACCACACAAAAAATCAGGAAATATGGGCACTTAGGCCCATTAACTAGTCTGGCCGCGGTGCCCTACTCGGTCGAGTAGTGGAGCCGCTCGATCGAGCTGACATGCGGCTCCGCTTTGCTACTTCTTTGGCTCTGGGTTGATCCGAGCTATTTGGTTGAGTAGCCCCTCCACTCGGTCGAGTTACAGTAGGCATGAACTCTACTCAAAACATTGTTTTGTTTGGTGGCGACTCGGGTCGAATAGATGATCTGCTCGGTCGAGTACATTTGGTTGCACGGTCAAGCTACAGTGCTTGGAGAATGGCTCAGAATAGTCGCTCTGTTTGGATGCAGCTTGGTCGAGCTGGCTGTCTGCTCGGTCGAGTGGGGCGTGTCTATTCTTGTTGGAGTTTCTTCGTGTCAGCTCAGTCGAGTGCTGACTGACTCGACCGAGTAGCCTGGGAAACAGACTCCAATTGCCTCTGGAGCTCTCAACTCTCGCTCTCTTCTCCTCCTCTTCTCTAATCTTCTTCCTTGCCTTGCCGAACACTTATGGAACCTGGCCAATGATGCTCCAGACGTCTCGGATGTGTTCTTGTCCTATAATTGCTCTGATTCACTCCAAAGTTCCTGAAAATCTACAAATCTATATGAAACTCGAATATAGCGTTAGAAGCACGATAATATATAAAAATATGAACTTTGGATGGCGAATATGATATGAAATGATGCCGTAAATATATGAAAAATATGGACACATCAAACCCCCAGGCTGTGCCCAACTACTCGACGAGCTGATTACTCAGCTCGGTCGAGCTGAATTAAAACAGAGTAGTGATTTTCAACTCTTCTTGCTCCTACTGTAGCTCGACTGAACAGGGTTGCAACTCGGTCGAGTCCAATTGATTTCCAGAGCGCTCTTTTCAACACTTTTGGACTCCCACTGTAGCTCGACCGAGTAGAGTAGCTGCTCGGTCAAGTAGCCTCCCGTTGGCTCCCAAGCTAAGTGTGGGTCTAATAATCATCTCCTTTCGGTTATTTCTCCCCTTTTCCATCGTTTTGCGCGCTCTTTCTATTTCTCAAATGTAGAGGGAAGAACACATCGGAAATTTTTATATTTTTGTATTTTATAATTTTTTAATGAATTGAAAACGTTTTTATTTTAGTTTTTGAATAGAAAGAAGATAAAACTAAAAGAAAGAAAAATTTGGGTTGCCTCCCGATAAGTGCTTGTTTAAATCTGTAAGCTCGACTCCCTCAAGATTTTCAATGACGCTTGTCGATGTTGGGCGCACATGAAATACGCCCGTCATGCTTCCCAATGAGGCCTTGCAGTGGAAGTTGGCACACCTCTCCTCGTAGGCCGTCAGTGGCAAAAAGATTGTAGCCTCTGGTTGTTGATCAAGCAATGGTACACCCGGTGGCTCCTCGTCGAGTACTCACAAGTAAGCAGCCAACGCCTTGTTTTGTACGACGTCATCGTCGTCATCTAAGCTCGTCCTCATGGGGTCTTTAGAAATCTCCTCCATGGTGTATTCATCAGTAGAATCATCCTCTAGGAGCTCTAAGTAGCTTGCATCCTCGCATGGGAATCGCTCCTTCATTTGCCTTTGAAGGTGGAACTCGACCTCAATGTTGTCAACATTCATAGATAGCGTTCCCTCACGGACATCGATCAAGACTCCGGTCGTCGCCATGAATGGACGCCCCACAATAATCTGAGAACTCCCCTTCTCCGGTATGTCCATAATCACGGAGTCTACTGGCACGCATAGCCCTCCCGGTATTTGTAGGATGATGTCGCATGCAATACCAACCGGGTAGGGAATAGATTGATCTGCCAATTGGATGCTCATATAGGTAGGCTCAAGTTTCGTTCCCGCACTTAACCTCTTGAAAATAGAGAGCGGCATCAAACTAATGCTCGCCCCCAAATCGATCAAAGCTCTATCAATAGGGTACCGTGAAGCTCCGGGATCCGGTACTTCTTAGGTAAGGAATTCTTGATGATGGAGGTGTAACTATCTGCCAGCTTCATCGCTTCTTGCTTGCGCTTCCCCGCTATTAGATCTTTCAAGAATTTAGCATTAGTGTGGATCTCCGTAAGCGCATCCAAGAAGGGGATATTCAAGTGGATCCCCTTGAGGGGATCTATGAACTTAGCAAACTATTTCTCTAGCTTGGCCATGGCTAACCTCTGAGGATAAGGAGGTGGAGGTCGGCTTCCCTCGTCCTTGGCGGCATCCTTTGGAGTAGACTTCTCAGAAATAATAGCATCCACTGGTGCCGTTGTGGTAGGAATAGATGGTATGGAAGGTGAAGCCTCCTTCTCTTCAATGTCATGTGGTTCCTTTGTAGCTTTCTTATCATTCTCAGCCACAATAGGCTCTGAAATAGGAATCTCCTCCTCTTGAGTAGGAATAGATGATCTTTGACCCACATTCTTAGAAACCAGCACCATCATAGTGTCGGTACTCTTTCCTCCTCTAGTAGTGACTGCTACCACCGCGTTGGCTTGGCCCATTGGATTTGACTCAGGCTGAGATGACAATCTCCCTGGAGTCTTCAGAAGTTGAGTCATTTGGGTGTTCAAACCATCAATGGTAGCGTGAAGATTTCTAAAGTTGGCTGAAAATTCTGCATTGCTCTTTGTCTGGCCACTGATAAAAACATCCAAGGTCGTGTCCAGGTTTGGTTTTTGCTCTGCCGGTTGCTGATATTGTTGTTGTTGTTGATAAGGCTGGCGATTATAGTAACCCGGTGGTCTGTAAGGCCCAGATGGCCTGAACCCATACTGTTGATGCTGTGGAGGTGGCCCTTGCTGCTGAGGTGGTTGTGGTGGCCTCTGTTGGGTTGGAGGTTGCAATGCTCCATTGGGGTTGCTATAAGAAAATCCGGGATGATTTCTCACCACCAGATTCTGCCACTAATTTCTACCCTCTCCTGCTATAAAATTGACTTGCTCCACCGGTAGGCCCGTTCCTTCGCAGGACACTTCTATTGGGGCGTACCCTTGCTCGACGTAGTCTTCATGTGTAGCATATATTGGAGCTCAAGAAGTGATGGGATTAGTATCCAACCTATGCTTTATCCTCGCAACCTGCTTGCAGAGAGTCTCGAATTGCCCATCTAGATGTGTAGTTATCTTCACCTCGGGGCCCTTGATTGTCGAGCGTTCGTCGCTCCACTATTGGTTGTTGGAGGCCATTTGTTCCAACAATGATGTGGCCTCCTCAAGTAGCTTGAACAGTTGAGTGCCTTGAGCGGAGGCGTCAATAATCATTTTGGTATCCAGCTGGAGGCCGTTGTAAAAGCTCTAAATAAGGTCCCAATATGGGACACCATGGTGGGTACACTGATGCTGCAGATCTTTAAATCTCTCCCAAGCTTCATATAGAGACTCCCGAGGAAACTTCTTAAAGTTAGTGATTGTCCCTATGATCTTCACCGTTTTGGACGGTGGATAGAACTTGTTGATGAAGGACAAGGCCAACTGCTGCCAAGTTGTGAAAGTATCCGTAGGGTGGGCTCTCAACCAATAAGCAGCCTTGTCCCCATAGAGTAAACGGAAATAATCTGAGGTTTATAGCATCGCCGCTCACATCCTTTACCTGGAAAGTGTTGCACTTTGCCAAGAACAGGTCTATATGATGATTGGGGTTCTCGTGTGTGTGCCCATGAAAGTGATCCTACTGTATAAGATTAATCAGCCACATCTTTAATTCAAAACTCCCGGCTGCCAGTTGCAGTCTCAAAATAGAAGAGAAGCTGTGTAAATTGGGCTGCAAATGATCTCTAATGTTGCCAGAACGTGGAGGAGTATTAGTGTTGCCCTCTCCCATTGGTTCTAAAAAATATGATTCCTCTTTTCAGCTCTGAGTCTTCTTGTTGTCCTTTCAATCTCGGTGTCAGATAAAAATGGATCTTCAGAACCCCCGAGGCAAGTGTTCATGCACAAGCAAAAACTCAAAGAAAAACCGTCAGTAGCAAAGGAATAAAAAGAATAAAAATATGGAAAGATGAGAGATGGTAAGAGTTGCTAACAAGTTCTTCAATAAATAAATAAACCCACGTAATAACCGTTACATCCTCGACAACGGTGCCAAAAGCTTGATGCACCCAGAATTAACCTCAAAACCCACCTAGTTATGACACGATTACACGGAGATAAATCCCCGCTAACAGTGCCAAAGGATAGATATGTTCCTAAATTAACCCCAGAAATTACCGCAAGAACATGGTGTCAGGGTTTGAAGTATAGAAAGATGCCGAACCCACGTGGAGGTGATGCTTATAGACTTGGGTATTTTCTAGATCTTAGAACAATGTCAGCTGGCGTACTCAAGTTGGTTATCACGACTATCTCTCAAGAAGGTTGTGAACAATATAAAAAGACTAGGGCATTAGCAGTCACAACTAGGATCATCGGATATCGATGTTAAGTTATAATTCTTACGTTAAATTGGCTTTATTAGGAAGATATTGTCACATCTAATATGTATAACTCATGGCCAACTGTCGTTGTACCATTCGTTTAACGTATCTCGTATTCGGCCCCACCGTCGTAGATAGCCTCACACGCGATCTGTGCATTACGATCGACAACTATTCTAAATCTCTACTCATACCACTGTCGTGGATCAGAGCTTCGATTCTATGAATTGGTGGCTCTCATTGATGCTACTGCCGTAGTCATAAATTAGTAATATAGGACGCTAGTGGAAACCATCAAAGTGCATGACACTGTCGTGGTCACGAACCCTAATTGAACTCACTAACGTGCCTAATTAAGTTCATAGGATACTCCTTAAGCGCGCGTGCCACTGTCATGGTTGCAATCCCAGTACGAGATCTCCTACAAACTTGGCTGGATAAACCAAAACACATTCTTTTTTAGCCAAGACAAAATAAAAATCCTACCTTTACATCTAAATCCTAAGATCCTAGGGCTAATCCATCAGCCCTAGATAAGACTACTCATGGATCATGGAAATAGCAATGAAAGATTTAACGGAAGCAAGAGAATTCATCATAGCAATAGAAGACATCAAATAAATCATAAGAGGATTAGAAATCATTACCAAAACATCGTACAGAGAATTAAGAACCTTAATATTCCAAGCAAAAATATCCAATAAAAATCCAAGCTTTTTCTTCTACAAATTAGCGACAGCTATGAAACTCTCTCTAAAAACTAAACTCGAAAACTCTACTAAAGAAAATAACAAGCTTCCTAAAATAAGGTTAAAATCATACTTAAATACAAGGGGTATGAACTTCACAAAATTCTGGAATCATGGGCAATCGGGCCCACCAAGCAGTCTGGCCGCGGTGCCCAACTCGGTCGAGTAGCGACGCCGCTCGGTCGAGCGTGATACGGTTCCACTTTTGCTGCTTCTTCTGATTTGGGCTTTTATGGGGCTACTCGGTTGAGTAGCCCCTCCACTCGATCGAGCTACAGTAGTCTGAAATTCTCTCCAAAACGCTGCTCTGTTTGGGCCTGGCTCGGTCGAGTAGAAGGTCTGCTTGGTCGAGTCACCATGCTAGCTTGGTCGAGCTATAGTGCTGGAGAATAGGCTTGAAATAGTTGTTCTATTTGGAATCAGCTCGGTCGAGTAGGAGCGTTGCTCGGTCGAGCGGGGCGTATCAGTTGCGCTGGAGCTTTTAGAGTATCAGCTCGATCGAGTGCTGAGCAGCTCGACCGAGCTGACTGGGAAATCAGACTCCATTGCTTCTAAGGTTCTCAAATCTCGTTCTTTTCTCCTCTACTCCTCTAATCTTCTTCGCCCCCTCAACGAACACCCTTAGAACCTTGCCAATGATGCTCTAGACGTGTCGGATGTGTCCATGTCCCATAATTGCTTCAATTCGCTCCAAAGTTCCTGAAAATCCACATTTCTATACGAAACTCGAATATGACGTTAGAGGAGCGATAATATATGAAAATGTGAACTTTGGAAGGCGAATATGATGTGAAATGATGAAGCAAATGTATGGAAAGTATATGCACATCAACTGCCAGTTGTGTAGGATCTTCTGGCACACCAATACATTAGAGGGGGATGAATAGTGTATATCATGACGAAATTGCCAATTTAAAAATTAATAAAAAATGCAATAATAATGCGGAAGTAAATAAATACAATACAGAGAATAGCAAACGCAAACACCAAGATTTATCCTGGTCCGGATCCTCGTGATCCTACGTCCAGTCCTCTACCCCGTAGGGATTTTCAATCCACTATAACACTTGCTCCACAAGCAACAACATACAAAAATGGCGACACTCTCAGTATCCCAAACTTTGTACAATCTCTACACCAAGAGATTCAACTTACAAAAATGAAGAATGAAAACAACACCTAAAGCCTTGATGTGAATTTCAAATGGAATTCAAAGGAAAAGTGTTTAATGAAATTTCAAGGTTTCTAGATTTTGGATGGAAGAAACACTCTTGAAGATTTCAGATTTCAAAAGAAGAAACTATCAGAATTTTATTTCTTCAAATGAAAAAAATGGCAGAACTTTCTCTTAGGAAGAATAGAATAAAAAATTCTATAGAGGAAAGTTGAAAAAGAAGTGTGAAAAAGAGATGGGGGTACCCATCTATTTATAGGATTGAGAAGTAGTTATAACTGCTATATTACAACAGCCATAAACTGCCCCAAACGGATAGAAAAGAGCAGTTCTGAAAAACGGTCAGAAACGGAATTTGCCTGCCGGTGAAATTTTATTGGTCGGCTAATTTTGAAATGAGAAAATTTGACAGTTAAAATTTACAGACATGAATCTGATATGGAAAAGAAGTTAACCACAAAATTTCATGGTAAAAATCGAAAAGGAAAAATTAGCCTGCCAGCAAAAATAAATTGGTCGGCTAATTTTTTAAAGAGGGGTTCTGAGAATCTTAAAAGCCTAGATTGTAGATAAAGGTTAGGAGAGACCCTAGGAAACTAAGATAATTCATCATCAGGCTTAAAAACCTATAAAACAAAAATTACATTGATTACATAAAATCCGTAGATATGACTACATCTGTATTTGAGAAGTCTTTGAGCAGGCAGTAACTTAGTGATGATGTCCAAGGCGTAAATGTTGAGTAATCGGTTATCTGCATAGCAAGAGTTAGTAATAATAATGATATTAAGTTTGTCATATCAAAATCATATGGAATAGAGATATGGAATTATAAAATTCCAACATTCTCCCCCGTTTTGATGATGACAAACTTTAATCAAATTGTATTTAACAATCTTTGCATATTATTAATCTTGGCAAATTATTACTCCCCTTGAATTAATGCACATTGTATTTCTCCCCCTTTGTCATCCACAAAAAGTGAAAAAAAAATAAAAACTAAACATAAGAAAGGGGTTAGCACATTTAGTAGACAAAGGAGAACAATAGACAGTAGTAACATATAGAACCAAGGCAAGAGAACAATATGTATAATAATTTAAGAAATAGAGAATAAATTTACCAAACAAACATAACATTATATAATGACTACATGAAGATTAGGACAAGAACATACCAATATACTAGAAAAAGTGACATAACTGACAACCAACTGAACCAACAGACTGAAACCCAAAACAAACCAACATAGGCCAAACGAAGGCCATTACATGCGAAAGAAACTTAGTTCAAAAAACCAAAAAAAAAACTGAAAACACCAAGGGGTCCATGTTGAAAGCAACTTCTAGGAGGGGTCCAATTAAGAGACCATACATCAAAACAAACAGGGAGGAGCATCATTGAAGAGCAGTCAAACAACGTATCCTAGTGGCGGCGGGAGGGAGTGCCATGACTTGGGGAGGGAGGATGACGATAGGAAGTGTGACGGGGAGAGAGATCGAGATCTTCAAACAGTGAGAAGATCTGGGCCTGAGATTCTTGGATCTGTCCAAGTAGGCGCGCATGAGTCTGGAGAGTGTCGTCATAAGAACTGAACTGATGTTGAACCCCTGCAAAACCCTCACTGACGTGCTAAGTGAGAGTATCCACATTCGTATTAAAACATCGGAGCAAGGAGGAGTTGCTCTGCCTTGAAGAATAAACTTGCTCGCGAGTGACACACACCTTCTTGCGACAGCGACCGGAGGAGCCCGGGTTGGTCGACGCGGGGGTGTCAGCAAGATCAGTCTCAGCATCTTCATCGTCAGAGTAGGATTCGGGGACTTCCAGTTTCATGCTGGCTAGGGTGGTTGCATTGAACTCAATTGGGTTTAAAATCGGGATATCATCAGTAGAAGAGATGTA
The DNA here is from genome assembly GCA_030789695.1 of Scilla litardierei. NCBI lineage: Eukaryota > Viridiplantae > Streptophyta > Magnoliopsida > Asparagales > Asparagaceae > Scilla > Scilla litardierei. The sequence continues at coordinate 135,729,960 of CM061135.1, read as the reverse complement.
ATAATGGCGCAGAATGAGAGTGATGAGGCATGTGAGGTTAAAGTGTTGATTGATCGGCTTCGCGAGATGATGGAGGAGGATGGCTACCCAATTAATTGGAAAACCGCCCATCACCACATAGAGGTGCTTCAGGAGACGGGTACTGAGGTAGTTACGGGACCCTGATTTGGGAACCAAGTTGTAGACAAAGATTTTGACTAGGATTCGAGGACTCGGAAGGAGATGACTTGCGCTCAAATTGGGGGAAAAAGTGGTTGCAAGTTTGGAGAGGATGACCGAGTCGATCATAGGAAATTCTAAGTCCTCATCGTTGGCAGGGGAAAGGTGAATGATATCGACAAGAGTATGGGAGTTGAGGACAATATGAACGCCTTTGATCTGTGAGAAGAGGGTGAGATCGCCTTGATCGAATTAGTAGGTGAGATTAGCGTAGAATTTGCTAACAAGAGCGGATAATATGTAATTTTATCGTAGGAGTTCTATATGGTGGCAAGGCCGACGGCAGAGAGTAGACGGAGGATGTCGAAGGAGGAAAGGGATGCGTAATTTATGTAGCGTTCATGGATGATCGTTATGTTTTCAAACGAATGAAACTTGGCCTCGCAATCGGGAGTCTAAAAGCGGGAAGAGAATCCAGGGCCGGCGTAGTGAGAAGAGGAAGCCATGGGGATGAAGGTGCATATTGTGAGTAGGGAAGATGAAGAGAAAGGAACAGATGTGAGGGCTTTAAAAAACAAAATGAACGGTTGTGAAAACAAAATCGGTGAAGACATGAGAATTTGTATAAACTAATTTGTGGAACGAACAGGCGTTTGAAGAACTGAATCGAGAAGAAAAACTGTCCAGGAAGTTAGGAAGGCGGAAGAAACTGAACAGACGAATTTTGGAGAAGAACGGACAAACCAGTAAGATTGGTCGACCAATTCCTTTTTGTTGTCTGGCCAAAAAAAATTGTCCAACCCGTGAAAAAAATAAATGTGGCGTTTGATTTAAAAATAATTAAAATGTCAAACGAAGTCAAAGAAAGAAATAATGAGAGGTCATTGGAAAAGAGCAATGGCATGGGAAAAGAACAAGAGAATTAAGAGGGTTGGTGGGGTTGGTGAGTCAAGGGAATAGGAGAAGGACACTTGGCCGCATGGGGAAGATAAGATCTAAAATTTTGAACAAAAATTGAAGTCTCCAACTACCCAAGAAAAGCAACGGACGCACCAAGGATAAAACCGAAAGATAAAAATAAAGAATAATTAAAAAATCACAAAAAGACAAAAATGGTATGTTGTGAAATCTGAACAATAAAAATTAGTTGACCAGATAAATTTTTCTGGCCGGCTAATTGCAAATAAATGCCGGAAAAATAAGAAAAAATTTCAGAAAAATAAAACAAATAAATATGGTGATATTTCAAAATTCAGATTCACTGACGATGCCTAAATCTCTTCCAAGTTTAATGAAAGAGTCATCTTTCAAAGGCTTAGTTAAGATGTCAGCAATATAATGTTCAGTAGAAATGAATTTTAAAATAATGTCACCTTTTTGAACATGATCTTCCAAAAGTGGTGAAGAATGTAAATGTGTTTAGTGCAGGAATGGTGAACATGATTTTTAGATAGGTTAATGGCACTTGTGTTATCACAAATAATGGGACATGTGGAACACTGAATGCCATAGTCTGATATAGTTTGTTTCATCCATAAAATTTGAGCACATGCTAAACCAGCGGTAATATATTCTGCCTCTGTGGTAGATAATGAAACAGAATTTTGCTTTTTGCTGAACCAAGAAATCAAAGCATGTCCAAGAAAATGACATGCGCCACTAGTGCTCTTTCGGTCAGATTTACAACCAGCAAAATCTGCAGCACTATATGATAATAAATCATATGTGTTAGTTTTATGATAAAATAAACCAAAATCAGACATATGTTTAACATATCTAATTATCTGTTTTACTGCGGTAAGGTGAGAAACCTTAGTATCTGCCGGAATGCGAGCACATAAACAAACAGAAAACATGATGTCCGGTCTACTAGCAGTAAAGGGCCAATCATACCTCTATACAGACGTTGATCAATACTCTTACCGTTTAGATCCTTATCAAGGGATGTAGAAGTACTCATTGGAGTACGTTTTTCTGCAGAATTCTCTAGTCCAAAGTGCTTGATAAGTTCTTTTGAGTATTTGCTTTAGTGGATGAAAATACCTTGCTTCATTTGTTTGATTTGAAGACCAAGGAAGTAATTAAGTTCACCCATGTGACTCATTTCGAATTCCTTCTGCATAATCTTAGAAAAATCTTGATAAAGAGATTCGTTAGTAGAACCAAAAATAATGTCATCAACATATATTTGAATAATAATAATGTCAGAATATATGTTTTTAACAAAAAGTGTTGAATCAATCTTACCAATTGAATAACCTGAATTTAATAGAAAACTTTTAAGTCTTTCTTACCAAGCACGAGGTGCTTGCTTAAGACCATATAAAGCTTTCTTTAATTTAAAAACATGGGTATCCAATGTTTCATGATGGAATCCTGGTGGCTGTTTAACATAGACTTCTTCTTTAAGAAATCCATTGAGAAAAGCACGTTTAACATCCATCTGAAACATGCAAAAGATAATGACATCCTAATATATTCAAGACGAGCAACTGGTGCAAAGGTTTCATCATAATCAATACCTTCTTCTTGATTATAACCTCGTGCGACCAGTCGTGCCTCGTTTCTAATTACCGTTCCAGATTCATCCAACTTATCTTTGAATACCCACTTGGTACCAATAATGGAATGATTTGATGGTCTGTGTACCAATTCCCAAACATCATTTCTTTGAAACTGATTGAGTTCCTCCTGCATAACAACAAGGGTAAATGACATTAAAATACCCCAACGTTTGGGCCATTGTCACATATATACCTTATCGTTCAATTTGGTAAAATTTGATACCCAAACGTTTAATGAAGTGTAAAACGTGATACCCTTTCTAAGTTTTCCGTCAGAAACGTTGATCATGTGATAGCACTTGATAGAAATTGGACAAATTTGCCCATCATCATCTAATACATAAGGGTAAATGACTTTAAAATACCCCAACGTTTGGGCCATTGTCACGTATATACCTTATCGTTCAATTTGGTAAAATTTGATACCCAAACGTTTAATTGATCTGCACTCATTTATGAACCTATGAAGTTGTACATTGATTTCCTCCCACATTCCTATTGCCTTATCCAATTTTTTCTCTTTATCTATCACCCTTCTATCCGTCAATGCATGTGAAGAATTGACCACCTTGATCCTACTCTCATCGCATCCATTAAGTGTAGTATCACCATCATTGACCAACTAGAGTGGGGTTAATCCTTGCACATGAAGAATTTGCAGCTCTTCTCCTTATCCCTACTTGGACATGACCAAAATCGTCTTCCTGGGTTTGCCATTGTCCATGACATCCTCCTTGGCGTCCGCAACCCACAATTGCAGTACTTGAAATCTACATAATCTGTTTCAAAATCCCCACAACTCTGCCGTGATCTCCAATGACTTAGCCATCGAAGAATAATCGGGGGTCCATCCCCTATCCTCTGATGCCCTTCTCTCTCTCTCTCTCTCTCTCTCTCTCTCTCTCTCTCTCTCTCTCTCTCTCTCTCTCTCTCTCTCTCTCTCTCCAGAGAAGGGGGTCTTCCGGTGGAACCCTGCATGGGTCATCCGCTGGTGCGGGATCCTTGCATCAATAGCCGATGCGACTTTTCTGCACCAAAAGTTAACATGCTACCAGAGATGAAACCAATAACAATTATTCGAAAGCACAAGAAGCTTTCCCTGATACGAAGTCAAGCCAACCGACTATTTATACACCAACAACACTGATATTAAATCAGCAACCAACCCCATCAAAAGATCATAAATAATACCATCTGCCCGTCATCTGGCCTATCGACAGGTTCAGTTTCTCTTTCGGAAGTTATCAGGCTTGCATGTAATCTAATCACCCACCAACTGAGAGTAGACTATCAGCCATAGCATGCTTGACGATTTCAGTTCGAGTCTCCCCTTTCTTAGCCTACACAATTCATAAAGCCACATAGTTCACTGTGTATATCACATATTCTTCTACCACCCCCCTCGTTACTTTCCTCTCATTTTCGGAAAAATTATTAATGGAGCTTCAACCTGCGGATGGAGAGGAGCTCAGCCTAAGCCTAGCCCTTCAGTCCTCGTCCCTGTCGGAGCCCGCGCCCGTCTTCTCTTGTAACTACTGACGAAAGACGTTCTACAGCTCGCAAAGCAAAGCCGGGAGTTGGCCACCGCTGCCTGACCGCATGACGACGAGGCCGGCTCTGTCGACAGCTGGCAGCGGCGGAGCCCAGCGGTGTCTCCTCGGACAGAGAAGACGAGAGATGACTACTTGTATGACGCGGGGAGGTTTCAGAGCCAGAGGAGCCTGGAGGGGGTGCCTGTGTTTGTGGAAATTTACATGAGGCCTGGTGGCACTAGCAATGGTGAGGTCGCTGATGGAGTTGATTTATCTCTGAGGTTATGAATTTGCATGCCATTCTATACTCATGTTTTGCTGTTGTTGTTTCTTTCTCTCTCTTGTTTTAAGTTATTGCGGTGGCCACTGGCCATGCACACTATGCTGAGGCATTACTTCTAAACTAGCGTTGCTAATGAAGTCTTATAGTTATTTCAGACATCAAAAACATAGATTAGGGTTGTATTTGATTTCGTGCGATTTATTTGAGTGAGTGAGAGGGGTGGGGTTAATGGTTTCGTTTGGATACGATAAGGTATATACGTGACAATGGCCCAAACGTTGGGGTATTTTAATGTCATTTACCCTTTGTTTTAAGTCAGGGGCATAACGGTTAGATGTTTCGAGAAAAGTCCCCCGTTAGCCAAATTGAGTTTTGGGTATCAAATTTTACCAAATTGAACGATAAGGTATATACGTGACAATGGCCCAAACGTTGGGGTATTTTAATGTCATTTACCCTAAAAATAATCCATGAACTGTCTTCACTTGCTTCGTTGATGTTCTTTGGTTCAATGGATGAGATAAATGCGCAATGTGTCATTTGCTCTATTTGACCACGAGTTCTCACACCATCTGAAATATCTCCAATTATCAAGTCTGGTGGATGATTGCGAACTTGTGTATATACCTTAGGAAGATCTGCATTATCTGAAATTGACTCAACAGAAGGTTTAATAGCACCATCAACATCAAGTTGAATATTGTTAAATGAATCAAATAAAGGTAATAAATCCTCACTATCATCATTAATAGTAGGAATAGATAATGGAGTCTCATCAAAAGTGACATAAAATGATTCTTCAATTGATGAAGTTCTTTTGTTGTAAACTCTGTAAGCTTTACTGCGTGTTGAGTAACCAATAAACATCTCTTCATCAGATTTTGAATCAAACTTGTCAAGTGTATCTCTAGTGTTAAGAATGAAACACTTACATCCAAACACACGAAAATATGATACACGAGGAATGCGATCAAAGAATAATTCAAAACAAGTTTTGTTAAGCAATGGTCTTATAAGAACTCTATTTAAGATATAACTTGCAGTTGCAACAGCTTCTGCCCAAAAATATTTTGGTAAGTTGCTATCACAAAGCATTGTTCTAGCACATTCTTGAAGAGTTTTGTGGAGCAGCTCTAGTAAAGGAGAAATTATGCGATATACCATTATTATCACAAAACTTGGAAAAAGATTCATTTTTAAATTTTTCCCCATGATCACTACGAAAAGTAATAATGGTTGAAGATTTGATCTTCTGAATCTATTTACAAAATATGGAAAATTCTTGGAAAGCATCATTCTTATGTTGTAAGAATATAACTCATGTGTATCGTGAATAATCATCAACAATGACAAATGCATATCTACTTTTATTCAAAGAAGCTACTATTGAAGGACCAAATAAATCCAAGTGGAGAAGTTCTAATGGTCTCTTTGTTGAGATAATGTCCTTTGATTTAAAATAAGATTTGGGTATTTTTCTTTGTTGACAAGCATCACAGAAGTGTTTGTGTTTGAATGAAATGTTTGGCATTCCATTAACTAATTTGTGTTTTGAAATGCATGCAAGATTTTTGAAATTAGTGTGTCCAAATCGTTTGTGCCATAAAAGTGTGTTGTTTGATGAAGCCATCAAACAATGATTGTGAGTGGCAATAGACATGCATAGGATATAAATATTATTCCTATGCTTACCACGAAATAAAATGGACGACATATCAGAATTATAAATAGTACAATCATGTTGTTCAGACATAATTTTAAAATTCTTACCACATAATTGACTGATAGATAGTAAATTGTGTTTCAAACCATTAACCAAGAGTACGTCTTCAATGGTAAGTTGATCTGGATTTACAACTATTCCAATATCAATAATATGTCCTTTGTTGTTGTCTCCAAAGGTTATTGTGCCTCATCTTTGAATTGAACGGTTGAAAGTAAGTTAATGTTGCTAGTCATATGTTTAGAACATCCACTATCTAAGATCCATCTTTCCTTTTTGGGTACCTGAAGGATAAACATAAAACAATGGTACCCTTTGTTTTAGGGTCCTTAGGATTAGATCTTAGGAAGCCAAACCCAAGTAGAATTTGGCTTTCTTATATAATTGCTAGAATGAACAATAGATTGCATATAATTAGAAATTAATAAATCTCTATCATATAAACATGAAACCTTAGGAACCCATATACTTAGAGTATTAGGTTTCCTAGGAGATGCATTCGAAATATTTCTAATGTTTGAAACATTTCTTTTTGAAGAAGAAATAATAGGATTAGTTTTCTTCGTGTAAATGAATGCATGATTCTTCTTTTGTGGTCTAACAAATGTTGTTTTACTACTAAATGAAGATGTGTTACAAGATTTGGATATATTCTTATTTGAATAGCCAAATCCTTGTTTATGATTTGCTGGATACTAAAATTGAAGCAAATCATCAAGATTAGTCTTATCTTTGTTAAATTTATTAACATTAGCAGACATCTCATCGTATTTCATCTTTAAAGATGAAACACTATTATCCATTTCGGATAGTCATGCATGCAATCCTTGATTTTGATTTTTGAGAATTTCAGTCTCTTTATTCAGATTCAAGATTTGAGAAGACAATAAGTCTTTCTCAGTGTTAATTGCATCAGATGAAATGCATTTAGATGAACAATCTTGATGTTCAAGAACAAGAGCATCATTGCTTTGTTTCAAAGAATTGTGTTGTGCATTTAGTCTTTTGAAACGAATGTAAAGATAATTAAAAGCATCTAATAATTCTTCATTATCAAAAGAACTTACATTGCTTTCATCATTTTGTGCCATAAAGCACATATTTGCATTTTCTTCATTATTGTTGTCTTATTCATCAGAAGATGAATCCCAAGTTGCTGTGAAGGCTTTCTTTATTCTGTCAAACTTTCTTTCTTTCTTGGAATGTTCATTATTGTTGTTGAAATTCTTGAACTTTGATTTGAGAAGTGGACAATCCTTCTTGTAATGTCCTGGTTTATTATAATTGAAACAAAGAGAGGAATCAGTATTCTTAGATTTAAAATTTTTATACTTACCTTTTCTTAAGAACTTTTTGCAGTTCCTAGTAATGAGATCACCATCTTCATCATCGTTTGTGTTTGAATCATTGGTATCTGATAATGCGTTGAAGGTAAGAGTTTTCTTCTTTGAATCTGCTTGTTCCTTACGGTCTTGAAGTTGTACTTCGTAGGCCATCAAATTACCTACGAGGCTTTCAATGATGAGTGTGGATAAGTCATTGGCTTCTATTGATGTAGTCTTTCTTTCCCATTCTGGTGTCCAAGCACGAAGGATCTTCCTGAATTGTTCTGTTTGAGAGTATTTATTACCAAGAGCAATCAGAGAGTTTGTGATATATGTGAATCTAGTAACCATCTCTCCAATTGTCTCGTTGTCCTTCATTCTAAATAGTTTAAACATGTGAACAAGAACAGAAATTTTAGTTTTCTTAACCTTATTAGTTCCTTCATGTGTTACCTGAAGGGTATGCCAGATGTCATATGCTGATTTGGCCTGGGATACACGATTGAACTTATTCTTGTCCATTTCGCAGAATAATGCATTCCTCGCTTTGGAGTTGTGAGTTGCAGTAGATTTGACAATAGCAGTCCATTGGGCATAAGGAGTTGTAGGCTTCACCTATTGAGTTTCCAACATGTTTCAAAGTTCGTAGTCGCTGCTTTGAAGATAGATCATCATCCTTGTCTTCCAATAAGAGTAGTTGGAATCATTGAATAGTGGAGGTCTTGGTGTAGAGTGCCCTTCTGGAAATTGTGATGAAGATGTTGAATTGTTCGTCGGATAGGTGTAGGCCATCTTGACTATGCTCTGATACCAAATGTAGGATCTCCTGGCAAACCAAATACACTAGAGGGGGGTGAATAGTGTATATCAAGACGAAATTACAAATTTAAAACTTAATAAAAAAATGCAATAAGAGTGCGGAAGTAAATAAATACAATACAGAGAATGGCAAACACAAACAACAAGATTTATCCTGGTTCGAATCCTCGTGATCCTACGTCCAGTCCTCTATCCCGTAGAGATTTTCAATCCACTATAACACTTTTCCCGCAAGCAACAACATACAAAAATGGCGACACTCTCAGTGTCCCAAACTTTGTATAATCTCTACACCAAGAGATTCAACTTACAAAAATGAAGAATGAAAACAACACCTAAAGCCTTGATGTGAATTTCAAATGGAATTCAAAGGAAAGGTGTTTAATGAAATTTCAAGATTTCTAGATTTTGGATGGAAGAAACACTCTTGAAGATTTCAGATTTCAAATGAAGAAAATATCAGAATTTTATTTCTTCAAATGAAAAAAATGGCAGAACTTTCTCTTAGGTAGAATAGAATAAAAATTCTAAAGAGGAAAGTTGAAAAAGAAGTATGAAAAAGAGAAGGGGGTACCCATCTATTTATAGGATTGAGAAGTAGTTATAACGGCTATATTACAACAGCCATAAACTGTCCCAAACGGATAGAAAAGAGCAGTTCTGAAAAACGGTCAGAAACGGAATTAGCCTGCCAGTGAAATTTTGTTGGTCGGCTAATTTTGAAATGACAAAATTTGACCGTTAAAATTTACAAACGTGAATATGATATGGAAAGGAAGGTAACCACAAAATTTCATGGTAAAAATCGAAAAGGAAAAATTAGCTGCCAGCAAAAATAAATTGGTCGGCAAATTTTTTTAAGAGGGGTTCTGGGAATCTGAAAAGTCTAGATTGTAGATAAAGGTTAGGAGAGACCCTAGGCAACTAAGATAAGGCATCATTAGGCTTAAAAACCTATAAAACAAAAATTACATCGATTACATAAAATCCGTAGATATGACTGCATCTGTATTTGAGAAGTCTTTGAGCAGGCAGTAACTTAGTGATGATGTCGAAGGCGTAAATGTTGAGTAATCGGTTATCTACATAGAAAGGGTTAGTAATAATAATGATATTAAGTTTGTCATATCAAAATCATATGGAATAGAGATATGGAATTATAAAATTCCAACAAGTTGTTCTTCAGTCGATTGTCTGTGCCGTAAATTGCCAAAATCTAGCCGTTGCACAATTATTCATTTTGGCTTTTTTCTTAGGTTTGAGGGTTTCTTTTAGTATATAGGAGAGTGCTGAGTTCATTAGAGCTTCTTGGAACTATTGAAGATCATTTGAGAATCTTTAAGCCACTCTCAAACTCTCTCTTTTCCCTCTTAAATCTCATATTCCTCTTCATGCATTGAAGTCAAGCTCAAGGAAAATAAACCAAGTGCATTCAAGCTAAATCTCAAGCACTTGGTCATCATCTTACATGCCTTCATCTTCATATGAGTAAGTTCATCTCAAGGCATAGGTAAGAGTCTTTTGTTTCAAATGTTTTCTTGAAACCCTAATTCTCTTTGTGGGAATATGATACTCTCTTTGTGGGAGTTGGTTACTCTCTTTGTGGGAGTTTGGTGTCCTAGTGTAGTACTAACCCTAATTCTATGTGTGTGAGTTAGTAATTCTCTGTGTGTGTGTTTGACCCTTGTGTAGGGTTGGTTTGGTCCTTGTGTAGGACAAAATCTTCTGTGTGAGGTATCTCTTTGTGAGATTGTATTCACTTCTCTTTGTGGGAATTATAGTGAATATTTGGTGTGGCCTGACGTACCCAAGTTTGGGAAATCAGTGTAATACCTTATGTTTGCTTTTGGATTTTTTTGTTTTTTAAATTCCTCTTGCATTTATTATTCCGCATTTGGAAATTTAATTTTTGAATACACAATTTGTGCCATACACTATTCACCACCCCCTATAGTGTGTTGTTGTTAGTATTGCAAGGGTAAGACGATCCTTACATTCTACATTGTTTGGCTGAAAAAACAATTGAACTGAGGATCTAAGATATGCTTACTTTGACATTTACAGCTAAGAGTAATATATGCGTAATAATGAGTATCTTATTTATAAGAGAATCATGTAGATCATCTGGCACCTGATCTAATAGATCAGGTGCAAAACACAAAAAGGCAGGCTCCATAACGAGTACAAGCCCATGTGAGGCTTGTACTTTCCAACTTTTTATGTCTTTAATAGATCAGGTACCACTTTTTCTACATTATTCTCATATTTCTAATATAAGCATTTCATAATATTAAATCAAGAAATTACTACGTACTTAAAAAACATTTACAGCTAAGCATATGAACACATCTAAGAGGAAAATAATTTTTTGATGCTAACATATTATTTATATTGCATGCAATGCAATTCTAACTGCATCCAAAAAAGACGACTAAGAAACACATTTGCAATTGTAAACCAAGTGTTAATAGAAATGGATCATTTTGTAGAAGATTGATTCGTTGGGTAGACAATCATCACCGTTGGATCAAAAGAAGCTAAATTAAGCAGTTTGAAAATATGCATTGGACCTGCAACTCGTCTCGAGATGTAGAACATAATAGAGAAGTCGTTGTTGCTTAATAGTAACTGTATTTATTGCATGAATGACAGAATCCATAACAATGGATAAGGTTGGACTGAAAATCAACCTAAGTTGAAAATTTATGATATATTTCCCTATATGTATCATATCTACACCGTGCTCATTCAAGGACTTTGACACACGCATATAGCCAAAGCGACCATTTTGTTATCCTTTCTGGATGTCTGAGAATTAGTAATTAGCAAATATTTTGCATGCAACGACTTCATTTAATGATCATGCATGGTGTGCAACCGAGAATCCAGAAAGAGCGAGAAAAGAATGAAAAAAGAGAACGCGATAAGAAGTTAGAGAGGCATTTCAATACAGTGATCATGACGCATGTCAAATGTATGATTATATTTCATTGTGGGGATGTTTAAAAATTGTTTTTCTTGCCCAGGGCAAGAAGCATGTACCTCCGACCCTGGGCACATCACATTGCATGTGCACTTCTATGTTGCGTATTACATACTGCAAAGTTAAGTTTTAATCTTCATATGTGAGAAAGTTTAGGTTATATAGGTCTTGAATGCACTATGTTTGAGCATGAGAGAGGAGGAGAGAGAATGATAAGAAGATGACTTCTCTTCATCTTTAATACATGTCAACTTCCATGCAAGCACACTCAAGTTTGAAGGGGAACTCGCAAAAATATTTCTTCGAGAAAACCCATGTGCAGTGAGCAAATTAGCACAAAGATAAAAAATTTGGTTTTCTTGCAATAGGTAGCAGCCCAGGGCAAGCAACACATACCTACGCTCCTGAGAGCACATGGCTGTTGGTGGCATTGCAGGGGCGGCGACCGACGGGGCAGTCTGCAGGGGGTCCGCTGCGGCGGGGATGCGGCACTGGGACGGCAGCGGTGGTGGCGGAGCAAGCAGTCTGTGTTGATGGAGACCACCCAGAAACACGTCAACGAAACAGAGCACGGGCTGTTGGTGGCGATGCTGGGGCTGTTCGGGGGCTGTTCGGGGTGTTGACGACGGACCACGGGGTGAGGCGCAGAGGCGGAGGACGCGTATCACCAGAGTGTAGAACTTGGGTATGCCAGAGAGACGCGTATGGCTGGAGCGTCGGACTTGTACTGTTGCTGGAGCGTCGGACTTGCGTCTGCCAGAGCGTCGGACTTGTGTCTGCACGGAGGGGGAGCGACAAGTATGACCAGAGCTCAACAGATCTGTCGGTGCGTTATATAGAGCACCACCAAGCACTGTTGGCTCACGGGGGCAATGGAAGCACTGTTCGCTCACGAGATCACCGAGAAGCTCGCGCCCACACAGGGGCCCATATGGGTTGCTTTATCTGCGAATTGATGGAGCGGACTCACCCCCTCCCTCCACGTGGAAACGACAACAAACACCGTCGCGATCACGACATCAATTCACTGGCATGTTGCAAAATTTTTTGTGTCTACACCGCTTACTTGCCCGGTGTATATAGTGTAGGATCCCATCATGCGATGATGGAGGATCGAAAGAGAGAAGAGACTTACATTAGCGTATGCTTTGCTGTAATCTCTGAACTTCGCCCTTGGATTCGCCACAACGGTCGGTACTTCGTCACAGAGGATCGAAGCAGCGTTTCACCGTCTAAATCTTTACTTGGATGAAGAACTTTAATGGAAGGGAGAAGAGGAAAGAAGGTTGCCTTATGCAAACTTATGGCATGAAGGATTAGCCTTAAAAGACATACCCTTGGGTCCTATTTATAGGCCTTGGGGGTAGTTATTGTAGAAAATAACTACATATATGCTTATTAGCTTATATTAGTACCATTGCTTATCCTCTTCCTTATGCACTTATCAAGTGCCTTTATGCACTTATAAAGTGACTTTTTCCACTTATCGAGTGGTCCTTTTCACACATGAAAAAGGTTCCCTTCGCACATGCTTTCATGTACGCGACATCCGAGGTCCATAGACCCTCATACATCCCCTCATGGGTGTATACATGTCGTCCATATCCAACATATAGGTGTATATAGCATGCCTTTAATGTATACCCAACATAATCTATGATGATTTGACATTAGTTAGGAGGAGTGAAACAAAGAAAAGAAACAGGAAATGGCATCCATCAACATCAAAATATTCTACAACTTTATTTCTTTTCTTGTTAATTTTTTCCTCTTTTTGTTTAAGTAAAATAAGAAGATGGAAGGGTTTTTTCTTTTGGCAGGGACTATCTGCACCTCAATTTGAGGTGCAGAGATGGGACACTTGCCAAAATAAGTTTGATTTTGAAAGAGAGAGAACTGAAACTGACAAAAGATTTGGTCTTATTTTCTATGTTTAGTAAAATATCCGATCTCTGCACCTCAAAATGAGGTGCAGATAGTCCCTGCCTTTCTTTTTGAGGCCATCCTCGATCCTCCCACAGGTGTGATTCTGACCCATCAAGATATTTTGAGGCCAAAAAATAAAACAAAAAACAAAAAAAAATAAATAAATGTTATGAATCAACTACTGAGGGGAGAGCCCTCAGGTTTATATTTATAGCCAAAAGGGAGAATACAAGTGGGCTTATACAGATATGGGCCCAAACTATTGGGTTGGCCCAATAACTCATCCAACCCAGTAAATACCCATTCACAACACTCCCCCTTATCCAGCCATAGTTGTGGACCCTGCTCATGAATACTTCAGGATTTTGAGCCTGCATGGGTCTCACATGGGGTGGATACTTCAGGATCCTGAGTTGGTGAGATTTGCCTCGTTAAAACCTTTGGCTATGGAAAACCCAGTGGGAAAAACCATAGTTAAGGAAAAAGAGTGCAAACGCTCTTTAACTCCCCCTGATTTGTACAAGTGACTCTGCTCATGAATACTTCTGGATTCTGAGCGTCACTGAGGGGTGGATACTTCAGGATCCAGAGTTGATGTGATTTTCCTCGTTAAAACCTTTGGCTATGGAAAACCCAGTGGGAAAAACCATAGCTAAGGGAAAAGAGTACAAATTCTGTCAACTCCCCCTGATCTGTAAAAGCTCTTAGGCTTTCAGATCTCGTAGGCTTATCTCCTCACTCCTATTTACAATATTCCGAAAATGTACACAGATTACAAATTTTGTCACCATCAAGCAGCTGCTGAATTCAGAAACTCTGGAGAGGTGTGCTAAGTTTCGTCGCCTCTGATGTGGTCTTCAGACTATATGGTCAGCTCCACGGAACAGCCTCTATCCCAGTCGTCACTGGGATGTGATGTACCACCAGGCGCCCTTAAATACACCATTGGTGTGATTCTGGAATGGTGAGGATCTCGGAATTATAGGATGATGTTGCCTTCATAAGTTGCTTTGCATATTTGTAGTAGATGGTCATCCCACTGTTGGTACCTGTTCTGTGATTTCACAGTATAGGGACCGGACCTGTAACCTGCATTTGCACAAATATTGGAGGATGCTACTATAATTTGTAAGTCCAAATCTTTCGACCCTTGGAGGAAGCACAGAAGGCTTGACTCCGGTCTAATGGCCCTAGTGAGGTGCCAACTATCTCTGGCTAATGAGTTAACTGCAACTGCTATATCGGGACGCGTGCAGTTTAGCCAGGAGTGCATGATTGCACTTAGATGAGGGACTTTAGGACCAGTTATATCCTCCCCCTCTTCCAGCGATCGGAAGGGTTCTTTTTATACATCCAGTAAGTGTACCATCGTAGGTGTACTTTGGATGACTCTGGTCCTGTTAATTTCTCCAACGCACTTCTGAGCGTTTGTAACAGGATTGTATGAGCCATGACTTTATATTTGCCTAGGTCTTTTCATGTTTAAAAGTCAGGCTTGTACATTTATTTCGGTTTTCTCTTCAGGAGATCCGATGAGATGTTAGTTGTCTACAACTAAGATCTCCAATCCTGTTCTTTGCACAGATGCAAAGACAACCTTCAGTAGGAATCATTGACTTGTCAAGTGATTCTCTTGGTTGTACATTTATTTATTATATTTATTGTTTCTTCATTTGAATAGACATTCCGAAGTCTATTCAGGGCTTTTAAGGAAATGTGGAAATTATCTTTACAAGATATCCACCAAGGTATGCCGTCACAACATCCAATAACGGCATATCAAAAATTTTCCTTCGCCAAATCGTAAGGTATTCGCTTTTGATAACTTAGGGAGACAGATGCATCATTTATGAGACATGCTCATTTGAATTTGTTCGATCCTAGTTTCAGCGAAGTTTTCCTTGGGCTATAGGTTGTACCGTATAGCATACGATTTTGTATTTATTTTTCTTATGTTAGCAATACTTTGTTTTATCCACAGGTTTGACACCTTTTGGTGTCTGGACTTCAGGTCCGAACATTTCACGTTTCATAAGTGAGTCCAGCTCATCTTTTATTGCCACGTTTCACGTTTGGCCAATCTCTACGTTTGCCTTCTAGCAACGGAGTGTGGAACGATAATTTATAAACATCATCGCCATTGCGATGTATATGGAAATATGATACGTGAATACATTGTCGACAATTTTTGTTCTATCTGTCCAACACCTCCCCAGTACGTACAACATTTACTTAATTTCACTTTTTCCCGGCAATTCCTCTGCAGTTGATTCCGGGAAGGGTGATGGTGTGGACAGGAGATCATTGTCCTGTGGTAGTATTGTCTTAAGGTCTCCAGGAGTTTCTTGTCCTAGGAGCCTGGTGGTCTGCCTCTTTTCTGTTGAGGGTCAGCCACTTCTGCTGCTGGTGGATTGCATCCATTCTCGGGGATGTCAATCCTAGCTGGAGTTTTTGCAGCAGGGATGTGTGATCTGACAATCTTCTGGTTGTCAATAAATGATTCCGGTAATTGGTAGACAATTTTCTGTATGTGGAGGATCTTCGGGATCTCATCGACACATTATATTGTTACCGGATCATAGTGGGTCAAACTTTTTGTATCCCACGTTATAATTTTCTTCGCGCCAGATTTTCTAGTATCTGGGCCTATTTTTGGGAAACTCGTCTCATCGAGATCACAATCTTCAAGATATGCCTTAAATGCGTCCCCCGTTTGGGGTTCTAGGTATCTTATAAGTGAGGGTGAGTCAAACCCTGCATGGATACCTAGGTGACGTTGAGTACCGTTTTGGTCCTCTTTGGTGGTGCAATGGGGATTTAAGACTGCGTGACCGAAGATTCTCAGATGAGAAATGTTCGGTGGCATTCCATATGCAAATTGCATTGGAGACTCTGACATCCAGAGGGTCATATTTTCATTTACGATGCAGCATGCAAAGTTTGCATGTCCCCATGCATCCATAGGCAATCGGGATTTAATGGACGTTCAGTCCATTGGAGTCTACTTTTCAGTGACTCTGCCGACCCTATTTTGGGTATGAACATGCGACACTTGTATGTTCATTTTCAATTCCCGTTGATTGGCAGTACTCTTGAAAAGACTAGGAGGTATATTTCCCAACATTAACCAGACTTATTTACAACATTTTATTGTCTGGGAAATGTGCCCGCAACATTTTTATTCTTGTGCCAATAGCTTTTGGAAAAGCTAAGTTGCGGGTCTTGTGGTAGACATACGTACGAATATTCTGAGGATGCATTTATCAGTACAATGAAATACTAAAATAGCCCACTAGGGGTGGTGGATTTTATCCACATCTGTCTCCTTGTATTCTTTTTGAGGAAGCGTGGAGATCCTTTTTCAACTTTTCGTGGAGATGGCCTTGTAATTAATCTTCCCTTATAGTAAGGGATGCGAGGGAATTTTCCCTTCTGAAGAATCTTCTGGTTCTTCAAGTCATACTCATAGGATAAGATGCTGTGCATCACAAATCCAAGGTGGCCAAGTCCAACATGCCAGAGTAAAAACTCGGCTGATGTATGCTCCGTTTAATTCTGCTTCCTTTCTCCGAATCTTCGTATGGTAGAGGCCTATAAGGCTCTCAAAACGTTCAAGTGTGGATTTTACTCCTTTTTCTTGAGACGTTGCATACGGTAATTTTTCATTTACATTTGCTGTTTCCAAGTGGGATCCGTTGAAACGGATGTCCTTGAAACTTAGAAAGTTTCTTTTTGAAATTCGGAGGGATTAGTGCATCCATTATTTTTGTGTCGTTTGGGGGCAACTGTGATGCATTCCCTGGATCTTCAATATAGCCCTGATATTGGGCTTTGTATTGATAGAAATCGTACGTGTTTATTGTCTACTAAGCATTTATGAGAGCAGTTTCAAAAGATGAAACGTATCGGCACATGCATATGTAGATAAACATTTTCATTTATTGTCTACTAAACATTTTCATTCAGAACAAATTTCATAATTAAAAATGCTCTCATAAATTATTCTCAAAACAAATTGCTAAGATAAAAATAAGGGCTAATCAAGCAAGTCATCATTTTCGAAGTTGTCAGCTGAAAACTTGACTGGAGTATCAGATGTCATCAGGTTTGTTTCAACTTTATTTTTCTTGTTCTTTTTATACAAATCCTGGAGATGATGCGGAGTTCGGGACACTCTGGACCAGTGGCTTTTAAAGCCACAATTGTGGCACTAGTCTTCCCATTCCCTCTTGGGTGTGGGTGAATTATTTTTGTCATTTCTGTGCCACGTGAACTTCCGCTTATTTCGCTGCTGCTGTACATGGCCCTTGGCATTTTTATGTTGACCCCCCTTCTGTGGTCTTTCTTTTCTTTTATTATCTCTCTTCTTTTTGAAGGAAGAGGAATAGTGAGCTTCTGGTGGGGGGCAGTGCCGGGGAGCGTATATTGTGAGTGGAGAGAAGAAGCTCTCTATTTTACTCGGCCATGAGTAAACATGACGGCAGCTCGGTATACTTGGTGAACTTGCGTTCACGGTATTGCTGCATGAGTATCGCATCTTTTTCATGGAAGGACGTATACGTCTTTTCCAGCATGCGATTTTCTGAGACTTTTTCACCACACAACTTCAGGCGTGAGGTGATGCTAAAAAGTGCTGAGTTGTACTCAGTAATGGACTTAAAGTCCTATAGTCTCATGTTCTCCCACTCATATCGTGCCCTTGGGAGTATAACATCTTTCTGATGTTTATACATGTCCTCAAGGGCAGTCCATAGTTCAAGTGGATCTTCAACCGTAAGGTATTCAGCCTTTAAGGTCTTGTCCACATGGCGGCGAATATAGGTGATGGCTTGCGCCTTCTCTATATCGCTAACATTTTCTTTTTCAGTCACAGCAGCGATGAGGGACTTTGCCCGCAGGTGAAACTTTACATCTAGCTGCCAGCTTAGATAGTTTCTACCTGATGCTTCCAGTACTTCGAAATTAACGCTTGCAATATTAGCCATTTATCTAGCAGAGCACAAACATGCATGAATTAATAATTAATTCAGAGAAAACATTTTCATGCGGAGGCAATATTTAACGAAAAACTAAATGTGTGGATCGGCCAGTCCCACAAGAAAGAGTCCAAAAAAGTCCACAGTCCAAATTATACAAATTTGCAGCTTAAAGAAAATGAAAATACAACTTTGGAAACCCCGTGGGTCCCATATGATATCTCCATCTTCAAGCGTGGCCTCCGTCTCCATGGAAGTTGGTCTTCTTTCTTTGACATTTACATAAGTTCCTCACTACAATTTCTCTCAAAAATAAAAGAAAAGTGCAGGAAATAAACTGCGGGACTAAACGGCCGATCCAAAAACCACATTTAGCAATTCATGCAGAAATATTGTGCTCATCAACATTTTCATCAGACATTTTCATCACAGGCATCACAGGCATTTAATATTCGCAGAGATGGATAAATAATTTAAACACTTAATAATTATTGGACCACTGGGCAACGTCATACACCGTTAGGTTACTAACGGCAGAGCGGTCGCAGGATCTTCCTAATTATTAAGTTTTAAATACAATGCACAACCACGCATATAATATCCAACAAAATATACCAGAGATGCAAAGCATGTAAATCTGATTTTTGCAAAAAAAATCATCACAATGCAAAGGTTGTAAATTGAATGGGTTTAATCAATTAAATTGATTAAGAGCCCAAAATAAACATTTTCTTTGTCAGAGGAAAAAGTTTTCCTCATCATCCCAAAAGCCCCCCCAAGAATCCCCAAAAAGTCCTCGCCTGCCCGATATTAGTCCCGTAATTTACCGTGATTTTTCACAAATATTTTGCCCTTAAAACCCCTTTAAAATAAATGTTTTAGGCTAGCAAGTTGCCCTATAAGGCTTGTTAATAGCCTTTGCCTCCCCCAATTTTTTTTTCTTTCAGATAAAACAGACTGCGGGTTTGAAACCCGCAGTCGGCCTATGGGCTTCAGGCCCATAGGATTTTTTTTTTAAATATATATATATAAATCTGTGGGCCTGAAGCCCACAGATCTGTATTTTTTTGAAGAAGTAATTGGCCTGTGGGCTTCAGGCCCACAGGCTGTATCACATTATTTTTTTATACTTCTCTCACGGGTTAGGGTTTGGGGGGGCCGGCGCGGCCGCCGCCCCCTGCAGGGGGGGGCGCGGCCGGCGCCGCCGCCGACCCCTGCAGGGGGTGCGGCGGGGGCCGCCCCCCCCCCCCCCCCCCCCGCAGGGGGTGCGGCGGGGGCCGCCCCCCCCCCCCCCCCCCCCCCGCAGGGGGGCGCGGCCGTGGAGGCCGCCCCCCCTGCAGGGGGGAGCGGCCGGGGCCGCCCCCCTGCAGGGGGCGCGGCCTCGGGGGGCGCCGACCCCTGCAGGAGGGGTGGCGGGGGCCGCCCCCCCTGCAGGGGGAGGCGGCCACGGGGGCCGCCGCCCCCTGCAGGGGGAGGCGGCCACGGGGGGGGAGGCGCCGCCCCCTGCAGGGGGGGCGCCGCCCCCTGCAGGGGCGACGGCGGGGGCCGCCCCCCTGCAGGGGGAGGCGGCAGGGTGGTGGGGGGGTTTTTCCGGCGAGGGGGGGTTTTGGGGGGTCCGGTGACGGGTAGCCGCCGGAGGGTTCAAAAATAGGGTTTTTACCCTAAAAATTGAGTTTTTGGGATGAAAAATCCGTCGTTTTCAAGGCGACGATGAATCCCCATGATGATCTTGCGAGATCTAGGGGAGGGGCAATCATACGTATGATTAAAAATATCGTTTTTAGTGTATTTACCTCTATATCCGTCCTCCGGATATAGCGACGGTTGCTCGAAGCCCTACGCGAATGACGGCCCTTGATGGAGGAAGCCTTGCACCGCGCTCGTGGATCTCCCGTCTCGCCTTCGCCTACGCCTTCGCAACGAACGGAAAAAATTTGTGGAAAAAATTTAGTGGCTCGTGCTGATAACGTGTTATGAATCAACTACTGAGGGGAGAGCCCTCAGGTTTATATTTATAGCCAAAAGGGAGAATACAATTGGGCTTATACAGATATGGGCCCAAACTATTGGGTTGGCCCAATAACTCATCCAACCCAGTAAATACCCATTCACAACAATAAATTATTTTTCATCATATTTTCATAAGTTGTGTGCCATCATCTTCTAAGAAACAAAGGAACATTTTCCTTTTCATTGACTATATACTATAATTAATCACTTACCATTTTAATTGTTGTGCATGAATCTGATTCAAATTAACTTGAAAAGTTTTATTCCATCCATCTTGTAGTTTTTATCTAACTTGAATGATAGATCGCTGGTCTATTCTTTTTAATTTGAACACTCAATTATCTAAATATTACCTTAAAAGTATTGCAATTGGTATCATGTCAAAACTTGTAGCATCTTTGTTTTGGGAAAAATATAATGTTAAACCATTAATTTTGTTCCTCTTTCTTTCCTAGGAAAAACGAAAAATTCATCTTCACAAATTTTCATTGTGAATAGGCTTTGAAATTCCCTTGAACCTACCATAATATTGGGTTAAAAAGAAAAATATTTGTTGTACAAAAAAGGAAAAATCCTGAATATTGCATCTCCCTTGTCCCTTGAATTTTTCAAAGAAAACTTTAAAAAAAGCCATGTAGCAAATATTGGCCTCAAAACAGTGTGGTCCATGATTCCATCTTGATCACGTGCACCCCACCGTCCCACTTTCTTGTGCACAATTATTTCCCTCCTCCTCTCACTCAATCTGTTATTAAAAAGAGCAAAATGGGTCTCAACTGGTCAAGTAGGAATTTCTTTCTTGGCCAACTCATGCCTCCACCATCCTTATTGGTTTTTTGATTTTTTTTTATATATTTGTTGTACACATTATAGATGATCACCACACCAAAAATCAAGTAAATCATATGTTATTTGACTCCCGATCTAACCGTTGCAAATTCAACGGTTCCAAAAATAACCCTAGTACAATAAGCAAGTTCCAAACATAACAAGTTACACAACAAACTTGATACGGCTATTGTGGCTGAAGCCCAAAGTCCAGCTGTGGACGAGAAGCCTGCTAGTAAGGTTGGGCCCCGCCAGATGAGGCCGACAAAGAAAACACGGCCCGATCGATGAGGCCCCCAAGAAATCTCAAACCCGAACCGTCCACGGATCGACACGCTCGTAACCGGCCCACGATCCTCAGGAGAAACCACACCCCGGAGAATAAGGCCTTAATGTCCATTAAGGTGCCCCGGAATCGGCTCCCCCATGACGCTGGCAGGCGCCATCATGGGGACGGATCTCGAGGACGCGAGTGGGGATTGACGGCGTGACGGCGTGATGGCGCGGACGGGGGGCAATCGGCTCCCCCATGACACTGGCAGGCGCCATCGTGGGGACGGATCTCGAGGGCGTGAGTGGGGGCGGTGTGACGACGTGGACAAGGGGAAATCGTGGCGAAGACCCTATAAAAGGACTGGAGCGGCAACGGAGCAAAGGATCGAACCCCAGGTATTCTAATCTGAGGTACACCATCAATGATCTTGGTCATCCGCCACATCCTTTCCCTCTCCCTGCTCACGCCGAGGGTCAGCGCATCGATCTCCTCTCGAGTCGAGCCGGCCCCGCTGAGTACTTTTCAGACCCTGATCCGACTTAGGCATCGGAGGGGATACGGCCGGAACCAAGGTCCGGCCACCCCGACGAGTTTCTTGTCTATTCAGGAAGAAGCTGGCCGAGGCATCGAGGCTATCCCTCAGTGTCAGGCGATCGCCCCAGCATCGAGCGGGCGCGGCTATCAACCGAAGACCAGGTTATAAACGAAGCGCCAAGGCTACCCCTCGACGCTTGTCCAACCGAGGCCGAGCCCGACACAACAGAGCCGAGGCTTCACCTCTGCTCTACTTCGACCGAGGACCGACCCTCTGCTCAGATCTGGCTCTCGTCCTCGACTCCAACTCAGGCCCGCGCTGAGCGCACGCGTAATCAGTATATCCAAGGGATCTCAACCGACCCCTTGACCGCGTTGACCGTTCAACCCACGGTCAACGATTCAGTGGTGAGAAAACACCCGTAAACATCTGGCGCCGTCTGTGGGAACGAGCTAACACCCACGTAAAACAACCACACCGACAATGACACGGATCCATCCTCCGCAGCGAAGGAGGGGCGTGACCCCGACGTCGGGTGTCGGCCCCCACCACGGCCGGCGGGAAGGGATCATTACTCCCAGGGGCACGCTTCTGGTCGGGGCGCAAGGGCAACCTCGGGCCGGCCATGAGGAGGACCAAGCTATGGAGTACAGAAGCCCTCCACCGCCCCTCCGAGTCGGCGGGGCGGGTGCGGCAAGGGAGAAGCCATGGCCAGACGAAGCACTAGTGGTGTCCGTAGTCATCGACACGTCCATGGTCCGACGACTGCTAGTCGATACTGGCAGCTCTTGTGACATCCTGTTTATCTCGACTTTAGAAAGGATGGGGCTGCATGACAAGGACCTGGAGCCATGCTCGGGGCCCGTGGTGGGCTTCACGGGTCACTCCACACCCATCGTTGGGGCGATCCACCTCCCGGTCATGCTCGGAGGGCCACCTGACTCGGTGACCCTGACGGTGGAGTTTGTGGTGCTGAGGATCGGGTCGGCGTACAATGGGATCATCAGCCGCCCGCTCCTCAATGCTATTGGCGTGGTGGTCTCGACTCTCCACCGAACAATCAGGTTTCAGACCCCGAGAGGGATCGGGCGAGTCGACGGCGACGCGGGGAAGCTAAAGATCTGCTACCAGCTATCAGACGAGAAACCCACTGGGCAACCTGAAGACTCGATGGCCTCACTTGACCTGAGGTACGGGCAGGGACCCACACCCACACAAGAGCAGGAGCAGATCCCAGTCACGAATGTCGAGGGAAGATTCGTCTCCATCAGATCAGGGCTGGGTCCGGACTTGAGAAGCCAGTTGATCGAGTGCCTTGAGGCGAACCTTGATGTCTTTGCATGGTCGCCCGATGACATGCCCGGCGTTAACCCCCGGGTGATTGTGCATAGGTTGAATGCCGACCCCAATTTCAAACCAGTCAGACAGAAGAAGCGAAATCTAGGTGGCGAAAAGATGAGAGCTGCCTCCGAGGATGTGGAATGCCTTCGCGACGCCGGCTTTATCCGAGAAGTCTGGTGCCCAGAGTGTCTATCAAACATCGTAATGGTGAAGAAGCCCAATGGGAAGTGGCGAATGTGTGTGGACTTTAGCGACCTCAACAAAGCATGCCCCAAGGACAGCTACCCTTTGCCTCGCATCGACCACCTCGTGGACAATGCCTCAGGGTATGAAATGCTCAGCTTTATGGACGCCTACTCCGGGTACAATCAAATCCAGATGGACCCCCGGGATGAAGAGATGACAGCCTTTACGACAGATAAGGGGACCTTCTGCTACAAGAAGATGCCTTTTGGTTTTAAGAACGTCGGGGCCACCTACCATAGAATGGTCAACAAAGTGTTCGACTCCCAGATAGGAAGGAACCTAGAGGTCTACGTCGACGACATGTTGGTCAAGTCGAAGGACCCGGGAGATCACATCGCCGACCTCAGGGAAACCTTCGAGCGGTTGCGAAAACACAACATCCGCCTCAATCCCACGAAGTGCACATTCGGGGTGAGATCTGGCAAGTTCTTAGGGTTCATAATCACCAATCGCGGCATCGAGGATAACCCTGATAAGATCGAGGCGCTGATCAACATGCATGAGCCGACGATAATTAAGGAGCTGCAGAGGTTGAATGGATGCATCACCGCTCTAGGGCGATTTCTATCCAAATCGGCGGAAAAGTCCCTTCCATTTTTCAAGACCCTGAGGAAAGCAATCGCAGAGCCGGCTGACAAAAAGAAGACGATACCGTGGGATGAGGATTGCTCCCGGGCATTCATCGAACTCAAGGAATGCCTCCACAGTCCCCCGCTCCTATCCAAGCCACGAGAAGGAGAGTCGTTGAGCCTCTACCTAGCTTGCACATGAGAAGCGGTGAGCTCGATGTTGGTCAGGGAGGACGGCGGAGTACAGAGGCCGGTATATTATACCAGTTGGGTCCTGAAGGACGCAGAGGGGCGGTACACACCTATGGAAAAGCTGGCATACGCCCTCGTTCTCTCAGCCCGCCGACTCCAGCCTTACTTCCAAGCCCACACTATACTGGTCCTTGCCGACTCCCAGCTAGAACAAAACCTCAAGAGATTCGATCGGATGGGAAGGATGCTGAATTGGGGAGTGGAACTGAGCGAGTTCGACCTACGGTTCAAGCCGCGCACGGCCATTAAAGGACAGGCCCTGGCGGACTTCATCGCCGAATGTACCATAGAAGGGGGGAACCCCTCTGGAGAAGGCTCGGCCACGGTAACTACCCAACCATTATCCTTCTTTTCGACTGATGTCGTTCTTACTGGTCATCCAGGGGACCAGGACACTTGGATAGTCCACGTAGACGGGTCAGCGACCCGGTCGGACAGTGGAGCCGGGATCGCGATCCGGTCTCCCGAGGGGGAGCGTCGTTGAGTACACGCTTTGGTTTGAATTCCTGGCCACCAACAATGTGGCCAAATACGAGGTCGCGATAAACGGGCTGAGGCTGGCCAGAGAACTCAGGGCCGACTCTATGCGGCTCCTCAGCGACTCAAAACTCGTCATCAACCAACTACAGGGGAATTACGAGGCGCGCGAGGAGACGATGCAGAACCACCTAGCCACAGCCAAGACCGTGCTGTCCCAATTCAAGAAGGCTGAGACCCTTCACCTTCCCCGGTCGGAGAATGCCCATGCGGATGCTCTATCCAAACTGGCTTCCTCCTCGACCAAGGAGTTAGGCCGCACCATCTACGTGGAAAATCTCTGGTAACCCAGCACAGAGGAGAAGGAGGTGATGGCAATCGACGGGGACCCGACCTGGATGGATCCGATCGTTCGGTACCTCTCTCATGGGGAAGTGCTGACGGACTCTGACGAGCGTCGAACCTTAGAGAGGAAGGCACTTCGATACGTGATCCACGAAGGAGTACTTTACAAAAGACGCCGGACAAAGACGGATATCCTCCCCTACCTCAAATGCCTCGGACCTCAAGAGGCTGACTACGTCCTCCGGAAGGTGCACAAGGGTATCTACAGAAATCACCATGGAGGCAAGACGATCGCCCAGAAAATCATAAGACAAGGATATTACTAGCCAACCTTGGTCCATGACGCAACGGAGTACGTCCAAAGGTGTCAGGAATGCCAGAGATTCGCCAAACTCGGCTCAACCCCCCCGTCGGAACTCGTTCCAATTGTAAGTCTCGTACCTTTCGCAAAGTGGGGGCTTGACATCCTCAGACCATTCACTTCGGGACGAGGACAAAGGAAATACCTGATTGTGGCGGTGGACTACTTCACCAAGTGGATTAAGGTCGAACCCCTTGCTTCCATCACATGGAAGAAGGCGAAGAGTTTCGTATGGAACTCCATCATCTCCAGGTTTGGAATTCCCCGTGCCATCGTCACGGACAACGGGAAACAATTCGACTCTGCTGGGTTCAAAGACTTATGCGCAGAATGGAAGATCAAGCTCCTCTTCGCTTCGGTGGCACACCCCCAGACCAACGGGATGGCAGAGGCCGCCAACAAGTGCATCATAGAGCCCCTCCGCAAGAAAGTGGAGGACGCCGAGGGGAGTTGGCTGGAAGAGCTCACAGGGATACTATAGTCGTACAGAACGACCCACAAACAAGCCACGGGCGAAACCCCGTTCATGCTCACATATGGCACCGAGGTAGTGGTGCCTGTCGAAGTAGGCGAGGAATCCCTCTGCATAAAGCACTTCGACGAGGAAAGGAAAGTGGAAGGCTTGGAGCTCGGCCTGGAGCTCCTAGGCGAGCGACGGGAACATGCCTTGGCTACCATCATCCGCCAGAAGCAGAAGGTGGCTCGATATTACAATTCCCAAGTTAGGGGGAGGAGCTTCCACCAAGGGGATCTGGTCCTCAGAAAAGCCGCCTTCAGCACGGAGATCGCTTGCAAAGGGAAGCTGGCGGCTAAGTGGGAAGGACCCTACAAAGTCATCGAGGTCCTCGGACCCGTGACTTATCGATTAGCTAATTCGGAAGGAAAGATCCTCACCCATACCTGGAATGCCGAACACTTGCACAGATATTATCAATGAGAGCGCCCGCGAATGTATCTCTTTTTCTCCATCAGCCAGAATAAAATCGCCCGAGCCTATTCACCTTCGTACTTAGCGACCGGGGGAAGCTCACTCGGGACGAGGGAGACCTCGTGGGGTGAGCACCCGAGCAGAGGCTCATAAGGCCAGGGGATAGACCCCTAGCGGGTTGACTCCCCCAACCGGCCGACAGGTCGAGGGCCATTCCCCTCGGTCGGCCAGGGGGGTGGATCGATCGTAAGGCTGGGGGCAGCTCCCCCAGCGGGTCGGTCCGTCGATCCACCATCAGACTGGGAGTTGCCCTCCCAGCAGGCTGAACGACACCAACCGGCTGTGAGGCTGGGGGCAACTCCCCCAGCAGGTCGGTTAACCGATCGACCGTAAGGCTAGGGGTAGCTCCCCTAGCAGGTCGGACCAGAGGTCGACTTAAGTGGCTGGCCTCATCGTTCAGTCATAAGACACGGGGTCGCACCCCTAACAGACTGACCAACTGAACCGACTGTAAGGCCGGGGGCAACTCCCCCGACATGTTGGCGAGCCGATCGGGCCATGAGCCTGAGGGATAGCATCCCCCAGCCAGCCGATCGGCCAAACACGCTGCAAGGATGAGGGGCAACGTCCCCTACAGGATAGCCACCTCGTTGCCAGCAAACCCCAAAAGTGGGCACACACCAAAGGGGGAGACAAGCAGTCGTAGACGAAAAAAAGACTTCATTTTTAAAATGGAAGGAGGAAGGAGGGAGTGTTACACAACAGCACATTAACTGAGCAACAACCCTCACTCACTCGTCTCCGTCGGGAGCCCCCTCAGGGCCGACCGCAGGTTGCATAGAGGGTCCGTCCCGTGTCTCTCCCTCTCAGTCGGAGTACACCCGGAGCTTCTCGAAATCGATCCCTGAGAGTGGAAACCTCTTCTGAATCTCGGATTCGCAGCAGGCGAACCCCTTCTCGAACGCTTCGGACATAGCCGTGGCTACGAAAGAAATGGCGTACTCCTCCACAGCGTCTTGAGCAATCTGAGCGAGGTTTAACGCCTCCAGCTCACGGATCTGATCTTCGAGGAGGGTAACCCGGTGCTGATGCTCCGCCCCCTCCACCTCGATCTCTCTGGATCTTGCGTTGAGCTGGACTAGAAGAGCTTTCTCTCTCTCTTCCGCCGCTTCCAGAAGGTTGGAGAGCTCCGGGGTGTCGGCCGCAACAACAGGGGCAGGGTCCCCGCCAGCTTTGGTGCGCTCCTCGGTGGCCTCCATAAGCTCGGCATCCAGTCCTCGGCCTTAGACTTGCCAACCAGAGCCAAGGCTTTCTCCCGATCTGATTCCTCTAAAGCAGAGGAGAGCTCAGTTACCCGGGTCTCCAGGGACTTGATACGCGCTTCGGCCAGCAGGCTGGCCTTACCATCGACCCCCTCGGCCTCGGCAAACCGTGCCACATCGGCCTTGGCCTGATGAAGGGCCTCGAATTGGCGCCTTATCGAAAGCCCCACCGAGGACAACTGAACCAAGAGACAGGGATGAAATGAAGACTGCTATTAGAAACGAGGTATGCGAGAATGCCTCACCTGTTGACCAGCCTGGACCACGAAGGCGGCTAGGCGGTCGCCTTTGACTCCATCCAACACAGCCTGGTCCAGAGGAAGGCAGCAGTTCTCAGCCAGGCGCGCCGCCACTCCGCAGTCAGCGAAAACCGTCTCCCCCGGCCCCACTGGGAAGCGAGGTCGGAGAAGGCCCTCGCCCGACTGAGGTAAATCGACGGGAACCGAGTGGAACGCTCCCAGGTACCGCTCGTAAATCTCAGGGAGGGGGTTCTGTGGCGGCGATGACGGCCCGGTCCATGGCCAGATGACCTCAGCCGAGGAGGACGGAACCTGACCCTCAGGCAGTGGAACACCCACCTCCTTAACTTGGGGACGGGCCTTCTTCGAGACACCCGGTAAAGGGGAAGATGGGGCTTGCCCCTCGCTCTTTTGGAGCCCGCACCAGGAGGCGGCTGTTTCTTTCGGACCTCTAACATATGATCCCTCCTACACGGAGCGGGCTCGGGGACCGTGACCGGGGGAGGGGTCGGGAAGGAATCGGGGGCAAATCCACCTGTAAAAAGGGGAGAGGAAAAGGTCAGAACCAGTCGGGATAGCCCCACACGTCAGCCCCTCCAAGCGGCGGACGTCAGTAGAACTCACCAATGGGCCAAGTGGTCTTCCGCAAGTTAAGATCATCAAAGAGAACGTCGATTCTTCGATCCTTCACGGGGACCGCCAACAGGGTCTTCACCGCCTCAAGATCGGCATCGGTAGGGCGCCCAGCTCGAGAGCCAGCATGCTGACGCTGCTCCATTGGGACGGGAAGTCCACGTCCGACGGGAAGACGACGAAGATGTATTCACCCTTCCAGAGCTTCAAGGAGCTCGGCAGCCCCAGCACCAGGCTCTTATTTGGCCGAGCACTGATATAAATCCAGGTCTCCGACTGATGATGGCTCAGATGGTAGAATTGGGCGAAGAGTCGGAGGGAGGGGACCACCCTCTTCAGTACGCAAAGAACGACAAACCCGACGATAAGCCCAATGGCGTTGGGGCAAAATTGGCATAGGGCCACCCTATGGGCTCGCAGAAACTCGGTGATAAAGGGGTGGAGAGGAAACTGAAGCCCTAACCGAAAACACTTTTCATATACCCCGACCTCCCGAGGTCGGGGAAAGCAGATCCGCTCGTCGGATTCAGGGGCCCGGGCAGAGTATGGGGGAAGAAGGTAGCTGGTGTGCATATTCCCGATGGAGGTGGCACAGATGGACGAGGGACACCCAAGAACCTCGGGAGGCACCCCTGAAAGCGTGCCCCCATGACGACGAACCACCAAGACGGACCCGCTGGCTGGGTTGGGGTCAGCAACGTTCTCCAGGCAATCCAAACCAGCGGCGGAGGAGGACGACATGAGATAGAGCTCGAACAGGATTCGGCCTGACGAAAAGAGAGAAGAACGGAGGGAAGACGATTGAAAAAGACAAACCCTCACCCGATGGGTGGCGGCCCTCTTTTCTATACATCTTTTCCCCCCCAAGGCGACCCCTCGCGTGGCGAAGAAGAACGCAAGGGGGCACGTGGCAGCATCCGGGAACCAACGGCGCTTCGAGATCTACACCCCGAGGGATTTGAACGGGCCGCCTAATGATGGTCTCCATTTAATGAACCAGCCTCGACTGGCACGCCTGTCAAAGTCGGCAGAAGTCACATCGGCCGAACCGAACCAACCAGAGGGGATCGAGACGACCGATGGGGGCAATTGATACAGCTATTGTGGCTGAAGCCCAAAGTCCAGCTGTGGACGAGAAGCCTGCTAGTAAGGAGGGCGCGAGTGGGGACGGACGGCGTGACGACGTGGACAAGGGGCAATCGTGGCGAAGACCCTATAAAAGGACTGGAGCGGCAACGGAGCAAAGGATCGAACCCCAGGTATTCTAATCTGAGGTACACCATCAACGATCTTGGTCTTCCGCCACTTCCTTTCCCTCTCACTGCTCGCGCCGAGGGTCAGCGCATCGATCTCCTCTCAGTCGAGCCGGCTCCGCCGAGTACTTTTCAGACACTGATCTGACTTAGGCATCGGAGGGGATACGGTCGGAACCAAGGTCCGGCCACCCTGACGAGTTTCTTGTCTATTCAGGAAGAAGCTGGCCGAGGCGTCGAGGCTACCCCTCAGCGCCAGGCGATCGCCCCAGCATCGACCGTGCGCGGCTATCAACCGAAGACCAGGCTATAAACGAAGCGCCGAGGCTACCCCTCGACGCTTGTCCAACCGAGGCCGAGCCCGCCACAACAGAGCCGAGGCTTCACCTGTGCTCTACTTCGACCGAGGACCGACCCTCCGCTCGGATCTGGCTCTCGTCCTCAACTCCAACTCAGGCCCGCGCTGAGCGCACGCGTGATCAGTGTATCCAAGGGATCTCAACCGACCCCTTGACCGCGTTGACCGTTCAACCCACGGTCAACGATTCAGTATTGAGAAAACACCCGTAAACAAAACTAATCAAAGAAATATATAAAAATAAAAAAAATACCCCATAAAAAAAGAACACAATTATTGCACCTTCAGACGTCCCCCCTCCTCCTCATACAAACCCACTTCGACTCCCACACGCAAACCCCATTGACCTTGATAAAAGTAAATCTGAACACAGAACAAAAAAAACTTTTTTTTGTTGATGAGAAACATGCGGCGGCTGCAACTGGGCTTTGGAAACCTCCTCCCCCCTCGCTGTCCGCCTACTGCAAGTGGAATGTTACAAGGACTCCTGCGCCTCTAAATTATTTGTGTATTTTATGATTTACATAGAAAATATTTCAAGTCTTTATACAACAAAAAGGTTTCCCTCCTCCCTACGGAACCCAAACTCGGTATGTGCTGTCAAAAGCCCACGTTGTTCATGGGGGGGAGGCTGGGCATTGTCCTAACTGCCCTCGAAGGGGAGAGTTCTCCCATCCAAGCTAACCAAATAGGGTCATCCTGGAATCTTAGTCTGCACTTGTTGCAATTTGGGGTTTTGAAGTCAGGTGATCACACACAAAAATAAATTAAAATGGTAGGATTTCGAGTTACTTAGTGGTCATCACAGACAAACACATGTTAAGGTAATGAGATTCTCCCTTGATCCCTCTCTTGACGGTGAAGTTAGATCAAGTTTAGAAAGAAGAGATCTTAATACTTTAGGCAACATATTAGGGTTTTCTTTTAAAGCTTTTTTGATATACCTTAATTTTATGTGTGTGTTCACCTATTATAGGCTGGACTTGTTCTTTGGGCTTGCACAAAATGATGTTGTTGACAGATGGGTTGCGCCCTCATGTAAGGGTGGACCGACGAGAATGCCTTTGATGAGAAGACCATTCGCAGGCTGAGAAGTGGGACCCGTGAAAGAAGAAATCCGGGTCAAGGTGGGCTAGGATTGAACTCCACTGATGGAAGTGAACCTAGCGTCGCGATATCTCCCTGGATCTGCACCAAAAGAAATCGTCAGGGGGTCGGTACTGTTGGAATTAATGGCTCCTTTGGCCATTTGTTCACTCCCAGTCTCTTTTTTTAGTCCCACATTGGATAGGCAAACACCCTTGTGTGGGTATATGATAGGCTTCTCTCATATGGGCGAGATAAGACAAAAGAGAAATGAATTGCGATCAAAGGACGAAGGTCTAGAGATGTCCTATGACCGAAAGTAGATGTGTGTGAGTGCTCCATCATAGTTCTACTTCTAAGCTACATACTAGAAGAGATAAAAGAAAAATTACATTGAAGAATAATCTCTTCTTTCCATCGTATGAGCTTGAAGTCTTTACGGAGCTTCAATCATCAATCTACGATCATCCAATTCATAGCATTTGCCTTCAATCACGTTTGTGAGTCATCCATTGCTAGTTGATCTTCATAGTAAGCTTAGACAATGGATTAACTGCAAAATAGGGGATTGGTCACAAGTATTTATGTTTGCTCATCATTAACACCAAGTAGGGAGAAGTCCAATACTCAACATTCTCCCCCTTTTTGATGATGACAAACAAACATAAACAAAAAGATAAATAGTTGTGCGTAATGAAAACTTACTCCCCCTACATAGATGCCAATCAAGTTAGTCAACAAATATTAGAGCATCTATATAGTAATTGAAGCAAATGAGTGAGATAAGACATGAATTTAATTCAAGGAATCTAGGAAGTAAAATCCCTATTCATTGTAATCTTACTCCCCCTGAATCTAAGGTATCGAAAATCTTAGATTCAAGCTTAGAACATACTTAGCACATCCATTATGAATCTTGTATGTTTATTTCTCTCCCCCTATGGCATTATCCAAAAAGGTGGGAGCAAATAACAACAACAATAATAGTGCTAAAATACGAACTAACAACAATCAAGGAGTATAAAGATATATCGAATCAAAAACTCATAAAATCTCATCATATACACAGGTGAGTAAAGGAATTGAAATCCAATATCAACATTTTAGATATTCGAAATGAAAGTAATTTTCACATATTCATCACATCAAGGAAATAGCATGAATTATCCAATATCAAATTCTTGTATTGTCTCAAAAACATAGCAAGAAGAGTGAAACATTCATAGAGACAAAAATATCATATATCACACAGAGATTAATCAATATAGCATAATGTGACATAAAGAGAGATGCAACATCATATATATATATAATATAAAGCAACTGAGTACATCAACAGATGGTCATCAACATGGCCATCCCAAAAAGATACATCATGAGCAACAAGAAAAAATAGCTACATCATGACAACATCAAAGGCTGTATCAGTAAAAAGTGTGGCATACAGCATCATCCATCATACAACGACAAAACATATAACAAAATCACTCAACCTAAGCAAAAGTAGACCCCACAAAATAAAAACAAGGTCTTCAGGTGAGTGAACAGAACAGCATCAGCAGCAACCTCAGTCGATCTGAATTACTGAGGGGTCCGACGGACGGCTGGAAGAACGAAACAAAAGCCGAGCAGAGCGACGAGTAGGAAAAGCTGGAGGCTTTCTCTTGGAAGACGAAACACGAACAGAAGATGAACCAACAGGAACATGTGAAGGAGTCTGGACAGCTGAGGTCGGAGACACAGGGGGTTTTGGTGTGAAGCCAGGAGGTGGAGAAACACAAGCAGGAGTAGTGTTCTCAGAGGTAGGGAACAGGTCACGAAGCTCGGGAGGAACAGGACAAGCATGATGCTTACAAGAGATAAGCTGAAGCTTAAGCAGAAGCGAAAGCTTCTCATCGAGGGAGACAGACAGCATTTCCAGAGCACAGAGACGAGCGTCCAGCTGACGAAGAAGAAACTCTGTGGACTGAGAAGGAGGCTCAGCAGCCCGAGAAGAATATTCATTAGTATGAACGGATGGGATAGGGTCACTGACAGAGATACGAAGAGGCTCGCCCGAAGATTGAGGCGAAGATGGAGCCGGATCAGGTTTTGGTGAAGGAACAGGCTCATTGAGGAAATCAAGAGAGTCCTTAGGGAAGAAAAGATCGAAGGGATCCATAGCTGAGCACAGAGCTAGGGCAAGAACCAAAGAGATCAAACCCTAAGAAGACACGAGTTAGACGAAGGGGACCTAACCTCGTTGAGTGACAGAAGAAAAGGCAGCGACTCCTCGAGATTTACGAATGAATGGGAGCGAGGTTGACGGCGAATGAGCATCAATCGAGCGGGAAGAACGGTCGATGCAGAGGAGAGAATCGACGTGGGGAAATGATCGCGTCGGTTGAATATAAATTAGGGAAAATCAATCTGAGCCGTTGGATCAAAGAATCGACGGCTCGGATCAAATCAAATGAACCGACACAGCAGGAGACAGTCGACTGGAGAACAAAATTCAGTCGACTGGAAGAAGTGATAAAATTAATTCTCAGAAAGATGGGCAGTCGACTGGCAAGTAAAATGCAGTCGCCTGTCCGCTGGACAGTCGACTGACATATACTCAACAGTCGGCTGGCCGAGAATCAATACATATCTCAAGAAAAACAGAGAACACTGAAAAAAAATTGACAGACAGAACAGTCGCCTGATGAATAAATTGCAGTCGCCTGTTACATTAACAGTCGACTGTAAAACAGTCAACAGTCGGCTGAGCGAAAGATATCAGTTTTCATATGAAGGATATAGAGTAGGGCAGTCGACTGTCAAATGAAACACAGTCGTCTGTCCTGGTCCAAAATTGCACAGTGAGATAGAATTCCAGAGAATAAGAATACTCACCCTAGGACCTATACTCTAATCACAAATACATCCAAAAAAACATTATGAAAACAATAAATCTATTGAAACACAAATTATTCCAATCAACTTTGAAAACTCATGAAATCAAATAAGTCACAATTGTCTTTCTTAATCTCATAAAACAATAAAGCACATGAAGGAAGACAATCAAATATATATGAGCTCAATAAGGAGTTATAGCATGAAAATTGAGCTTCTAAATTTCAGATTCACCCATAATTCCCAATTCTCCACGCAACCTCACAAATGAATCTTCTTTAAGAGGTTTAGTGAAGATATCAGCAATTTGTTTTTGGGTTTCAATGTACTCTAGGATGATGTCCTTCTTAGCTACATGATCATTTATAAAATGGTGTCTCATGTCTATGTGTTTGGTACGGGAGTGGTGTACCAGATTCTTGGAAAGACAAATAGCACTCTGATTATCAACCATGATACGGCAAGTATCACAATTGACACCATAGTCACTAAGAGTGTGTCTCATCCAAAGAACTTGTGCACATGCAAGACCCGCGGCAATATATTCCACTTCAGTCGTGGACAATGACACCGAATTCTGTTTCTTAGAGAACCAAGAAACTAAGGAATTTCCTAAGAAATGGCATGTGCCACTAGTACTTTTCATGTCGGACTTGCATCCGGCAAAGTCGGCATCACTATATGAGATTAACTCATATGTGCTAGAATTAGGGTAAAGTAACCCATAATCTAGGGATTGATTGAGATAACGAAATATTCGTTTAACCGCAATCAAGTGTGACTCCTTAGGGCTTGCTTGATATCTAGCACAAATACATACGGAAAACATGATATCAGGCCTACTAGCGGTTAAGTAAAGTAAGCTACCGATCATACCTCGATATAGACGAACATCTACATCTTTTCCGCTTTCATCCTTGTGTAGATGTGTAGTAGTACTCATGGGAGTCCTTTTGCTTGAAGACGATTCCATCCCGAATCGCTTAATAAGCTCCCATGTGTACTTTGTCTGATGTATGAAAGTGCCATTCTCCATTTGTCGAATTTGCAATCCAAGGAAGTAGGTGAGCTCTCCCATGTGGCTCATCTCAAACTCATCCTTCATAGATTTGGAAAATTCTTGACAAAGATGAAAGTTAGTAGAGCCGAAAATAATGTCATCTACATAAACTTGAATCAAAAGAATGTCATTTTCATAATCTTTAATGAAAAGTGTAGAATCAACTTCTCCCATTTTAAAACCTAAATTCAAAAGAAAGGTCTTAAGGGGATCATACCAAGCTCTAGGAGCTTGTCTCAATCCATACAACGCTTTCTTAAGTTTGAAAACATGGTTTGGAAATTTCTCATGAATAAAACCGGGAGGTTGAGAAACATAGACTTCTTCATTTACAAATCCATTTAAAAATGCACTTTTAACATCCATTTGGAATAATTTAAAATTCTTATGGGATGCAAAAGATAAAAGCAACCTAATAGCTTCTAATCTAGCTACGGGGGCAAAGGATTCTTCGAAATCAATACATTCCTCTTGCCGATAGCCTTGAGCTACTAACCTTGCTTTGTTTCGTGTGATTACCTCGTTTTCATCCGTCTTGTTCTTGAAGATCCATTTGGTCCCAATAGCTTGGTGACCACTTGGAAGAGGTACAAGTTCCCAAACTTCATTTCTCTCGAATTGCGCTAGTTCTTCTTCCATTGCCACTATCTAAGAACTATCCTCACAAGCTTCTTGAATGTTCTTTGGCTCAATGGTAGAGACGAATGCGCAATGGGAGAATTCTTCAATTCTAGATCTCGTTCGAACACCCACACCAATATATCCAATGATTTGGTTATGAGGATGGTTGCGAACGGTTGGATAAGCTTTGGGTAAACCTGGATCACTAGGAACAATTTCAACAACTTCGTTAGAAGTGTTAGTCTCAATAATATTATCATTAATCTTGACATTATTAAGAGAATCACAAAGAATTTCTACATTATCATCATCAACATGAGGAAAATCAAAATCTTCATAAAACGATACGTGAAGTAATTCATCAATCGTTGAAGAAGTTTTGTTGTATATCCGGTAGGCTTTGCTACGTGTGGAATATCCAACAAAGATTCCTTCATCGGATCTTGGCTCAAATTTGTCTAAATTACCAAAGGTGTTCTTTATAAAACATTTTGAACCAAAGACACGAAAATATTTCACTTGAGGCTTTTTATCGTAAAACAACTCAAAACAAGTTTTGTTTGTTCGGGGTCTCACTAGGATTCTATTGAGCACATAACATGCCGTGTGCACCGCTTCTGCCCAAAATTGTAGTCCTAAATGACTATCATGGAGCATAGTGCGAGCACACTCAATAAGAGTCCTATTCTTTATTTCTACAACACCATTTTGTGGTGGTGCACGAGGAAAGGAAAAGTTATGAGTTATCCCGGAGTCATCACAAAACTTAGTAAAAGATTCATTCTCAAATTCTCCTCCATGATCACTACGAATAGTGATAATGGTGGATCCTAAAAGATTCTGAATCTCCCTTGCAAATTTGGTAAACTCTTCATGAGCTTCATTCTTATTAGTTAAGAATGAAACCCAAGTAAATCTAGAAAAGTCGTCAACGACAACTAGTCCATAATGAGCATTACCTAAAGAAGCGGTTCTAGTTGGCCCAAACAAATCTAAATGTAGAAGTTCTAGGGGCCTCTTAGAAGTAATCCCTTCTTTAAGCTTAAATGAAGATTTACTTAGTTTACCTCTTTGACATGAATCACAAAAGTTTTTCTTATTAAAAACAATCTTAGGAAAACCTTTTACTAGATCATGCTTAGCTAACTTATATAAGTGCTTGAAGTGAACATGACCAAAACGGCGATGCCATAATAGTTGTTCACTTGTGTTAGCAACTAAGCAATGTTCTACGGTTTTAGGCAAGCTTAAATAATAAATATTTTTACGCCTAATACCGGAAAATAAAACATTTGAATCACAATCAACAATTGTACACAATCCTTCTCCGAAGTTAACCTTATAACCTTTGTCACAAAGTTGACTTATGGAAATGAGGTTGTGACATAAACCACTAACAAGATAAACATTAGTAATTAGGGGTTTGGAAGGATTACCAACGATACCTACTCTAATGATGGTTCCCTTTTGATTACCTCCAAAAGTGACCGTTGCACCATCTTTGATGCTAATCACTTCGGAGAGCAATGAGGGATCTCCCGTCATGTGTTTGGAGCAACCGCTATCAAGAATCCATCCTTTCCCTTTAGAGCTAATAAGGCATTTATTGCTCTTCTTCTTTCTCTTGGATACCTATTTAATATACCATAAGCTTATGGTACTCAATGTTTGTTGGGTCCAAGGGGATTAGCCCTTTGGAAGCCAAGTCCAAGTGGACTTCCGCTTCCCAACATAGTTTCTATTTCTAATTACATCATAAAAGTAGGAATCAACATAAGCATTCCTAACATTTAGGCTAGTGTTCTTAGGACCCCAAATAGTGTACATCTTGGGAGTCCTATTCCTAGTTGCATGCATATGAGTTGGATCTCTATGTGGTGCATGCTTCTTAGGAACATGATTTCTAGCATATATATGAGGTGGAGGATATGCATTGTACATTCTTGAATGATATGAATTCTTAGGAGCATGCATATTATATGAAGGATATTGATCATGCATGACATGTGGAGAATTATCATATATGAAAGAATGATGCGTATGAACATATGGGTGTGTGGGAGCACGTACATGAGTATTTCTCATGTGTGGTTGTGTACGTGTCTGTGGGTGCAGAGCATAAAATGTGTCATGATTATCCACTTGTGAAGTAGGATGTTTCCTACGTGGATGAGTATTAGTGTACATATAAGCATGGCCTTGCTTTTGGTTTCCACCCTTAGTGGGTTTCTTGCCAAAAGGAAGAGAAAGTGATGTGGTGACATTCTTGGTAGGATTGTTACCTATAGTGTCTTTGACACCACTTGTGGATGCACCGGAGGAAGGCCTCACAAAATCTATAGTGACACCACTATAGGAGGTGCGATCATTAGATGCATTTGCTTTAACAAATCCAAGGCCAACACGATGTGTGGCCGGAAATTGATTTGCAAGTAAATCATCCAATTGTCCTTGTCCCTTATTGAATCTCACAATACGGGAGGACATGAGCTCATATTTCTCCTTTAAAGAAGAAATGTTGGTATCCAAAGTGGACACCCGTGCTTCGAGCTCGTGCACTTGGGTTTTAAGAGAATCATTCTCTAATCCCAATTGTGTGTGGCGTGCAACTAGATCACAATTATCCATGGGATGTGTTTGATCTAGTTGAGATTTGTGGGAATTCACCTCATTTCTCAATGTGACATTTTGAGAAGCTAAGTTTGCTTTCTCAAGTGTTAAAGTATCAACAATGGTGTCATTGTTGATAATGCATGGAATGGATGACTTGCTAACTTTTGATTTCTTTAAGCTAGAATATGTAAGCATTAAAGATTGGTATTTAGCAAATAGTTCTTTATTAGCTATGCGAAGTTCATCCATTGTTACCTCGGTGTTATCCGTATCGGAATCACTCTCATCCGAGAGTGGGTCTTCAAGTGCCATGAAGCACATGTGGGCGCTCTCACCATTCTCATCATCGGAATCGCTTGATGAGTCATCACTTGAGTCATCAAAGGTACCGACGAGTCCTTTCTTCTTGTGTTTCTTGTTCTTGTTGGACTTATGGTACTTTGGTGCCTTCCACTTTTCTTTGTTGTTTAGCATTGGGCAATCCCTCTTGATGTGCCCTGGCTTATTACACTTATAACAAAGAGAGGAAGTAGCATTAGTAGATTCAAAACGTTTGTTGGAGGGAAATTTACCTTTGCGGAAGAAGCGTTGGAACTTCTTCGCCATTTGGGCCATTTCACCCAAATCCATCTCGTTCTCGGATTCATCACTTTCGGAGGATGACGAATTGGCGTTGAACGCCAAAGCTTTCTTCTTGGCCTCCGAGGGATTCATCATGGCTCGAATCTTCAATCGGTTATCTCGTCTTACTTCGTAAGACATAAGAGTCCCGATGATATTCACCACGGTGTAGTTCTTCAAATCATTGACCTCTTCAATGGCGATTGCTCGTCTTTCCCATTTGGAGGTCATCCCTATGATAATCTTCCTTACCTTTTCAGGTTCGGTGTAGATTTGGCCAATGGCTTCCAATTCGTTTGTGATGTCGGTAAAGCGTCCGTACATCGACGCAATGCTCTCATTTTCCTGCATGTGGAACAAGTCGAAGTTTTGCACGGCAACATATAACTTTGAAAGCTTTACCTTATTCGTTCCCTCGTGGGTAACGATTAGATGGTTCCAAATTTGATATGCACTCTTACATGTGCATATCTTGTTGAACTCATTCAGGTCCAACGCACAATGAAGAGCGTTCATTGCTTTAGCGTTGTTGACTTCGGCGGACTTTTCGGAAGTCGTCCATTTCTCGAAATCATCTTCGAAGGGCTCGACATACTCCTTGTGGAGAGTTCTCCAAAGAGAATCACTCCTAAGGAATGTCTCCATCCTACACTTCCAATAACCAAAGTTAATACCATTGAAACGTGGAGGACGTACCGTAGATTGACCTTCGAAAAGTGTGGACGCTCCATCACGGTCGTGATTGTTGTACGTACGCGGCAGAGGAACGTTGTTGTTGTTGGATGCCATAGATAAAACCTTGCGCTTTGATACCAATTGTAAGGATCCTGTCTATGAGGAAAACACTAGAAGGGGGGGTTGAATAGTGTTTATGCAAATTAAATAGAAATTTACACCAAATAAATTGCAATCCAACAAATAGTGCGGAATAGAAAACAACCCAAAGAGAAACACACGCAAACGCAGTTATGTTTCAAGGGTTCGGATTACCCAAGTCAACTCCCGACTTGATCCCGGTAATCCTACGTCCCTACCACCCGGATACCACCGGATACTCAAGTTAGAACCCTAACTTGAGGTTTCCTTAAAACCCTACTTGTAGCAACCCTACAAGTGCAATCGAAGACAATCGATGTCATTGACTCCCACAACCCGGGAGCAAGCAAAAACCACTCTCACAACTGAGAGTACAATTCAAATAATGAAGTTATGAAATCTGAAAGAAACACTTACAATCACATATGCCTTGAAGTAGAACTTGAAGGAGAAGTGTGATGTGTGTTGAAGAACTCTCTTGGAAGAGAGGAGGAAAGCCCTTTCTCTTGACTGCACCAAATGCCTAGAGGATCAATCTTTGGTTCTAGGTTGGAGAGCAAGAGAATCAGATTTAGAAATGCTAAGGGCTTTGGATTTGAAAGCTTTGATCTTTGGAAAAGAAAGCTTGAAAGATTTTGCAATGAATGAGTGTGTAAGTGAGTAACCTTGCAATGAAACAGTAGAAGCTCTATTAATAGCTTTCTCAAATCCACAAAACAGTTTAGGAAAAAACCCAATCAAAATCTGTGAGAAAAATCTCAACGGATATAATCTGAACTCGCAACAGTCGACTGATGAACAAAAAACAGTCGACTGTTGCACAGTCAGCAAGGGTAGGTGAGAATTCATAACGGTAACTTACCACGTGGACAGTTGACTGATGAAGCCAAGACAATCGTCTGTAAAACCAACAGGTGACTGTACATTCTTCGACAGGCGACTGGCCGAGAGAAGAGTAAGTTAGAAGAAGTACTGGAAATCTCACAAGATACAGGACATACGACTGATGCAAGGAACACAATCGACTGTTAATCAGAACAGGCGACTGTATAACCTTAAACAGACGACTGTCACAGACAGGAGAAATTTCCAGAGAGCTAAGTCAAAGATTAGACTTACAGACAGGCGACTGTTGCAGCATAGACAGTCGACTGATCTAATATACAGTCGACTGTATATACAGCATAAGTCAACTGGCCATAGAAATCGGATCAAACAGAGTTTGGGCAAGGAGAGACAGGCGACTGATGAACCACTCACAGTCGACTGTCGCTAAGACAGGCACCTGATAAACGTTCAACAGTGGCCTGTGCGAGATAATCAGAGAGGACCCAAAAACTGCATTGTAATAGTCTGTGCATAACAGGCGACTGTAGAACAAAACACAGTCGACTGTTTTTGAGACAGGCGACTGCAAACTGTTAAGCAGTCGGCTGTTATAAACAATCCTAGCACAAACAAAAGAGAAATGAATTGCGATCAAAGGACGAAGGTCTAGAGATGTCCTATGACCGAAAGTAGATGTGTGTGAGTGCTCCATCATAGTTCTACTTCTAAGCTACATACTAGAAGAGATAAAAGAAAAATTACATTGAAGAATAATCTCTTCTTTCCATCGTATGAGCTTGAAGTCTTTACGGAGCTTCAATCATCAATCTACGATCATCCAATTCATATCATTTGCCTTCAATCACGTTTGTGAGTCATCCATTGCTAGTTGATCTTCATAGTAAGCTTAGACAATGGATTAACTGCAAAATAGGGGATTAGTCACAAGTATTTATGTTTGCTCATCATTAACACCAAGTAGGGAGAAGTCCAATACTCAACACTTCTTCTCTGTCTAAGAATTTCCCTTTCCTTCGCATTTTGTTTTTGTGATCATTTAACTCTCTGTTTTGCATCTGCAGTCATAGCTATTCTCTTTCAGGTCTAACAATTTGAAAACAATTACTCTTGTAGTTTGCGATGGCTATCATATACGTAGATGAAGGGACGGCACTCTTGCGATATGCACCTCTACCTAGTTCAAAACTTTCCAATTACAAGCATTGGTCCTTTAATCAGGTTTTTGTTCTTGAGATTGTGAATTTCTGTATAGTAGTTTAGATTGATCATTGGAAGGCTTAGATGTCAAATTCATATAGATATAATAACAGAAAAAATGAATGTGGGGGAACAGTGATTTATGATCAAGTATCCATGGAATTTCTTTTGACCATCCATGTGTAGCAACAGCACAATTAAAACGTAAGGTCATATTAGCCAAAGAATAATATGATTATGGGCTTTCCTTTCACTCTGTTGACCAGAAATTTTTTCAATACATTTAGAATCATGTGTTCATGATGAAGCGCTAAAAGTATTTAACTGTACAGCTGATCCATCAACATGATTTATCCTATCACACTCTATACATCAAAAATGACCTATTTATTTCAGATGCCCTTTTAA
Source organism: Scilla litardierei (assembly GCA_030789695.1). Lineage (NCBI taxonomy): Eukaryota > Viridiplantae > Streptophyta > Magnoliopsida > Asparagales > Asparagaceae > Scilla > Scilla litardierei. The sequence goes on along the minus strand of CM061135.1, from coordinate 135,687,551 downwards.
TTTTTGGTGGCTCCAAGAATTTGTTGGAAATATTTAAAACAAGTTATGGAGCTACTGCTAAAAATTTACCTGACATTATCCTTTCCCTATCAAGTCCCACCGTAAAATATGAGTAATCTTGTCACATAAATTACCTGACATTATCTTAATGATAGGACCATGTTGAATAGTACCACCATAATCTGCTTTTGGAGCTTATTCTTTGTTGACGGCAAATCAATTTTGAGTCTGTTTGATTTTAATTTTCCATATGAACTGCAATTTTCCTTTTTGCGGGATCTTTGTGTTGGTTCAGGTCATGGTTGTCCCTTGTGTATCAACCATTAGTGTTACTAGAATTTTTTTTACTGGTTGGTAGTTTCTGAGTGTTAAACATATGAGAATAATTCTAAGAATCTGGACTTTCGTTATCTGAGGGAGAAGACGCTTGGGATTTAGATCTGGGCAGCATTTATGTATTGTTTAAGTTATGTAACTTACAAATTTAATGATATAAATCTAATGGGATGGGTGTTTGTTTTGAATTTGCTCTGTAAGGATAAACAAGCTATGGCATATTGAGATGTTATGGGTACTATCCTATGCTATTAATTATGATGTTTTTTATCATTACGTTAGTAGACTAATAAGTTAAAATGGTTCTTGGTATTGGAGTTCATAAGTTGATCCTTGTTGAGCATTGATAAGGTTAGCCTTTTATTTCTCTCCATGATCGGATCCAAGTACCAATATCATATGATTGATACTTTTTTGATTCTTTTTGTTGTAATTTGTGGGTTTCTTTGATCCGTGTCTTGAACAGCATGCTTGGTGCCAATTTCTGTCAACTAGTTGATGCAATTCTCTGCATGATAATTGGGTTTGCTTTTGTGTAGTTCTGACAAAAATTGAAATCAAGTTGGTTGAAAAATCCAACCTGAGCACTGAATTCAGCAAGGATATTGTTGATTTTTGGAGTACATTTTCTGCCAAATAATTTATATATCTAGAAAAGGCTAGAGCTATCCTGCATGCTCCTTATTTCTCCTTGTTATGTAATTTTGACATTTTAATTTCAATTTATGGGTTTGTCTTAAGATTTTTTAATTATCGGTTAATTCAAGCTAGATTAGAACTCTGAACCCTTTTGAAAATCTAAGCAAAGTCTGTGGGTTGGTTGCATTGTGAACCTCTAAAAGGACCGGTCACCTATATTTCTTTGTTCATTACATTCTTCTTGATAATTGGGTTATCTCTTTCGTAGTTTAAACTGGTTACTTTGAAACTGTTATTGTTTCTATGTTATAATGAACTGATTGGCGATGACCCTCAAAAGAGCTGAATGAAAGCAGATCCATTTGCGTTCATTGATTGTGTTAATTGTGGCATGTATTGTTGTCTAAAGCATCGGTATTAAACACTTGATGTAGTCAAAATGCTCCTTTTATGCATAATCTATAATTGTGCATGTAGTTTATCAGATAGGTATTTTCAACTGGAGAGCGGTTGATTATCTTGCAGTTGTGAGAAAGTTGAAAGTAGTTTCTTTCGTGGAGAAGTTGATTTAACTTCGACCTGAGTTAGACAGCCTTTATTGGAGCAAAATCTGAGCGAAGTTTGAGAACGAAATGAACAGAGTTTGAGAATAATCACAAACTGGGCCATGTGCTAATTCATGTATCTTGAAACGATGATACTTCTTATGTTTACATTTTAGCAGATATCCTGCTATTTTAGAATGATTTTGTGATGCAACTGGGTTTCAGGGCAAGAAGCTGAATGGCTACGGAACTTGTTAGCAGACATGCCATTGTGGGGGGAAAACTGCGACAGTTTTTCTTCATTTTGATTCTCAAGCAGCCATTAAAGTTCCTAAAAACAGTGTCTATAACGGAAAGAAAAGACACATAAGCATCAGACACGGGGTGCTTAAACAACTCCTGAAAAATGGAGTAATTTCTTTGGAATATGTGATGTCTGAAAGAAATCTTGCAGATCCACTAACCAAAGGATTGCCAAGGAGAGTGGTTCTTGATTCATCAAGGGGGATGGGGCTAAAGCACATGAGTTAAGGTTATATGGTTGATACCCAGTGTGGTCTAACGAAGCCATATGATCCTTAACAAACACTACATTTCCATCCCTATGGCGTGTGGTAGTGTTCTTTGAATCCATAGCCAAGTTTGGTGGTGCTATTGAGAAGCACTTGATGGATTTACTTTGAGACAAGTCCAGAACCAGTTTTGGTGGTGCTATTAAGAAGCACTTGATGGACTTAAGCAGAGGTTGAGCTGTATGCTCTTAATGGTTTCATAACCAGTTTGGTGGTGCTATGGAGAAGCACTTGATGAACCACATATGTGGGTGTGAGGGTTTGGCCGCCCTCTATGAAAGACAAGGGCAGTCTTTCTAGAGCACTCACGCGACCCAAGGTGTGCGCATGGCCTATAGCACTTGTTATGTATCGCGGAGTTTGCACAAACTCAATGGAACAATATGTGTTGTGGGGGGGTTCTCAATCGAACTCTAATGAGTTCAAGATCAATTCACTCATTAGAAAGTAAGTTGTTACCTCACTTCACTACGTATCAATTCAATCGAAAGACATTGATACTTAAGTATTCATCCCTCTTTACCCAGGATCTTTCTCTTCTCTTTCTTGAGCCATTAAGTGGGGGATTGTTGGAATTAATGGCTCCTTTGGCCATTTGTTCACTCCCACTCTCTTTTTTTAGTCCCACATTGGATAGGCAAACACCCTTGTGTGGGTATATGATAGGCTTCTCTCATATGGGCTATTGGACTTGTTAATGGGCTAGAAATTGGGGGTAGCTCGCGTGCACATGAGCCTAAGCAAGGGGGCCGAGCCCAAATCGGGTTGAGCCGAATGGAAAATCTGGGCGACGGATCCAGAAACCCTTAGCGTGTGTGCGCTGGCGTCGTGCCTGTGCAGGGGGGTTCACAGGTGTGCGCGCGGAGTGCCCAAGTTTTGACTCGTGTTTTTAGCCCATCTTATTCTTTTTGGAATTCAAACAGCCATTTTCCCAACATCTATTTTTGTTTAATGGTGGCGTATTCATGGCAGATTTCTCAACAGCTATTTTTTGTTTTAATGCATGTTAATGGCTGTGTATTCATGGCAGAATTTCAACAGCCATACTTCTCTTCTTTATAAACTCTTTTGTCTAGAGTTTTTCCGAGGCCCTGTGAAAAATCATTCAGCAACAAACAGCCTTTCTCTTCCATTCCTCCTCCTGGGTATCGATCTCTGTGCAAGCTCCATGCTTCTGGTCGTGAGTGGATGATCGCTCCAGAATGTAACCCAAAGAACGGTTGTATTTTTACCGCAAGCGCACGGTATAGCGGCGAGCGGGTTATCGAACACAGGGAGGACGAATGACCGTGCTTGCTCCAATCAACCTGGCTATTTAAGAATAGAAAAGATAGAATTTGCCTTTGGCGATCCTGTCACAATCATCAGACAAAGTACGAAGATATCAAATCAAATAAAAGACACCTAGGGAATGGGGAACCCCCGCTACTCACCGTATCTCGTCAATGTGGTTCATTGGTATCAAAATTCCTAGAATAAAATTTTGGATGAACTAGTTGCAACTGAATGTAATACCTAGCTCACGCTCTCGCGCTGTTGCCGGTCTATAGCTATCCTAGGTTTTGGGTCCAATCTCTTGCAAACCCTAGCCTAGGCAAGCTAGCATTAGGATCAACATCATCGTTCAATCACGCCCCGAGCCCACTCTCGTGCAAACTCGGGCCACGACCTAGGTTGGGATAGTTCCTACCCGTCCAATCTCTTGAAAACGGGTATCGGCATGGAATTGCAACCGGAAACCCTAGTATCGGTCCAATCTCTTGCAAACCGATACTACGGAAATTTGATTCCAACCCAATTCGGATTTCTAGGGTTTCCTATCGAATTGGGATCCAATCTCTTGCAAATCCCAATTGATATGAACTCCTAGCCATCCGTAATAAATCGATCCCAAACTAACCCCTAATTACAAATTCTAGCAAAATCTCTACCAATTCATCACAAATCTGAAATTGGGCTCGTAGGGTTCATCCCCACACCCCAAGATGTGGAGACTACTCACAATTCATAGCACAAACACAAAAATAATCAATGGAATTAACAAGAGAATTCATCACAATATTGAGATATGCAATAAAAATAGTATTTTTAGAGGAGAGAGACACAAACCAATGGAGTTCTTCAAATAATTCAACAAAAATCAACTTTTGTCTCCTCTCCAATCACAAGAATAAAGCTAAAAAGTTAATCTAAAAAGATGCAAAAATCTAATAGAAAAGCCCCCTAACCTAGGGTAAAAACAGGGGTTAAATACCCCCCAAAATCGTCCAAAAAAACTGTGACCGAAATTCCCCTGCCAGCCTGAAATCCGCAATTTTCGCTACAGGCAGCGCGTCGCACTCGGCCGAGTGACAAAAGTCGCTCGGCCGAGTGAGAAACCCTGTAAATTTCCAGTAAGTCTGGGTCTTCGGGGGTCTTCACTTCGGGAGTCGCTCGGTCGAGTGAGTTGTCGTCACTCGGCCGATGGCTTCTTGGTACTCGGGCGGTCGGCATTTGCCACTCGGCCGAGTGGGTCTTCTGAAGCTCAGGCAGACGAAAAACAGTAAGTTGGCGATTTTTGACATGCGTCGTCTGGGTGCCACTCGGGCGGACGGGATCTCGTCACTCGGCCGATGTGGCTTCCGATGCTCGGCCGAGTGCACGTATGAAACGTATCTGATCTGGTCGGCCGAGCGGTGTCTCGCTGGTCGGCCGAGTGACTTCTCCACTCGGCCGAGTGGGACACCAAAAATACCCAAACAGCTTGTTTTGGCCTCCTCGTCGCTCCTGCGACGTCCTTTCTTCTTCCGCTCCTCTCCAACAGCAAAATACTCCTCGGGGAGGTCATCGGTGACACTCTGGAGTAGGCGTATCTCGAGATCACTCCAAATCGCTCCAAATCACCTGAAATTCGACAAAAACAAGAAATTGTGAAAAGCATCGCAATATCGTCGATATATCGTGAAAAACATTATTTGAGCAATCTAAATGGCATGCAAACATGCGGGAAAAAAGTGTAAAATAAGGAGTAATCAAAATCCCCCAAGCTTACCTCTTACTCGTCCTCGAGGAAGATAAGTAAAAGGCGAACCCGGTGGATTCGGAAAACGAAAACGGCGAAAAACGAAGAATGAAAAACGAAGAGAAACGAGAAACGAAACAAAAACAAAGAAGAAAGAAAGAAGCAAAGAGGGAAGCTGCTAGATCATTTTCTCAGGACGTGGGTTTCGCTTACTCATATAGCATGCACTGAATGAAGAACACATGTCAAAGAATTTTATTTCGATATCATAGTATAATAGTGCAAATAGAAATAGAAAACCCACGAACAACGATATAATCATGAAAAACGGAATAATTTTAGAATTAACATCGTCTGAATCATTTAAAGCGGTATACAAATCGCAGATCACACACTTTTCAATTGAATGCTTTTTATGAGGAGTATAAGAATATCACACAATAGGATAGAAAGAATAGATAAGTGTGGATTTCATGAAATGAGTGCTAGGCATAGATTTCTGGACTTCGTAAAGCTAAAAATAATCTTACCGAGTATAGAATATTACTTAGCCTAGGTTGTCGTGCAACGTCAAGTAGTCACTCTCTCACACATCATTGGATTCCCTCACCCAAGCTTATCTATAAGCGTGGTGGCATAAAAAAATATTTACATCCCCATTTTTATAAAGCTCCAAAAGCAATGAAAATAAATACAAAAAGAGAGAAGAAAGAGAGAACATGAGATGTGATCTTTTATTCAGGTTCTTTCCTCTTTTCTTTTCCTTTTCTTTTTCTTTTTTTTTTCAAATAGCATATATACACAATGATCCCAACTCAAAGAGAAGTAAGAGCATACAAGAATTTTTTTTCTCTCTCTTTTTTTTTCTTTGGTTTTGGGGAATTTGGAGCTAGGAATTAATAACGGGGGAAATGCCATATAATATAATCGCTAAGGGGAGATTCACCAATGATTTTAAAATAGAGAAATGATGTTCAAGATTTGTGGAGAAAGAAATAAAGATATCTCTCGGTTCACTCTATAAGACATGCACGACAACTTCAGCAGGGTAATCTAATCTACTCAGTTTCGATCACAAAAAAGCTAACTAATCCAGATTTATCTTAGCTAACATCATTCAATCATCCTGAAGTGAAATGTACAAATCATGCATATAGAAGTGATATATGAAAAGAAGTCGGTACTCCAGATATAAGCATTCGATGCGTGAATCTTGGTGTGTTTTCTGTGATAGCATACATATGAATATTCAGACTCAGCTAATAATAAAATTTCATCCATTTCCATGCGGAAAAAGGTGTGGGTTACTATCTCTAAATGCAAGGCAAATCACAGCATATGATGTCAGAAATAAAGTCTAAGACATGACAAATATAGCATGCATATAGAGTAAGCTAACTCCACGTCATCATCATCACAGAAAAGTCATCTCTAGCATGAGATGAAAAAGAAATAAAGATAAAGGGGAAAATAAAACTATTTACAATGAAGCACACAGAAAGATAAGAAAAACGTGATGCATGGTGAAATAAAAGAAAAAATGATGAAAATAAGTGCAAAAGCGGAAAAATGGAGTGAAAAACTAAAAATAAGGGTGGTAAATCGAAAAGAACATGAGAACTCACTCCCCCAAGCTAAATGGCACAGTGTCCTCAATGTGCAAAGTGTAGCACACCGAGAGACAAGTAACATGAGGGGTAAGTGAGGATGCATGCATGAGGAAAAATAATAGAAAATAAAAGAAACGTAAAATATGATGCACACATGATGCATGCAAAGAATGGAGTGATACAGATATATAGGTGTGACACCAAAAAAACTCTCCCTCTCTCCCAAAAAAGATATATAAAGAGATATAAAGGAAATGTGCACCCAAAAACAGTGAGGGGAGGGGGGGGTGGGCAAAATGCATCAGGACCCAGCAGAGACGGGCAGCACAACGGCAAAAAGGAACGGTGGCATCAAGAGTGCCTAAGAAAGTGGAGCTACGCCGTCTCCGTCCTGAGGCGGAGGAGGATGAGGTGGTGGTGGTACAGGCTGCTGAGCGGGTGTGGGTGTGGAAGTGGAAGCAGGCTGAGTGCGTGTGGAAGAGGGGATGGGAACCTGCTGGGTGGGTGGGGGTACGCGGGGTAGACGCTCCAGGACCTGGGTAAGACAGTAGTGAATATGCGGGAGCAGGTCAAAGCGGCCAGCCATCGCAGTGACGGTGGCGGACAGGGTCCGAAGGTCACCTCTGAGGCCACTCACCGCCCCCTCGAGAGCACGAATGCTCTGAAGTACAGTGTCGGGGGGAGGAGGTGCAGAGGGACGCACCGGTCGGGGCTGTGCAGGTCGGGGCTGGCGTACCCTTGTGGCGTAGGTGACGGGCTCAGCAGGCAAGGGAACAAAAGGAGCTGCACTCGCAAGTGTGGGCCTGGCCTCAGTGCGAGGCTGGGCAGGACGGTGAGAAGTGGAGGCAGCAGCAACGAAAGAAGAATACAAAAGTGGCAACGAGGCGGCCGGAGAGGTCGGTGACACAGAAGTGTGGACAGACGCCACGACACTCTCAGAGAATACAGCAGCGATGGAGAGAGGCGGGGACCACGGTCTACGCGGCGGTGGCAAAAGAGGGCTCTCCGCACTCAACTATAGTCGGCGGGCGCTCGGGTGGGGCAGAGGAAACGGGCTCGGCAGACAGAGGGCCAGTGGTGGTGGTGACAGGCGTGGAAGCAGTGGAAGTGGGCTCAGCGAAGGTACTCCCGACACCGACAGAGGTGTGGACAGAGGTGTCTGGAGCAGCGGAAATATCAGGGATAGGCTGAGGGTCCACGGGGTCAACAGGGGCAGCAGGCGCAGCAGGTGCAACAGGGTCTGCGGGGGCAGCGTGGGCAGCGTGAGCCTACTCGGCCTCCTCGGCCTCGAGCACGTATGCGGCAGGGATCAGAACATCCATCGCAGGGAGCCAGTCCACCTGGGCTGGTGCAATCTGAGTCCGAGCTGGGCTCGGAAGAATCATGTAATCGGCACCGTAAGGGCCGTGCAGCCAGACCCAGTGGCGCTCACCGTGCGGACGCAGTATCTTCATCCGGGCCATAACAACAATCGACAAAGAAGTGGGGCCCGGTGCGCGTCGCAGGTCATCAGGGAAGTCCTCGCCAGTCATAAGGGCGAGCAAGGTGATCAGGCCGTCGCAGCATATCGGTGAGCGAGCGCCCACCGATACGATGATGCGGTCCAAAAACCAAGCCGTGACATCAATCACGACGGCGGGGACCAACTCATCGCCCTCCCTAGATAGAGCTCTGGGCCGTGTCATCGCGTAGAGCATATAGAGCTCCGGCGTGGACATCGTACCCGGCTCATATCTGGCCAAAAAGGTCGTCGCCATAAGGCGCTGAGCTATACGGAGGCAGGGATGGACAATGGCCGAGGCCTTGGCCCTACTAGGGTCAAAGGCAGCGTGAAGACCCGTAATCCGGGCCCAGAAGGCGCCAGCATCGAAGGAAGGTGGGGGGATATGGGTGGGGGCGTAACCTCGATCGGCCCCGGGGACATCGGGCCACGAGAAGAAGGCTCTCATCATACCGAGAGTGACCTGGCACTCTCGGTCCATGAACCGAAACGAGCATCCCTCGTCGGTCCGGGCGATCGAACTAAGTACCTCAAGTGTCGGGTGGATAAACGTGTCCGCCGACACCTGAAAGAAATCTCGCCAGCCCACGTTGTCGTACAACGTGAGCATCCCCTCTAGTACCCCCAGGCGTGCTAGGTCTGCAGGGTGTGCGAACCTGGAGGGTACGATCGAGCGCTGAGAGATACGCTTGAAAGAGACGCGGTGTGCATCGTTCCGAAACGTGATCCCCAGCGGCCCGATAAGTGGAGCCGGAGGTGGTGGCTGTGGAGCGGCAGGGAGTGGCTGTGCGGGCTCTGCAGGCTGTGCGGGGTGTACGGGGCCTGCAGGCTGTGCTGGGTGGACGGGGTGTTAGGGAGAAGGCAGAGGAGAGTCCTCCACCTCGTGGGAGGGGCCGGCATCATCCGACCGCTTCCGCTTGGCGGAAGCTCTCCTCGACCTCGGCCGTGTCCGGGGCGGCATATGGGCCCCGAGCGCTCACCGAAAAGCGTGAAAAGTGCGACGTGCGTAAAAAAGGAAAGAATATACCACGACACGCCGCGAGTGCAAAGCAATGGAAGCGTGCGAAGACGACGCCTCCACGCAGCCCAAATCAGTCCCTGGAAGCTCCCCTGGGCTCCCCTAAGCTCCCAGAAATAACCTGCGCATGAAATGGAGATATCAGCGAGTAATATTCAAAACGTATGGAGCATTAGGGGTATAATAGATAGAAATAGAAATCAATTTGGGTTTGGGGTTCGTTAAGCACATGGATCCTCGAAAAATACATAGAAAGAGGAGAAATAGGCGAAAATTGGGTTACCGGAGTCGGCCGGAGCAGTGGCCGCCGGCGGCGACTCGGGCGAGGAGCGGCGGCGGCTCGGCCGGCGGTGGGTGGCCGAGCGGTGGCGCGGGGTCGACGGTCGGGCGAGTGGGCAAGGGCAGTGGGCGAGGGAAGGCGAAGGGTCGGGGCGCTGCGAATTGTTTCGTTTCGAAAAACGAGCCCGACCCTTGCCCCTATTTATAGCAAAAGTTACGACTCGGCCGAGTGACTGGGTCGCTCGGCCGAGTGAACTTTTAAGAAAAATTCCTCCCCGCTACGCTTCGGCCGAGTGGCCTTGCCACCTCGGCCGAGTGGAGTAAGTCCATTCGGCCGAGTGGCTCAAGCTACTCGGCAAGACTCGCCCTAGGAGCGTATCAGTTTTACTCGGCCGAGTGAATATATATACTCGGCCGAGTAGCAGTTATACTGAAATCAAGAAAATAAACAGAGAGTTGGGTACAGCAGACTTCCCTCGTTCGTGAGCGGCTCGGCCGGACGAACTTGTGTGCTCGGCCGAGTGACTAGTATGCTCGGCCGAGTGAGCCTTATTTTCTGTTGTTTGTCTTCGTTTGGGCTTTAAACTCCGTCTTTCTTCCTCCAGTCGATTTCATCTTCCTCCTAAGCATCGAGCACCTTCCTGGGGCACTCCTCGTCGCCATGTGCATCCTCCTAATGATGGGTACCTCGTTCTTCTCTCATGTCAGGAAAAATAGGACCCGTTATCACAAGATTTTTGGGCGAACGACTCAAAACACTAAATATTTCTAAAACAAAAATAAAAGAAAAGTGAAAATAAAGCAATAACCGTCGGGTTGCCTCCCGACAAGCGCTCGTTTAAGGTCGTGAGCTTGACCCCCTATGATTTTCAATTAATGCGGGATGTTTGGTGCATATGGGATGCACCCGTCAAATTTTCCGGGGAGAACGCTTGGATTCGGAAGTTGCGGCGGCGTGTTCTCCCGCGGTGGTCTCCCGTCTCGAATAGTGTTGGGGGGAGGCTCCCCCAAGCTAGCGTTTGCTCCGGTCATCCGCTTCACCGGTGATGCCGATTTCCGTATCGGCGGAGCTTTCTTCGGAGACTTCATTTTCGAGAGCTTGCAGAGCTCTCGAATCCTTGCGACATCAGCGTCGCCTTCATCATTTTCAGCGGAGAAGTCGGGGGAATCATTTTTCTTCTCATCTTGGCCTAAATCCGGGCCTTCCTCAAAATCTTCATTGAATAGAGCGCCAATGGAGTGAGGGATCGCCTCCTCAATTACCTCGTCAAGGAGGTTTGAAAGATCATCCGGCCGTCCCTTAAGCAAATATATTCTATTGGTTTCGCCCGTTGGGACTCCCTCAGAATAGTGTTTGAGCCTCTGACCATTTACTTTGAATGTGGATCCGTCCTTGCTTTCCAACTCAAAAGCCCCTCCCGGTTGTATGTGCTTGATGGTGAAAGGTCCGGACCAACGTGACCTCAACTTACCGGGAAATAGTCGGAGCCGGGAATTATAGAGCAAGACCTTGTCTCCTACCTTGAAGTCTGTGACGGTTATGCGGGCATCGTGGAGAATCTTGGTCCTTTCTTTGTAAATTCTCGAGCTCTCGTAGGCGTCTCTTCTTATCTCATCAAGCTCGTTGATGTCTAAGAGTCGCCTCACCGCCGCACTCTTGTAATCATAATTAAAGGTCTTGATGGCCCAATATGCGCGGTGTTCCAACTCTACCGGCAAGTGGCAAGCTTTCCTATAAACAAGTCGGAACGGCATGGTGCCGATAGGAGTGCGAAAGGCCGTGCGATATGCCCATAGAGCATCGTTTAGCTTCATTGACCAATCCTTTCTAGATCGATCCACAGTCTTCTCAAGAATTTGCTTGATCTCTCTATTTGAGACTTCCACTTGGCCGCTTGTCTGGGGGTGATATGCCATGCCAACTCTATGGTTTACCCCGTACTTCTTTAGCATGGCTTCAAACTTGTTTTCTATGAAATGGCTCCCCCCGTCGCTTATCAAGGTACGAGGCACTCCGAAACGTGGGAAGATATTCTGCTTGAAGAACTTAGAGACGACCCTTGCATCATTGGTAAGGGTGGCGATTGCTTCCACCCATTTGGAGACATAGTCAACGGCCAATAGGATGTATTTGTTAACATTACTCGACGGAAATGGTCCCATGAAGTCTACTCCCCAACAATCAAAAAGCTCAATTTCTTGGATGGGCCTCATTGGCATCTCATTGCGTTTGGAGATATTCCCGGCCCGTTGGCATCTATCGCACCCCTTTACAAAAGCGTGGGTGTCTCTAAACATTGTTGGCCAGAAGAATCCGCTCTGTAAGATCTTAGCGTTGTTTTAGAGGCGGCATGATGTCCTCCGCATGGTAGACCGTGGTAATGCAAAATGATAGACGTTGCCTCCTCTTTAGAAACACACCTCCGAATGACACTATCTTTGCATATCTTGAAGAGGTATGGATCTTCCCAAAAATAGCTACGGACCTCATGCAGAAATCTCCTCTTTTGATGCGTGGGCATCCCATGCGGTTTAATTCCACAAGCCAAGTAGTTGACGAAGTCCGCGTACCAAGGCACTTCACTGGTCCTTATGGCATATAGCCTTTCATCCATGAATGTGTCGTCGATAGGCAAACTCTCATCCTCCTTGTCGCGAATGAGCCTAGATAAATGATCCGCCACGACATTGTCCGTACCTTTCTTGTCTCTGATCTCTAAGTCGAATTCTTGCAACAAGAGTATCCACCTAATCAACCGAGGTTTGGCCTCCTTCTTGTTTAAAAGATACTTCAACGCCACATGGTCGGTGTGGACAATCACCTTGGAACCAAGGAGGTAGGAGCGAAACTTCTCTATGGAATAGACGACAGCTAGAAGCTCTTTTTCGGTAGTTATGTAGTTTTTCTGCGCGTCATCCAATGTCTTGCTCGTATAGTATATCGCATGAAGCTTCCTATCTTTTCTTTGTCCCAATACCGCTCCAATGGCTTGGTCGCTAGCATCACACATTAGCTCAAAGGGAAGGCTCCAATCCGGTGGTTGAATGATGGGCGCGGAAACTAGTGCTTCCTTCAAGGTGTTGAAGGCTTGCAAGCATTCCCCTGAAAAAAACAAAAGGAAACAAGAGGAGGAGGCTTTTCGATTACCTCAATCTTCGCTTTATCTACCTCAATTCCTCTCGAGGAAACAATATGCCCGAGAACTATACCTTCCGTGACCATGAAGTGACACTTCTCCCAATTTAGAGTGAGATTGTTTTGTTGGCACCTTTTAAGGACTTTAGTAAGATTGGCCAAACAAGAGTCAAACTCACTTCCATAAACCGAAAAATCATCCATAAAAAATTCCATAATATTTTCAATGTAATCGGAAAATATGGATGTCATACATCTCTGAAAGGTGGCGGGAGCATTACAAAGACCAAACGGCATCCTTCGGTAGGCATAGGTACCATAGGGGCAAGTAAAAGTGGTCTTTTCTTGGTCATCTTCATGCAAAGGGATTTGGAAGAATCCCGAATACCCATCTAGATAGCAAAATTATTTATGTTTAGCTAGGCGTTCAAGCATTTGATCAATGAAGGGCAATGGGTAATGGTCTTTTCGGGTAGCTTTATTTAGTTTCCTATAGTCAATGCACATTCGCCATCCCGTGACGGTGCGTGTAGATATGGGCTCACCTTTTTCATTTTTTATGACTGTCATCCCCCCTTTATTGGGGACGACGTGAACGTGGCTAACCCATCTACTATCAGAGATGGGATAAATGATACCGGCGTCGAGCAATTTTAGGATTTCCTTTTTAACCACCTCCTTCATATTCGGGTTTAACCGCCTTTGAGGCTCTATGGAGGTGGCGTCGGTATCTTCCAAATGGATCCTATGTGTGAAAAGCCTAGGGCTTATCCCTTTTAGATCAGAGATAGTGTAGCCAAGGACATCCTTGTGGCTCCTAAGGACGTCTAGGAGTTTTTCAATTTGATTTTGCGTGAGGTGGGAATTGACTATCACCGGGAAAGTTAATTTATTGCCCAGAAAGGCGTACCTTAGATTCGGAGGTAATTGTTTAAGTTCTACCTCAAGAGGTGCTGCTCCTTCTACTTCATCGGCTCGCGTGAGTTTGGCTTCTTCATTGTCATCCGGGTTTAGCTCATGTTCAGGTGGTGCGCTCTCTTGCGAAGACTCAGACTCGCTACTTAGTGAGGACGATGCATCGAAATAAGCGCTCTCCGATTCTATGGCAGCATCGTCGAAACCTTCACTCTGCTCTGGTTCGTGCCTGGAATCAAGAAACACATCTGACGATTCATAAAAACAAGAGTGAGAGTCATAGAGTGTAACTCCCTGAATGTCGGTCTGCTCGAAGGATTCTTCGGGAGTATAGTGTTCTTCGACATTTGTTCTACCGTCTTCGAAATATAATTTGTCGTCGATCACATCAACTCTGACATTGCCCCCAATGGTCCCATCCGGGGAGATTTGGTCCATCACAAAACTAGCAAACAGTTGTTCGTCGGGGTCCTTGATATCGATAGCAAAAGCTCCGGTAGCGTGGACCTCATCGATAAGCTCCTTAAGGAGGTCTGTGAAGGAGTCATAATCTTCCTGACTGAGCTCTGTTGTCGACATTGCATCCTCCATTCTCCCTGTTAAGATCTCATGCAAAATACGGGGAGAATATGCAAATAGGGCTGCGAACAGAGTTAGAACAAGATATAGAAGAAAGTAAAGAAAGAAAGAAAGAAGAAATAACCGGGTGGTCGATGCCGAACACCGTCAAAATGTCCTCCCCGGCAACGGCGCCAAAAACTTGGTCGCTCCGGAATGTAACCCAAAGAACGGTTGTAGTTTTACCGCAAGCGCACGGTATAGCGGCGAGCGGGTTATCGAACACAGGGAGGACGAATGACCGTGCTTGCTCCAATCAACCTGGCTATTTAAGAATAGAAAAAATAGAATTTGCCTTTGGCGATCCTGTCACAATCGTCAGACAAAGTACGAAGATATCAAATCAAATAAAAGACGCCTAGGGAATGGGGAATCCCCGCTACTCACCGTATCTCGTCAATGTGGTTCATTGGTATCAAAATTGCTAGAATAAAATTTTGGATGAACTAGTTGCAACTGAATGTAATACCTAGCTCACGCTCTCGCGCTGTTGCCGGTCTATAGCTATCCTAGGTTTTGGGTCCAATCTCTTGCAAACCCTAGCCTAGGCAAGCTAGCATTAGGATCAACATCATCGTTCAATCGCGCCCCGAGCCCACTCTCGTGCAAACTCGGGCCACGACCTAGGTTGGGATAGTTCCTACCCGTCCAATCTCTTGAAAACGGGTATCGGCATGGAATTGCAACCGGAAACCCTAGTATCGGTCCAATCTCTTGCAAACCGATACTACGGAAATTCGATTCCAACCCAATTCGGATTTCTAGGGTTTCCTATCGAATTGGGATCCAATCTCTTGCAAATCCCAATTGATATGAACTCCTAGCCATCCGTAATAAATCGATCCCAAACTAACCCCTAATTACAAATTCTAGCAAAATCTCTACCAATTCATCACAAATCTGAAATTGGGCTCGTAGGGTTCATCCCCACGCCCCAAGACGTGGAGACTACTCACAATTCATACCACAAACACAAAAACAATCAATGGAATTAACAAGAGAATTCATCACAATATTGAGATATGCAATAAAAATAGTATTTTTAGAGGAGAGAGACACAAACCAATGGAGTTCTTCAAATAATTCAACAAAAATCAACTTTTGTCTCCTCTCCAATCACAAGAATAAAGCTAAAAAGTTAATCTAAAAAGCTGCAAAAATCTAAGAGAAAATCCCCCTAACCTAGGGTAAAAACAGGGGTTAATACCCCCCAAAATCGTCCAAAAAACTGTGACCAAAATGCCCCTGCGCAGCCTGAAATCCGCAATTTTCGCTACAGGCAGCGCGTCGCACTCGGCCGAGTGACAAAAGTCGCTCGGCCGAGTGAGAAACCCTGTAAATTTCCAGTAATTCTGGGTCTTCGGGGGTCTTCACTTCGGGAGTCGCTCGGTCGAGTGAGTTGTCGTCACTCAGCCGATGGCTTCTTGGTACTCGGGCGGTCGGCATTTGCCACTCGGCCGAGTGGGTCTTCTGAAGCTCAGGCAGACGAAAAACAGTAAGTTGGCGATTTTTGACATGCGTCGTCTGGGTGCCACTCGGGCGGACGGGATCTCGTCACTCGGCCGATGTGGCTTCCGATGCTCGGCCGAGTGCACTTATGAAACGTATCTGATCTGGTCGGCCGAGCGGTGTCTCGCTGGTCGGCCGAGTGACTTCTCCACTCGGCCGAGTGGGACACCAAAAATGCCCAAACAGCTTGTTTTGGCCTCCTCGTCGCTCCTGCGACGTCCTTTCTTCTTCCGCTCCTCTCCAACAGCAAAATACTCCTCGGGGAGGTCATCGGTGACACTCTGGAGTAGGCGTATCTCAAGATCACTCCAAATCGCTCCAAATCACCTGAAATTCGACAAAAACAAGAAATCGTGAAAAGCATCGCAATATCGTCGATATATCGTGAAAAACATGATTTGAGCGATCTAAATGGCATGCAAACATGCGGGAAAAAAGTGTAAAATAAGGAGTGATCAGTGGACACGTCCAGACGCGACTGCGTTAACCTTGGGGAGAAATCGGCATCATCCGATTACCACCACGGTCAGGCCGTAATTGTTTTCAAGGCAGTGGCACAACCACGGCGCAGTTCTTCTTCTCTGTCTAAGAATTTCCCTTTCCTTCGCATTTTGTTTTTCTGATCATTTAACTCTCTGTTTTGCATCTGCAGTCATAGCTATTCTCTTTCGGGTCTAACAGGTACTGGGGCCCGACCGATTCCCCTTTGACGCTCAAGTTAGTTTCTTATGGAGGAAAAGTCGAGAGGAGAATAAAAGAGGAAGATAAAAAGTATTCTGTAACATTGTTTTCATACTTAGTGTTTGTTGAAATATGGCCCCTGCTTTTCTCCATTGGTCCCGGGGGTATTTATCCCTCCTCCTTTTACTTTGTAACTTCCCACCATAAATGTAGCATCTTATTGCTCAATTAGTGACCCTTGAAGTGGTCATCATGGCATGTAACCGTCACCGTCAATCTAGCCACTGATTGCCTAATTCAAAGCTATTGAAGGGAACTATGATGAGGTTGTAAATGCCCTCCATTTATGGCCCTATGTGAGGGAAATGAAGGTTGATTCATTCAACCCAAAAGTAATGGGACGTGGGCCGTGGTGCAGCAGACCATATTCGTCAGCAGGCCCCTCACGTCCAATCTTAACAAATGTAATGGTTGAGGTTGTGCAATGTGATAAGCTTAACGAAGAAGCAAACCTGGTTGGATGCAAGGAAAGTAACATCTCGTCTTATTTGTCGACAGGCAAGGGAGTGGCCCCTACCTTTCGAAGAACACGTTCTTTCGGTGGTGAGGAGGTGGCCCCTTGACCTACGTCTGATGAGACCCATTCGGTGGTGAGGGAAATGGCCCCTTGGCTTACGTCAGACAACGGTTGTCATTCAGTGGTGAGGGACGTGTAATGCCCTACAAGCTACTGCACAAGTACTAGAGGGGGGTGAATAGTACTTTAAAAATAACAATGAGTATAATTCCTAATTATAGTGCAAACAACTACCAAATCAATTTGCGGAAGCTTAAATTGAATGACAACAACAAAATTAACAATGCTAACAAATGATGTTACTGGGTTCGGATCCACCCAAGTCTCTCCGACTTGTTCCCGGTGATCCTACGTCCCAACCACCCGGATCCCCTCCGGATACTTAGGTTAGAAACCCTAACCCAAGATTTCCACTATGAATATCTTGTGAAAAACCTTCACAAGATCAAATCATACATGCAATGGCAAAAGTGAATCCCACAACCCGGGATCACAACCTTCTCTCACAACCGAGAGAATCAACAAGCAATATAAACAAGTTTATAATGAAATAAACAATCTTACCACAAAATCCTATACCTTGAGTTTTCTTACCAAATAGGTGCAAGGAGGGATTTGATGAAGATGAAGTCACCAAGACCTAGCACCAAAGAAATGACCAGCAAAGGGTGCCTAGGAGTGATTTGGAGACTTGAATCAAGCTAAAGCTTGAAGGGCTCACCAAGAACAAACTTCTCTCAAGATGGATTCTAGATCTAGAAAGTGAGAGAATGGATTTCTTGTGAGGAAGAGAGCTTTGGAAATGAGTGAGAATGGCTATCTCTTTCAATCTCAATGAATCTCTTAATGGCAGCTCTAACATAGAGAGAAATGACCTAGGTTCGTATTTATAGGGTCCCATAAAAACAAGTTAGGTCAAGTCCCAACGGATAGAAATCTGAGGCAACTAGTCGGTCAAAGAACAACCACTGACCGACTAGTTCATCAACTAGTCGGTCAGTCAAACAACATGGACCGACTAAGTGAAGAACTGAGAAGAGATAGAAATTCAGACCTAGAAATCTAGTCGGTCCAAGAAGACTTTCTGACCGACTAGTTTCACAACTAGTCGGCCAGTCAGTGAACGTAAACCGACTAAGAGGCAAAAACAAATAGGCTGAATACAAATTGATTTAGTCGGTCCAAGAACAAATGTTGACCGACTAGATTATCAACTAGTCGGTCACCAAATGTTCTTAGACCGACTAACGATAAACAGTAGCTTAGGAGAAATTTGGCATGAACAGTAAATCACAACTAGTCGGTCAAAGAAGCATCACTGACCGACTAGTTCACAAACTAGTCGGTCGGTGAGTCAACGTAGACCGACTAACTGTAAACAGTACTGAACAAGAAAAGATTAACTCACACTAGTCGGTCCAAGAAGCTTTGCTGACCGACTAGATCACCATCTAGTCGGTCAGCACTTCTTCTTGTACCGACTAACATGCACAAACAAGTCCGAATCGAAGCGCGATGCTTCGAGGAAGTTAGAATGGACTTGTACTAAGATCCTAGAGCTACGATATGAGCGTTATAAAGATAGAATCGTAAGATATACTCAAGGCTTAACATTCTATAGATCGAAGCTAAAAGACTATAAATAAAACCTTAATGAACGGTCTTCGAGAGCTTCGATCAATTCTTCATGACTTCCAAAACGGTCCAAGAGCTTCAACGAAGCTTTAGGCAATGAATACGAGCTTTGAGAAGTCTTGAGATGTCGCTTTGATTATTCTCGTGAATTTGGGGACGATCTCCAATACTTCGCTCACAAATTGTTAGTTCATGAATTATTTATGTTTGCTCATCATCCAAAACCAAATCCGGGGAGTCCAATATTCAACATTCTCCCCCTTTTTGGTGATGACAAACCAACATAAATAATATTCAAAAATAATGATTCAAATGTAAAATACTTACTCCCTCTGCATTGATGACACGTTAATTCCAAAAAGAATATATATAAATTGCATCAATCAGACGAGAAAGATATATAACGAGAATCGATTTTTGAAATATCGGATTTTGAAAAATCCTTATATATATATATATCTTAACTCCCCCCTGAATCTAACACATCAAATTAGATTCGTGGAAATTGAGTTAAATTTTCATTTGTCCTATTTATTATCATTATCTCTCCCCCTTTGGCATTATCCCAAAAATGGGGGGCATACAACGACAACAACTAGGAAAAAGGAAAATCCAACATCGGGAGTATTAGATATTGACGATGGACCTAATTGACACCAAGGGAAAAGTGACGAAATCAAATCAAGGTGTGCCAAATTGTCCATTATCAAAAAGCGATAATTAAAATCAGCAAAAATACCAAATATTTATTCATTTGTTGAATAAAGAAACATACTCTCCAATATTCAATATTCTTGGTTAAATTTGTGCATGGAAAACAATTCTATACAATTATAAAAATATAATCTATTTAACCAACTTTTTAAGCGACGAGCGACGAATTCACATGACAAAGGCATTGAATGAAAATTAAATGTGCACGACGAAGTAAAACAAAGAGAACATCGATGTATATATATATAAAACATCATGAGTACATCCAAAAAGATATCGACTACATCATATCAAAGGCAACATACCATCGATATCAACAACAAAAAGATACAACACAATCATCGATACACCATCAACAACACCCAAAAACATCAAAATACAACACCGACATCCATACAACCAAAATACATCAAAACAACCCCAACACTCCATCCTAACCCAAAAAACACTCTCAATAAGATGCATCATCCAAAGATCATAGGAGAGGCCTCGAAACAGACGATCACGAGGAAGTGGCAGGATCTGCAGTCTCCATGGGTCCAGTCGAGGGAGTGGACTCAGGCTCTGCAGGGAGGAGAGGCGTGTGAACAGAAGGGATCGTCGGGGCAGGAGTGGAGACATCGACGACTGGCTCAACAGATGGGGTCTCAACAGGAACATCAGCAGGCAAATCAGGAGCAGGGTCGTCAGCAGCAGCAGCAGCAGCATCAGAAGTCTGATCCACTGGTGCAGAAGTCTCAGGAGCATCGGAAGAGGTGCCAGCATCAGGAGCAGATGTGGTAGCAGTAGCAACAGTGGCCTCATCGCCACGAGCCAAGGAGGTGACAAGCTCATCAATATCCTCATCGTCCATCTCCTCATCCTCAGAAACGGAAGGAGGAAGCTCAACGCCCATCAAACGAGCCATACGGCAAACTACCTCCTCGGTACGAGCCAAACGAGACTCGTGCCGACGAAGCAACCGAACGACATCATCAAGTGAGGCGGAGGGAGGAGGGACTGAAGAAGCTGAAGGAGTGGCCTGGGATGCAGAAGGTGTCGACCGCTGCACGTGACGGAGTGCCGCAAGAGATTTCTTGACGGTCGTCGCTTTCAGAGGAGGACCAAGGGGACGCTCATCATCAGGAGGCAAGGGCACACCGAATCGACGGAAAACCAAGGTCAGAAGACATGGATATGGGATATGCGCAGATTTAGTGGTCTTGCGAATACACTCGAAAGAATCCATCTTATCGAGTATAATGCGAGCCCAATTAATCTCGCTACCCATAAACAGAGCGTAAATCAATTTCAGAAACGGCTGAGATGGAAGAGAAGAAGATCCATACTTGGGAAGAAGGCAGGATTTCAAAATCAGGTTAATCACCCAAGCATTCGGCTTGAATGATTTCGAAGGGACTCCTATGAATGCAGGGGGGATAACCTGGAAGATTTTGCCTAGGGTCCGCTGATCGAGGGAGGAGATATCGTCGACAGAGATGTCAGACGGGAGGAGGCCACACGACGAGCAACCTATCAACTCCCCCAAGATTTCTGCCGTGAGGACTGTAGGAGTCCCCAAAACAGAAGTCTCGATGGAGTGAGACTCACCGTACTGGCCCCAGACACGATTGGCATAGAATAGCTTGAACAGGCAAGGATAGGGTCAGGGGTTTGTCTTAGGGTCATATCTAAGGTAGTCCAATAGGCCACTATAGGAGAGAAGATCTGCAAGGCCAAGAAAATCAGAAAACTGAACGTAATGCTCCAACAGCAGTGGGCAGTGCTCTATACGGTTGTACGCTGCTAGACACTGAGGGTCGTCCCGGCACAACAATATATCTACACCGCCGACTGGCATCGGACGTTTACCCTTAGCCTTACGGGGCTTAGGAGGAGGTGGAGGAGGGGGTGGAGTAGGTGCCTTCTCGGGATGTTCAGGAGTGTATTCTTCATCGGAATCATCCTCGGAATCACTATCTGAACGCTCACCGGGAGGAGTGGGTGCACGGAACTTTTTAGGCTTGGGTTTGGGCTTGGAAGATTGGCCGGTAGGTTTAGGCTTGGACGTCCTCTTCCTCTTCAACGGTGTCGAAGACGAAGAGGGGGGACGAGTGGTCTTGGCCCTACGCTTAGGAGGGGTCGAAGCAGTAGCGGCCTCTACGGTCATGGGGGAAGCCCCAGAAGAGGTAATCGGGATTCTCGTTCGTGCCATGATCGCAGCACAACGAGTACAAACAAGCGACGTAAGAAGATCAAACACTCCTAAGCTTAAACCCTAGAACTGAAACAATCAAGCAAGCTCAAAGAGAAAATCCGAAACCATAGAACCCTAGAGGATGAAATCGGCCAAGATCAAACCCTAGAATAGGAAAACGACCTAGGAGGAGGAGATATACCTAGGGGAGGGTGATCGGCGGTGGCGGATGGTCGGAAACGACGCCGGAGATCGACGGAAGACGAAGGGTCTCGAGCAGGGAGAGGGGGTTTTCGAGCTGGAGATATGAAGAATACCGACTAAAATGGAAAATAGTCGGATGGAATGAGATTAAGTCGGTCGAGAATGCGAAAAGACGGGATTGCCCTAGAGCACTTAGTCGGTCGCAGTTCAAGCACTGACCGACTAGATTACGATCTAGTCGGTCGGTCAATGAGCTTAAATCGACTAAGTCGAAACAGAGGCAAAACGAAAATTCTAGGGCAAGAGTTAGTCGGTCGCAGTTCAAAAACTGACCGACTAGTTTTCAATCTAGTCGGTCGGTAAGAGAACTATGACCGACTAAAAGAAGTCAATGACAGGAGAAAGTTAAAGTTTGAACTAGTCGGTCTGAGTTCACTAGCTGACCAACTAGATGAGCATCTAGTCGGTTGGCTGATGAACTGAAACCGACTAGAAGAGTCCAAAAGTTGATAAATGAGTTCTCTTCATAAAACACTTGGATGAAACATCTTAACCCTCTCATTAGTCGTCTAAACTACCCCATAAAACATCGAAATCTTAAATACGACATTCAAATAAGAATTCGAGCACAAATTCAAACATATCACATAAAATCCCGAAAAATTCAATAAATCTAGCTTGAACGAAATATCGCGAAATATAATAGCTTGCAAGATAATTGAATGAAACATGAATCATATATCTCGGATTCACCCATAATCCCCAATTCTCGACGCAACCGCACAAAGGAGTCCTCCTTTAGGGGTTTCGTGAAAATATCGGCGATTTGCTTTTGGGTTTCAACGTACACTAAAATGATGTCCTTTTTAGCAACATGATCATCTAAAAAATGGTGTCGGACATCTATGTGTTTAGATCGGGAATGGTGCACCGGATTCTTTGAAAGACAAATAGCACTTTGGTTATCCATCATGATAGGGCTAGTATCACAATGAATACCAAAATCCTTCAGTGTGTGTCTCATCCAAAGAACCTGGGCACAAGCGGCACCGGCGGCAATGTATTCCGCCTCGGTGGTAGAAAGTGATACCGAATTTTGCTTCTTGGAAAACCAAGAGACAAGGGAATTTCCTAGAAAATGGCAAGTGCCACTAGTTCTCTTCCTGTCGGATTTGCATCCCGCATAATCAGCGTCACTATATGAGACTAACTCATATGTGCTAGATTTCGGATAAAGTAATCCAAAATCTAAAGTGTAACTTAGATAGCGAAAAATACGTTTAACCGCTACTAAGTGAGAATCCTTAGGTTGAGACTGATAACGAGCACAAATACAAACGGCAAACATAATATCGGGCCTACTTGCGGTAAGATAAAGTAAACTACCTATCATACCTCGATATAGACGAATGTCTACATCTTTTCCGCCCGTATCTTTATCAAGATGCGTTGTAGTGCTCATAGGAGTCTTTTTCCCGGAGGCATTCTCCATTCCAAATCGCTTTAGCAACTCCACCGTGTACTTCGTTTGGTGGATGAAGATTGCATCATTCAATTGGCGAATTTGGAGACCTAAGAAATATTTGAGTTCGCCCATGTGGCTCATCTCAAATTGTTCCTTCATAACATTAGAAAACTCTTCGCAAAGAGTGAAGTTAGTAGCACCGAAAATGATATCATCAACATAAATTTGAACTAATAAAATATCATTATTCGCATGCTTAACAAAAAGTGTAGAATCGGCTTCGCCCATTTTAAAATTCAAATCCAAAAGAAAATTCTTTAGGCGATCATACCAAGCTCGAGGAGCTTGTCTCAAACCATAAAGAGCTTTCTTTAGTTTAAAAACATGATTTGGAAATTTTTCATTTATGAAGCCCGGAGGTTGAGAAACGTAAACTTCCTCAACGACATCTCCGTTTAAAAATGCACTTTTAACATCCATTTGAAATAACTGAAAATTTTTATGGCATGCAAAAGACAATAATAGTCTAATTGATTCTAATCTAGCTACCGGAGCGAAGGATTCTTCGAAATCGATACCTTCCTCTTGGTGATAGCCTTGAGCAACTAACCGAGCTTTGTTCCGGACGACGACTTGGTTTTCGTCGGTTTTGTTCTTGAAGATCCACTTTGTCCCTATGACGGTGTGGTTCTTCGATGGCAAAGGAACAAGCTCCCATACCTCATTCCTCTCGAATTGAATGAGTTCCTCCTCCATGGCAAGGATCCAAGCACTATCTTCGCACGCTTCAACTATATTCTTTGGCTCTATCGATGAGGCAAAGGCACAATTGGCGAAGTGGTGGACTTGCGATCTCGTCTTGACACTATCATGAATATTGCCAATGACTTGCTCATGGGGATGATCACGAACGGTATGAAGCCGCTTGGGAATACCTTGATCACTAGGCACATTCTCAACAACTTCATTAGTCGGGTTAGTATCAATAGAATCAATTGAATCAATAGACTTAGAATTTTCAAACGAATCACATAAAACATCCATAGAATCATCATCATTTGAAATTCTAGAAGTAGTAAAATTCTCATTAAAAGAGACATGTAGTGATTCCTCGATCGTAGAGGATCTTTTGTTGTATATCCGGTAGGCTTTGCTACGTGAGGAATACCCAACAAATATCCCCTCATCCGATCTCGGATCAAACTTGTCCAAATTATCATATGTGTTTTTAATAAAACATTTTACGCCGAAAACACGAAAATGTTTAACTTGAGGCAATCTACCAAACAACAATTCATAGCAAGTTTGTTTGGTGCCGAGTCTCAAAAGTATTCTATTAAACACATAACAAGCGGTGTGTACCGCGTCCGCCCAAAATTGACAACCAAGTTGACTATCTTCGAGCATAGTGCGAGCACACTCCACAAGCGTTCTATTCTTCCTCTCAACAACACCATTTTGAGGAGGTGCGCGAGGGAAAGAAAACGTGTGAGTAATTCCAAGATCATCACAAAAATTTGAGAAAGACTCATTCTCAAATTCACCCCCATGATCACTACGAATAGTGACAATGGTGGTTCCGATGAGATTTTGTACTTTCTTCACAAATATTGTGAAGTTTTCAAAAGCTTCATTTTTATTACATAAGAAAAATACCCATGTAAATCTAGAATAATCATCGACGATGACAAGTCCATATCTTGCATTTCCTAAGGAAGCAACTCTAGTTGGCCCGAATAAATCTAGATGTAATAGCTCTAGTGGCCGTTTAGTAGAAATGCTTTTCTTAGGTTTAAATGAAGATTTAGGAAGCTTACCACGTTGACAAGAATCACAAAAACTTTTCTTTTCAAAAAAGAGCTTCGAAAAACCTTTAATGGAATTTAATTTTGAAAGCTTATAAAGTGTTCCAAAGTTCACATGTCCAAAGCGTCGATGCCATAAGTGTTGTTCACTTACGTTGGCAACGAGACATTGTTCATATGACTTAGGAAGATCCAAAATATAAATATCTTTATGGCGTGTGCCGGAAAATAATAACTTATTATTATCATTTGAAATATGACATAATCCTTTCGCAAATCTAACTTTGTAACCTTTGTCACAAAGTTGGCTTATTGAAATAAGATTATGATTTAAACCATTAACTAGATAACCATCACTAATTAAGGGTTTAGACGGGTTACCCACTTTACCAACACCGACGATGGTTCCGCTCTCGTTGCCTCCAAATACGACGCGGTTTCCATTTGCAATGGGAACTACTCCGGAGAGCAATTGAGCGTCACCCGTCATGTGTTTTGAACACCCGCTATCGAGTATCCAATTCCCTTTGGAGCTAAATTTAAATTTGTTGCTCCTTTTCTTTTTCTTTTCCTTGAGTACCTAAAGATAGAGAATTTCATATCATGGTACCCAAGGTCATTGGGTCCTCAAAGGTTAGACCTTTGGAAGCCAAGTCCAATTGGACTTAGACTTCCCCACATAATTTCTACTATGCACAACATTCGAAAAATAAGCATTCATATACACTTGTTTTTCATCCATGCTTGTGTCCTTTGGGCTCCAAATAGTGAAAATCTTGGGAGCCCTCGTCCTATTGGGTGCATGCATGCGACGTTGATTTCTACGTGATGCATCTTGTGGATAGGCATAAGGAAAATGATGGAATGGTGCACGACGAGAATTATTCATATGATCGTGAGGGTGTCTCACATGGTGTGCACGTGCTCGAGAATGTGTTGCATAAAAATCATCATATGTGTGAGACGGTGGAGTAGGACGTGTGTTCCTACGTGGCATGGTATTTGTGTACATATAAGCATGGCCCTTCTTTGGAGGTCCACCCATAGTGGGTTTCGTTCCGAAAGAGGGTGTGGATGAGGTGGAATCACCATTGGTAGAAGAACTACCAATAGAGTGTTTGCTACCACTCGTTGAGGCATCGGAAGTTGGCCTAACAAAAGTAGTGACCGACTTGGATGACTTTCCTAAAGTATACCCCAAACCAACATGGTGTTTGGCCGGGAGTAAGACACTTAGGATATTATCCAAATGGCCCTTACCCTTATTGAATTCATTGATTCGGCCTAATGTGTTCTCATATTTCTCGGTGAGAGAACGCAAAGAAGTATCTAAAGTGGATACTTGCGATGTGAGCACATAAACACGAGATTTAAGACTTTCATTCTTGTTGGTGATGATAGTCTTAGGCGAGGTTTGAATGCTAGCTAGGTCATCTTTTACTTTAGTATATCTATTTACTAATTTAGTGTATTTAGACCATAAATGAGAGTTAGCATCCCTAAGATCATCCATAGTTACCTCATCGCCTTCGTCGTCGCTATCATCGGAGGAGGAAGATCCTTGATCATGCTCCTCTCTTGCCATGAAGCACATGTGCGCTTGCTCCACTTTCTCATCGTCCGACTCTCTGCTTGAGGAATCCTCGGAGTCGGTGAATGTTGCTCCGACAAGTCCCTTTTTGTACCCCTTTTTGTACTTCTTGGACTTGTCGAACTTCGGCGCCTTCCACTTCTCCTTTTGCTTGTTTTGAGGACAATCCGCTTTGATGTGTCCTGGCTTATTGCATTTAAAGCACAAAGGTGGAGAGGCGTTAGAAGAAGTAAATTTAGATTTTTGTTTGAAGTTACCCTTTCGGAAGAAGCGATTGAACTTCTTTGCCATGAGTGCAATGGATTCCATGTCCATTTCTTCTTCCGAGTCCTCATCATCGGTAGAGGTGGATGAAGCCGTCTTGAATGCAATCGCCTTTTTCTTAGGCACGTCTTGGTTCAAATAGGACTTCATCTTTTCTTGTAACTTCACCTTGCTATCTTTGCGTACCTCGTATGACATCAAAGTACCCATCAATTGAACTACGGTATACTTATTCATGTCATTACCTTCCTCAATGGCGAAGGTACGTTTCTCCCAAGAAGAAGGAAGTCCTTCGATAAGCTTCGAGCACTTCTCCTTTTGGGTGTAGGATTTGCCGAGGGCCTCTAACTCGTTTATTATGTCAACGAAACGAGCGTAATATTCCTTCATCTTCTCGCCTTGTTGCATATGAAACATTTCATAATCTTTTTTTACAACTACGAGTTTAGAGTCTCTTACCCTACTCCTCCCTTCATGTAGAATGAGGAGGGAGTTCCAAATTTGATATGCACTCTTACATGTGCATATCTTATTAAAGTCCTCGGGCTCCAATGCGCATTGCAAGGCGTTCATTGCCTTGGCATTGCTTACCTCCGTGGCGACCTCCGCGGTTGTCCATTTCTCAAAGTCTTCTTCTTCGGGCTCGATGTATTCCTTCATTGTGGTCCTCCATAGAGATGCACTCCGGAGGAAGGTTTCCATCCGGCATTTCCAGTACCCGTAGTTGGTACCGTTGAAGAATGGAGGCCTCGTAGAGGAATGTCCTTCCATCACCGAAGACGCTCCTTCACGGTTCTTGAAGGTGCCATAGTCGGAAGGTGGACGCACGGTCTTGTTGTCGTTGGCAGACATAGCTAAGTATCTGGCTCTGATACCAAATGTAATGCCCTACAAGCTACTGCACAAGTACTAGAGGGGGGGTGAATAGTACTTTAAAAATAACAATGAGTATAATTCCTAATTATAGTGCAAACAACTACCAAATCAATTTGCGGAAGCTTAAATTGAATGACAACAACAAAATTAACCAGGCTAACAAATGATGTTACTGGGTTCGGATCCACCCAAGTCTCTCCGACTTGTTCCCGGTGATCCTACGTCCCAACCACCCGAATCCCCTCCGGATACTTAAGTTAGAAACCCTAACCCAAGATTTCCACTATGAATATCTTGTGAAAAACCTTCACAAGATCAAATCATACATGCAATGGCAAAAGTGAATCCCACAACCCGGGATCACAACCTTCTCTCACAACCGAGAGAATCAACAAGCAATATAAACAAGTTTATAATGAAATAAACAATCTTACCACAAAATCCTATACCTTGAGTTTTCTTACCAAATAGGTGCAAGGAGGGATTTGAGGAAGATGAAGTCACCAAGACCTAGCACCAAAGAAATGACCAGCAAAGGGTGCCTAGGAGTGATTTGGAGACTTGAATCAAGCTAGAGCTTGAAGGGCTCACCAAGAACAAACTTCTCTCAAGATGGATTCTAGATCTAGAAAGTGAGAGAATGGATTTCTTGTGAGGAAGAGAGCTTTGGAAATGAGTGAGAATGGCTATCTCTTTCAATCTCAATGAATCTCTTAATGGCAGCTCTAACCTAGAGAGAAATGACCTAGGTTCGTATTTATAGGGTCCCATAAAAACAAGTTAGGTCAAGTCCCAACGGATAGAAATCTGAGGCAACTAGTCGGTCAAAGAACAACCACTGACCGACTAGTTCATCAACTAGTCGGTCAGTCAAACAACATGGACCGACTAAGTGAAGAACTGAGAAGAGATAGAAATTCAGACCTAGAAATCTAGTCGGTCCAAGAAGACTTTCTGACCGACTAGTTTCACAACTAGTCGGTCAGTCAGTGAACGTAGACCGACTAAGAGGAAAAAACAAATAGGCTGAATACAAATTGATTTAGTCGGTCCAAGAACAAATGTTGACCGACTAGATTATCAACTAGCCGGTCACCAAACGTTCTTAGACCGACTAACGATAAACAGTAGCCTAGGAGAAATTTGGCATGAACAGTAAATCACAACTAGTCGGTCAAAGAAGCATCACTGACCGACTAGTTCACAAACTAGTCGGTCGGTGAGTCAACGTAGACCGACTAACTGTAAACAGTACTGAACAAGAAAAGATTAACTCACACTAGTCTGTCCAAGAAGCTTTGCTGACCGACTAGATCACCATCTAGTCGGTCAGCACTTCTTCTTGTACCAACTAACATGCACAAACAAGTCCGAATCGAAGCGCGATGCTTCGAGGAAGTTAGAATGGACTTGTACTAAGATCCTAGAGCTACGATATGAGCGTTATGAAGATAGAATCGTAAGATATACTCAAGGCTTAACATTCTATAGATCGAAGCTAAAAGACTATAAATAAAACCTTAATGAACGGTCTTCGAGAGCTTCGATCAATTCTTCATGACTTCCAAAACGGTCCAAGAGCTTCAACGAAGCTTTAGGCAATGAATACGAGCTTTGAGAAGTCTTGAGATGTCGATTTGATTGTTCTCGTGAATTTGGGGACGATCTCCAATACTTCGCTCACAAATTGTTAGTTCATGAATTATTTATGTTTGCTCATCATCCAAAACCAAATCCGGGAAGTCCAATATTCAACAGGACGTGGCCCCTTGACTAACGACCGACAAAGAAAGCATTCGGTTGCGAGGGGCGTGGCCCCTTTGACTTACGGTCGACAACACGAATGTCGTTCAATGGCGAGTAAGCACGACTCCTCGACTGACGGCTGACGACGATGGTCGTTCAGTGGCAAGGGGATGGTCCCTCGGCTTACAGCTGACGACAATGGCCGTTCATTGGCGAGGGGATGGTCCCTCGGCTTACGGCTGATGACAAGAAAGTTGTTTGGTGGCGAGGGTTTGGCCCCTCGACTTATGGCTGACGACGAAGGTCATTCAGTTGCGAGGAGTGTGTCCCCATCGTCTTGCGGCTAACGACATGATTGTCGTTCAGTGGCGAGGGAGCATGGCTCCTTGACTTACGGCTGACTACGATGGTCGTTCAGTGGCGAGGATATGGTCCCTTGGCTTACAGCTGACAACAAGAATATCGTTCAGTGGCGAAGGAGCATTGTTCCTCGATTTACGGCTAACGACGATGGTCATTCAGTGGCAAGGGTATGGTCCCTCGGCTTATGGCTTACGACAAGAATTTCTTTCAGTGGTGAGGGAGCATCGCTCCTCGACTTACGGCTGACGACGATGGTCATTCAGTGGCAAGGGTATGGTCCCTCAGCTTACGGCTAATGACAAGAACGTTATTCAGTGGCAAGGGAGCATGGCTCCTCGACTTACAGCTGACGACGAAGCTCGTTCTATTGTGAGGGGTGTGGCCCCTTTGACTTACGGTCGACAACTTGATTGTCGTTCAGTGGCAAGGGAGATTGGATCCTCGACTTATGGCTAACTCGTCTAGAAATGTATGAGCGCTACTCCCACGTGTAGGAGATCGATAAAGTAGTAAACCTGGAGAGTCAAGTGTCGAATCCACGGTACAGTCGACCTACAAACCAAAAGAATCAGTTTCTAAAGATTAATAAACCGATGAAACACTACCACATTTCGAAGGTGAAGTAATCATGATGATGGTTTAAATTAAACATGAAAGTAACACTGAAATAAGTACGTGAAAGTAAATCTAGAAACCAATGAGAGGGGTATGTGTCGGTTGTGATTGCGTTAGGGGTTTTGTAATCAATGAGTTTGAACGTCTTTTCTATAACTCAACGTCCCATCTGGCTAGGGTATGAGAACATCGGAAAATATAACATTAAAGCGCAGAATAACGTGCCAAGAAGTAATCACATATAATACCGATTTCATAAGAAAAATACGCACAAGTGCCCTCTCGGGTCACGATACATCCTCTCGGATCGCATCACGAATAAGTCTTACTCAAATCATATTCAATGCAAGCATGCACACGTCTCCGATTAACATACTCAAATAGATTATACATAGAAATTGATGAAATACATGATTATAACATGCATATAGGGTGAAAAGACAACAAAATCAATAATCACATAGCCCTAACTACATCACAACCAACACACAAAGGTACTAGCCACGTATGGAGAGAAAAGAACTCATATTCATAAGCAAATACATGTTCGAAAGATCAAAATACGTGCTAAATACGTAAAATACATGGTATAAGTTAAGATTTCTATCAACAAAACTCCTTCAAAAGCCTTAAATCTTCTTCAGCAAGAGCCCCTCGACACTGTCTCCAAAGCCACAAAAACTCACGCAAAAATATGCACAAGAGAGCCTCCAATACGCAAAGAATACATTAAAAACCCAAGAAATACGTTTATTTAATAGTATATCGGGTTTTAGAACGCTAGCGGGTTCAAAAAACGCATCCGATTCACTTAAATCCGCACCCAATAACCGCTTGATTTCCTGACCGTTCATCTGGGCATGATTTGCTTAGGAGGTGCCACGTGTCATTGGATCCGCCACTTCGTCCATTAGCTGAGCCCAATCCGAATTCACTTCAAGTTAACTTTCGCCCGTTGGATCTAAGTCGGACCGTCTTCATCTTTCCACGTTGCCCAAAGAATAGCGCCCGCATGCGCTACTGTGATCAAATCTGAATCAATCTCAGGTTGCGCCTGGTCCATCGGATGAACGATCGAAGGCTGAGATTGCGCCGCGTCGCTGCTTGCTGCGGCCATTGGATCTGAGCGGGAGATGATCAGATGCAGCCATTTGTCCTGTACGGTGGAGTGGAGCGCGTATACGCACCGTATCTCATGCGTATTTCGGCCATATTTCTCCATTTAAATAGTATTCTGTATTCAAATATTCATAGTAATTAGCACAGATCTCGGAAAAATATGAATAAATGGTCGTTGGAATCGTGCGATCGAGATCTACACATGAAAAATATGAGAATGCCGAAATACTCAATTAAATTATGTTTTATGTTTAAATCAAGTGATTGCTCTAATAAATGATGATATTCAAAATACAGTTGTATTAGAGACCAAATACGTACCATATATGCACAAAATAGGGCTAAATGAGGTGTTAAATATCCAATATTTACACAGAATCAACGGCTGACAACGATGGTCGTTCAATGGCGATGATATGGTACCTCGTCTTACAGCTGACGATAAGAATGTCGTTCAGTGGCGAGGGAGCATGGCTCCTCGACTTACGGCTGACAACGAAGGTCATTCGGTTGCAAGGGGCATGGTCACTTGGCTTATGGCTGACGATAAGAATATCATTCGAGTGTCATTCGGTTATGAGGGGCGTGGCCACTTCGACTTATGACCGAAGACATGTGTCATTCAGTTGTGAGGGGGTGGCCCCTTAGACTTACGACCAAGGACGATGGTCATTCGGTTGCAATGGAGGTGGCCTCTCGGCTTACGACCGATGACGACGATGAGTATTCCTTCCTCGATTGTATTACTTGCTTGGCCTGCGAGGAAGTGGCCCCTGGTCGTATAGCCAAGTATGAGTTATCCTCAAGCGCATAACAAGGTTGGCCTGTGACCCGATCGTATAGCCGAACGGCTCGTTATGCATCCTGAGCTGACTTATAAGCCTGTACACTTTTCGTAAAGCAGAAAATATGGTCAATCAAATGCCCACTTAGGGTGCGGTACTTGTCGAATAGTTGTCGGGTTATCAAAAATGTGTTAGTTCAACAAAAAATGAACCAAAGAGTTTGACTAGTTGGCTTTGTTTTACAAAAATTTATGTCATCCCTGTTGTTGGGTGATACTCGAGGTCATTCGGGACTGGCCCTCATGCATGGGTCGTTCTGGACTGGACCCACTTGACTGATCATCCTCATCTAGAAGGGGTCATCCTTGATGGCTACCCTGAGCTCAATATTCATCTCACCCCAGGGAGAAAAAATAAAGTGTTGAAGTAAGAGTCAGTAAACAGAAATGGAAAGGTAGTTCATGCTTTAAGTTATACTTGGAGCAGGGGTGGAAGTACCAGCAGGGGTGGAAGTACCAGGTTTCCAAGTGCATGAGTTTAGAAAAAATCAATTGAAACTCAATCACCTCGTCGAAGCTTTTGCGGTTTGCTTCTCAAGAAAAAGATGAGACACTCTGCCTACTCATAAATGGTTGGCATATTCAGGGCTAGCTTGGAGCTCGAAGCTCGGATTGATTCGGTCGAAGCCCGGAATTTAGAGCTTAGAGAGAAGGTTCTTAGGGCTTGGAGACGTTGGTTGCCCCCCCCCCAATGAGCTTAAAGCTCGGCAAGCAATGATGAGAGCTAGCTCGCAAGCTTCGATTGGTAAATTCGACACATGGCGATAGGAATAAACAATGGCTTGAGTCTGGCTCCTCATTTTTCGTAAAATCATGATGTATGTGACTAAAGCATTAAAGTGGGGTGCCAACATGTTTAGATTTTGAGTGAGGGATTTCCTCAAACAGCTGCGAGCACACAAGATCTGATTGTTAAAAAGTTAATTTATACCCGAAAAGAATTTACCTCGAAAGATGAAATTGAACATAGTCAGATCCAAGACTAGTCATTGTGGTCTCAAATCGATGTGATCACCGCTTCACTTGACATCGGTGAGACCGTTATCCCTGACCGCAGGTCGACTACCACTACCTCGATCGGGTCGGAGGAGGAGTCCACCCGAAACGATCTAGCAGTTTTGAGGAAGGAAATCACCGATGGTTTGGTCTGAGAGCTCGTGAAGAAAGGCTTGGCTGGGGAGCTCAGCAATCTCATAGGGATGGATTTCAGACTAAGCCACTCAACCATCATAGTTTCCTTCTTCTCCTGCCAAATATGACCCTACATTGAGGGATCAAGCTTAGGAAGTGAAGCGCAGTGGAATTTAAAAGAAATTGGTGAATGAAGATAGTAAGGAACTTATCTACCCTTCAAAATTAGCAAATGGTCCATTTGATTCCACAATTTGTGGCTTGCTCGATGATTAGCTCGGAGGTTGGATCGTGCTTGGGTAAAGCTCAGACCAAGAGTGGCAGAAGTACTAACTCATACTGGAAGATCGGTCCAAATTCCCTGATTAGACAGGACTTGAAGATCGACCGAATTTAGTAATTTTGTACAAGTCCAGAATTGCTCAAATCGAGCCTTGGCAGTAATGATCCCCATGTACAGGTTGGAAAACCTCTTCTGAACGACTCAGCCATTCTGAGCGATCTCCACCATGACAATTGAAGACTCAGTCGGTGCTTCAGAGCTTGGCACTCCTGTCGATCCACTGCATTTGATATCGGTTGAAGCTTCGGAGCTCCTATAGGATCGGACCAAGCTCGTAGATGCTCCATCATAACTCTAATCAAAGCCTAGATCAAAGCTCGAAATAGGAAGGCAAAGCGTCAAAGCTTAGAACTTTTCCATCTGGAAATAGGAGCTCTGATCATTCAATGCATTTGAGATGGAGATGGAGATCGGAGTTCTGATCATTCAATGCATTGAGATGGAGATGGAGATCGGAGCGCGATCAAGCTCCGATGTCGAAGAAGAATCGAGCTTGGCCTGCTCTCTCGACGGCGACAAGTCAAGCTCGAGCAAAGAAGCTCGTAGATGGAGTTTGAAACCTGAGCAACGAAGAGTCAAGCTTGATCTGAGAACTCCGTCGGAAAATTTGTCAACAATAAGGGCCAATGGGTTGTTCAATTGCAGAAATTGGTCGATCAGTCCCGCCAACGAAGCTCCATTGGTCGCTCGACTGCAAAGTTCGTCGATCGATCGTCAACGAGACTCCATGGGTCACTCAACTGTAGAACTTGGTCGATTGGTCGTCGACGAGGCTCCATGGGTTGTTCGACCAGAGAGCCCTAACCAGGCACAATCAACCAACACCACAACCCGATACTTGGTTGCAACTCTCTTACTACATGAGTGCAAATGAATACGCCCTCCAAAGCCATAAAGGGAGTAATCCTCATAAAGATGGGGTAAATCCTCCAAGTAGAGTACACTCTCCATAATGCTCTCATAACCTGAGAGCTAGGTTTTCCAAATGAAACGAAATAAGGAATATAATCTTACATATGCCTTGAATAGATCTTACCGATGTGTGTGTGAAGTCATGGAAGATTGGAAAACCAAGTGCTAAATGGAAGCTTGGAGCACTTGGAAGAATTTTCTCTTGATCAACACTCAAATATCAACAATTTTGACAAGTGAAAGAATGAAAGAGAGAATGAGGGAAAAGAATTCATTATCCTCAAGAATGCACTCTCAGATGATCTCAATATCTATGGAGTGAGTGCTCAAATATACCTCTCAAACTGGGTTAAATACTCTCTCAAATCGGTTCAAACAGCTAAGAAAAGAAACCCAAAAATCGCAGTCTAACGACTATAAACAGGCAGAAAATCTGAGTCATCAGACATTTGAAGAAGGGTTCCCCGACGTCTGATCAATTATTTAGACGTCTGGAAACACAATATCAAACAGCTGACAGAAGAGTTGGTCTGAGGAAAAAGCTTGAACAAACTCACAGCAACCAGATGTCTGAAGAACAACAATCAAACTGCTGGAACACTGTTTAAACGTCTGATAATCCTTCATCAGATGTCTGACCAAACGTGTGTGAGAAGAGAGACAGCTCTTGGAAAATAAACCCATTGAAATCAGACGGCTGAAGTTCACCAGGCAGACGTCTGATCAACTGTTCAGACGTCTAACCAATGAGCTTCAGATGGCTAACAGATGGATGCGTCTATGAATAAAAACATACATGCCAGACGTCTAAGCATCCTACACCAGACGTCTGGTCCAGGTCCAAAGACACTATAAAGAGGGTTTTGGCCAAGGAACCAAATGGGATGTGTTCTAGGATATTCATATGGTTCCCTAAGATGGAAAATGATGCAGAAGCGTGTGTATGTGCATCTATTCAATGCTGCAAATATTCTATGAAAGAAAAGCAAAAATACATGAAGAAAACATAAAATTACACTTGAATTACATTGTCTTCATGCAAAGATTTTGCTCCATAGCATGGAAACCATCATCCCATCACCAATATGCTTTGTCTCCATCAAGCTAATCAATAGTAAATTTGAGAATAAAACATATAAGATGATTAGCGCACAACATAATGTTGATCATCATCAAAAACAACATTTGTCTTAAACCCGAGAACCAACACAGCCACTACCATCTGATGGTATAGATCAATGCAAACAGGTCTAATCGAAATATCGATGTCATGTCTCAATATTCCTCTAACAAGGAACATTTAGGACATATGTTGAAGCAGATTCATTAGCCCTCGTTATCATGATCTCATCATAATCTTACTATTCCTCACATAAGTCCGAAGAATTTATCCATGTAATATGAACACAACAACATATATACTCAGTAGCAAAAGGGAGAATTACATAAATAAATGATACCAGATAACATATTATTATTCTGAACAAGATATGTACTAGGACATATGTTGAAGCAGATTCATTGGCCATCATTATCATGATCTCATCATAATCCTAATGTTCCTCACGCAAGTCCAAAGAATTTATGCATGTAATATGAACACAACAACATATATACTCAATAGTGAAAGAGAGAATTACATAAATAAATGATACCAAATAACATATTATTAGTCGGAACAAGATATATACTTCAATTATAATAATTGTCTGAATGACATATATTCCCCAATGCGATTTAAACTGTTTTGGAAAGCCACAAAGTTGGTCCTTAAACCAAAGCATGAGTAGTCTAGTCAACCAAGTAGCCATCTCCGTGTGTGATAAATGGAGTGCAAAAATAATAATGATGACTAGGCTTGGAAAGACGAGTCAAGCTACACCAAGGATCCGGATAGGTAAGGTTAGAGGGAATGGTTATGTTTATATGGTGTTATCATCAGTTTTTCCTTCATTATGGATTTATTCACTTTATGGTTGTTTATATGTGATAGGATACAGGATGGATGTAATGCACAAAGAAAGGGATGATATGTAATTTTAAGTAATGTAATATGTAATGAATTGAAGTGAATAAAATAAAGTATCATTAAAAATTATGTCATATACCCAGGGGTATGTGTGGATAAGCATTATCCATCTAAAGGTAAATGTAA
Source organism: Scilla litardierei (assembly GCA_030789695.1). Classification (NCBI taxonomy): domain Eukaryota; kingdom Viridiplantae; phylum Streptophyta; class Magnoliopsida; order Asparagales; family Asparagaceae; genus Scilla; species Scilla litardierei. The sequence goes on along the minus strand of CM061135.1, from coordinate 135,650,656 downwards.
ATGATTGTTGTGATATTGCTGCTTGTCTTTTTAGCCAAATTCAGGAGGCACATGCATGTGTACTGCTTCTTTGTTGTGGTAGTTATTCCCATTTAGGGAGGAATTTTTGCGTAGAAAGTCCTATAACTTAGCTTGTAAGCATTAAACAATATAATAACTTCAAACTTTGATACCCAACAATCAGAGCAATGGGTGGGTCACCATCCAAGAGTATATGTGCTTTACTTTTGGCAATAACTAGTCTTTATCTGACCAATCACAGAGTTGGTCTTCATCCACCTCTTTAAGTCCTTAATAGATATAGTGGTAGTCTCTGATGAATATAGGGCCATCTCCTTGTGAGTCCAAAGTGAGCAAGGAGTAAGGGATGTGAACTGTGAATGGCACTAGTCTTCATTTGATTATCATGAAATCGATCTTCTAATATCAAGACCATGCATATTTATCATACTAACATGGAGGTGGTATTCTGTGAGTGAATGAACTGAATATTTATTTTACAAACATGGATCTGTCTTTTAAGTCCCTACTGGATATGGAGGTGGTCTTCGACGGATATAAAGATACCACCTTATGATTTCCTAATGTGTAGATAATGAAGGACTCACATGCCACTGGTCTTCATTCAACAATTATAGAGTTAGTCTTCCAAGGATGAACGATGAAGGGACCGAATCTTTATCCAACTAATGTGGAGTTGGTCTTCTAAGGATGAAGGCCTTGAATCTTTATTTGACTAAAGTATGATTAATCTTCATTCAACTAACTGTTGGTTCTTAAGCTCAAGACCAATTTTGTTTTGATGATGATCAACATTATGTTGTGTGCTAATCAAATTATATGTTTTAGTCTCAGATTTATTATTGATTACCTTGATAAGGAGACAAATCATTAGGTGATGGGATGATGGTTTCAAGGCTTGGTGAGAAGATTTCTTAAAGATATATTGGACTTCAATGCAATTATTTTGTATTTATTTATTTCTTCTTTTAGAATTGATGTAGTCTTGAATAGATTCTCTCTCTCTCTCTCTCTCTCTCTCTCTCTCTCTCTCTCTCTCTCTCTCTCTCTCTCTCTCTCTCTCTCTCTCTCTCTCTCTCTCTCTCTCTCTCATATGCATCATTTCCATCTTAGCGTATCATCGATTTAGTCTAGAACCCATTACATTTGATCGCGTGCCTAATACACTCTTTATAGTGCTTTTGGCACAGGATCAGATGTCTGGTATAGAGGCACCAAACGGATGGCATGTCAGCTTTTATCTTGCTTGACAAAGCCATTTGTCAGCCGTCTAAAACTCATTGGCCTGAATAATGGTTCAGACATCTGACTGGTGAACTCTAGTTGATTGGACATTGGTCGTTAGATTTCGTGAGCTTTTTGTTTTCTCATCCACATTTTCTCAGCCGTCTGATGAAGGATGAGCAGACGCATGTGTGATGAACTCCAAATGTCTGGTTGTCTTATGTTGGATTTGCTGCATTCTGTTTCAGTCTTCTGACGTCTGTCAGTTTTCTATGATTGGAGTTTCTTATCCATTCCTGACTCATTAGATTGCATTCTTCACTAGCTTTCCAACGCATCTTGAATCACCTCAATCAGAGTTCATTTGTGTCTGTTATAATCGTTTATGTGATCTATTGGATTTCTGGGTAGAGTCTGTCAGACGCTGCATCAGACGTCTAACCCTTATACATCAGACGTCTAACCGACTACCAAAACTAGTCGTTGGGATCTTTAGCTAGCTGTTTCTAGCCGTTATTTTTGTATTTTATTGGGCTGTTTGTTGGATACAACGTGTAGTTGGATACAACGATCGATGACTTCGTGTTTGATGATAACAAACGTGTGTGAACGATTTAATGTGTGTACTAAGTTTTTTCAGTAAAGGCACTCTCACAAATACTCAAAGAGAGACTAAGTAAAAGTGATGGAGAATTTGTCATGTATTAACCAAGTGGACTAAGTCAAAGATGGAGATAATGGCTACAAAAATTGGTCTAAGTCTAAAATGGGAAGATGAGGAGGAAATCAATTCAAATCCATATTTGAATTGGTTCAAATCAATTAGTGCAACATTCAAATCCTAAAGCCATGCAAATTGAAGACTTGGACAAAGATGGAGAGATATAGAGAATCTCATGCAAATCAATAGTGATTAAATGAGATCCAATGAAATCCTATAGCTACTCAAGTTACATAGCCATCCATATTCAAACTCCATATCCATAGTGATTCATTCAAATCCTAATCAAGTTAGGATTCCTTTCAATCTCCATCAATTATGGGATTCTAATTGATTCTATCATATCACATCATCTCCTATATAAACCCCTATTCAAAGAGATGGATTTTGGAGAGAGAGAGAGGGAAACCAAAAGAGCTCGGCCAACACCAAGAGGGGTGCTCCATAGCTGCAAGTTTTTCATGCCCTAATCCTCCATTGCGTAATCTCCAAGCAACCAAGGCCTTCTACACATTACGCGACCTAGTTCTTCATCTTCTCCATTGCCAAGCCTCATTGCCAAGCTCCCTTGCCAAAGCTTTATTGCCACACTACTCAAGGCCGCAAGCATCATCTCCAAGAGCCTCTCCTCATCTCCATAGCAAGCCATCAAACCAAGAGCATATCTTCCTCCTCCATTTGCAAGTAGAAAACCCTAGGAACTCTCCATTGCATCAAGCCTCTCACCCTCCATTGCCGCAAGTCATCAACGTACTCTACATCCATCTAAGGCCGCAACATAAGGGGAGAGCTCTCCAAGCCATTGCGCAACATCCCAAAAAGAAGCATCCACACATTGTCACAAGCACAAGGAGAGCCATCATACAAGTGCACAAGTCATACAAATGGGAGGTCATTTTACATTGAGCAACAATAAGGGGAGTCATCACAAGGCCGCAACTTCATCAAGGGGGCTTGCTTAGATCACCATCCAAGAAGGAGGACGTGACATTGGCGACTACATCCTGTCAGATACGATCTAACCTGAGCTGATTGACAGAGATGACTGCCGCTACAAAAACTGAGATTCTCTAAACTCTTTATTATTATATTTATGTAGTAGTAGCGATCTCTGTATGGAAAACTTTACCTATTTGTGACGTTTTGGGACTTGTTTAGTCTGGGACTAGACAAGGGGGTCTTGATCTCTGTATGGAAAACTTTACCTATTTGTGACGTTTTGGGACTTATTTAGTATGGGACTAGACAAGGGGGTCTTGACGAGTTGGGGCTCGTCAAGACGAAGCATTTACTATGTTGATAGCATTTTGCACTCGGGGAGTGTGGTACGAACTAGGTTGGGAGCTGGGAGCTCGGGACTCATTGTAGTTGTACAAAAGAAACATATTAATGCTAATATCTGCTTGGGGCTGGACATAGGTCGTAGAACGATCGAACCAGGGTAAATCTGTTGCGTATTCTGTGATTGTTCATTATTTACTCTGCATCTGCTATAACTTTGCACGAGAATTTTTAATAGCCTATTCACCCCCCCCCCTCTCTAAGCTTAGATCCAAATCCAACAAGTGATATCAGAGCAGGTTAAAGGATCTAGGCTAGATTAACCATAAATTCTATTGATTGTGCTTTTGTTGAAGGTCAGTACATATCACGTCCCCCTAAATTTAATGGTGCTGATTATGCTTATTGAAAATCTAAAATCAAAATTTATTTGGTGTCTGTTGATTATAAAGTGTGGAAAATTGTTGAAAATGGCTATAAACCACCCATGATTAAAATTGAAGACTCTGAAATATTTAAACCTGAAGAAAAATGGAATGATGCTGATTGGAGTATTTATTCTCTTAATGGTAAATTAATGAATGCGCTTATTTGCTCTCTTGATAAATCTGAATTTAATCGTATCTCACATTGTCAAACTATGCAGGAAATATGGCATACGCTGGAGGTGACGCATGACGAAATGTCACAAGTGAAGGAGTATAGACTTGCCTTGCTGAGCACAGAGTACGAGAGCTTTCGCATGCTTCCATCAGAATCCATCTCAGAGATGTTTGCGAGGTTCACCAACATCGTTTACAAGTCTAGCTCCCTTGGTAAGCCATACTCTAGTCTTGAGCAGATAAGGAAAATCTTAAGGGCGCTGCCAAGTTCGTTCCGGCCTAAAGTCAATATCATTCAAGAAGCTAAAGTTCTATCACAAATGAGACTGGAGGACAAGATAGGTAACTTGATGTCACATGAGCTTGAGCTACAGAACATTGAAGAAAGAGAGAAACCAAAGGAAAAGGCTCCAAAACCACTAGCTCTTCAAGCTAGCGAAGATGGCGACGATGATCTTGATGAGGAGCATGCATTGATGGTGAGAGGGTTCAGTAGATACATCAAGACAAAGCAAGAAAGAGCTGAAATGATGCAAAGGTTTAATCGCTCCAATAAATATAATCCTGCTAGAAATACTTCTGAACAGAATACTGCTGATAAAGTTGAATGTTTTAAATGCAGGAGGAAGGGACACTATGCGAGAGATTGCCCAAAAGAAATGAGTAACGTCGCTGTAAAGAAAGGAAAAGCTCTAGCGTTAATGTGGGACATGGATAGCGATTATAAAGATGAGGAGCATGAAGCCCACTCCTCCCTCTGCTTAATGGGAAAGCACGACGAGGTAAAATCTTGCACTAGAGCTGAACTTTTAAAGAAAATGCAAGATGAAATTGATGAGCTAGATTCTACTGTAAAATGCTATAGAAATTCTTATTTTGAATTGCAAAATAAAAATTGTGACATGTTGGAAGAAACTAAAAATCTAGAAGAAGAACTTGTTGCATGCAAATCTACCATCACCATGTTGAAAAAAGAAAAATCTAGCTCACCTGAACTAGTTGATTGTCTTTCTTGTCCCTCTTTGTCAAAAGAGATTAGCATGTATAAACAAGAATTGATTAAGATTGAAACTGAAAATAAATTGTTTATTGAAAAAATGTGCATGTAAAATAATGAGCTTAAAAGGAAAATGACTGATTTTGAAAAGAAAGAAGAGGAAAACAAGAAAGCTTTCATTAATAAATGCACTTTGCTTGTGAATGAAAATGCTTTATTGAAATCCAAAGTCATGCACCTAGAATTATCCATTAAGAAATTTACTATTGTAAAACAATCTTTGGATACTATTCTTGAAAATCAACTTTATGGCAATAATAGACGACGACGTGGACTTGGATACAGTTTGAAACATGCTGAAAAGACTAATTATAAGATATTTCACAATGTGCCAGCCAAAGTGAAAAATGTTTATGCAAAGTGCTTTACTTGTGCAAGTGTTGGTCATACTTCATATCATTGCAAATATAGGAACACGAATATCAAATTCAAGAAAATTTGGGTTCCTAAAAATTTGATGACTAACATGAGTGGACCTTGTTGGATTCCAGGGTCACAAATAACATCTTCCGTGTAGGTAAGATGGAGTTGCTAGGAACTACGAATTGAATGTCGGATCTTATTAAATTCCATAGCCAAACGACGACGCGAATGTATGGTTTTTCTTTTTGAACTTAATGCATACCTTCATAGCATTTTTTGTGTGCTTGACTTATTTTTTATTTGTGTGCTAGTTTGTTTACTTGCTAGCTTAATTCTTTATAATCAAAAAAATGAAAAAGTCAAAAAGCAAAAAAAATGGTGCTTAATGTATATCTTTTCTTTTGAATCATTTAAGTGATATTAATGAATGATAATCATATCCGTGTAGAAATTGATGTATTATAGTTATGGCTACATGCGCATGTTTGATTTTTCTAAATAGCCATGACATGTTCAATGATTAGAATAATTTGATTTCTACACCTACACTTTCACTTCCACGAATATTAAATATTGTTGTACATTTGGAGACATCTTTTATGGAATATTGGAAAGTGAATGTAGGATGAAAAATAACTGAAAATTTAATGGATATGATGTGTCTTGACATGGATAAAAATTGAGCACAAAAGAATTGAATATGAAGAAATTGAAAAGGAATGAAAATAGCTTCGTATGAAAAATGGATACAATCCTTGGCAACGACACTACTCACAAGTATCCAACATATGCTTTACGGGTAGTCTATAGTGTTGGTGTTATACTCATCAAGCAATGTCACCCCCACTTCTAAGAGTCCTTATAGGATATGTTTTTGGGTGTGGTATCTTGAACTCATTTTTAATTAGATGGGAAAAATCAATCCTAGGTGATTTCATTTTTAATGGAAAATGTGGATTGGTTTTGGTTGAATTTCTAAAAGTTCTCCTTATGTGCTTCAATGTTTAATCATTACACTTACACGTTGGTGTAGAAGTCGTTATTATAATTCTCATTGAATTTAAAGTGCTTATTCTATGAATGTCTACATGCAAGTGTATATCGTAATTTATAATACTCTTTAGTTTGCATGAGGTATGTAATTTGACTTCATGTATTCACTTTTGATGATAACAAAAAGGGGAGAAAGAATTGAGAAGATTTGGTGTATGCATTAATGCTTACATGCTGAATATATGTATATTGGTTTTAGGGGGAGCATTAATGAATAATGAATGAAGCATGTGCTTAATGAATATGTGAATATTTGTTCAAGGGGTGCATGAATAAAGGGGGAGCATGCTTGAAACATCATTGTTGCATGCTTGTATGTTGCACATCATTGTTGCATTTGTTGCATATTGCATACATCCTCTATTATCATACTTAACACACACATGTCACGTTGATATTATATGAATCGTTATTGTTCAAAATAGCCATGACATGTTCAATGATTAGAATAATTTGATTTCTACACCTACACTTTCACGTCCACGAATATTAAATATTGTTGTACATTTGGAGACATCTTTTATGGAATATTGGAAAGTGAATGTAGGATGAAAAATAACTGAAAATTTAATGGATATGATGTGTCTTGACATGGATAAAAATTGAGCACAAAAGAATTGAATATGAAAAAATTGAAAAAGAATGAAAATATCTTCGTATGAAAAATGGATACAATCCTTGGCAACGACACTACTCACAAGTATCCAACATATGCTTTACGGGTAGTCTATAGTGTTGGTGTTATACTCATCAAGCAATGCCACCCCCACTTCTAAGAGTCCTTATAGGATATGTTTTTGGGTGTGGTATCTTGAACTCATTTTTAATTAGATGGGAAAAATTAATCCTAGGTGATTTCATTTTTAGTGGAAATTGTGGATTGGTTTTTGGTTGAATTTCTAAAAGTTCTCCTTATGTGCTTCAATGTTTAATCATTACACTTACACGTTGGTGTATAAGTCGTTGTTATAATTCTCATTGAATTTAGAGCGCTTATTCTATGAATGTCTACATGCAAGTGTATGTCGTAATTTATAATACTCTTTAGTTTGCATTAGGTATGTAATTTGACTTCATGTATTCACTTTTGATGATAACAAAAAGGGGAGAAAGAATTGAGAAGATTTGGTGTATGCATTAATGCTTACATGCTGAATATATGTATATTGGTTTTAGGGGGAGCATTAATGAATAATGAATGAAGCATGTGCTTAATGAATATGTGAATATTTGTTCAAGGGGTGCATGAATAAAGGGGGAGCATGCTTGAAACATCATTGTTGCATGCTTGTATGTTGCACATCATTGTTGCATTTGTTGCATATTGCATACATCCTCTATTATCATATTTAACACACACATGTCACAAAGATATTATATGAATCGTTATTGTTCAAATCTTATATTGGTTTGTCATTATCAAAAGGGGAAGATTGCTGGATGCAACGTGTAGTTAGATACAACAATCGATGACTTTGTGTTTGATGATAAAAAACGTGTGTGAACGATTTAATGTGTGTACTAAGTGTTTTCAGGAATGGCACTCTCGCAAATACTCAAAGATGGACTAAGTAAAAGTGATGGAGAATTTGCCATGCATTAGCCAAGTGGACTAAGTCAAAGATGTAGATAATGGCTACAAAAATTGCACTAAGTCAAAGATGGGAAGATAAGAAGGAATCAATTCAAATCCATATTTGAATTGATTCAAATCAATTGGTGTACATTCAAATCCTAAAACCATGCAAATTGAAGACTTGGTCAAAGATGGAGAGATATGGAGAATCTCATGCAAATCAATGGTGATTAAATGAGATCCAAAGAAATCCTATAGCTACTCAAATTCCATAGCCATCCATATTCAAACTCCATGTCCATGGTGATTCATTCAAATCCTAATCAAGTTAGGATTCCTTCCAATCTCCGTCAATCATGGGATTCTAATTGATTATATTATATCACATCCTCTCCTATATAAACTCATATTCAAAGAGAGGGATTTTGGAGAGAGATAGAGAGGGCAACCAAAAGAGTTCGGCCAACCCCAAGAGGGGAGCTCCATAGCTGCAAGTTTTTCATGCCATAATCCTCCATTGTGCAATCTCCAAGCAAACAAGGCCTTCTACACATTGTGCAACCTAGTTCTTCATCTTCTCCATTTCCCAGCCTCATTACCAATCTCCCTTGCCAAAGCTTCATTGCCACAAAACTCAAGGCTGCAAGAATCATCTCCAAGAGCCTCTCCTCATCTCCATAGCAAGCCATCAAGCCAAGAGCATATCTTCATCCTCCATGTGCAAGTAGCAACCCCTAGGAACTCTCCATTGCATCAAGCCTCTCACTCTCCATTGTCGCAAGTTATCAACGTACTTTCCATCCATTCAAGGCCGCAACACAAGGGGAGAGCTCTCCAAGCCATTGCACAACACCCCAAAGAGAAGCATCCACAGATTACCGCAAGAACAAGGAGAGCCATCACACAAGTGCACAAGGCATACAAAGGGGAGGTCATCTTACATTGTGCAACAACAAGGGAGTCATCACAAGGTCGCAACTTCATCAAGGGGGCTTTCTTAGATCACCATCCAAGAAGGAGGATGAGATGTTGGCGACTACATCTTGTCAGGTACGATCTGACCTAAGCTGATTGACAGAGACGACTGCCGCTACACAAGCTGAGATTCTCTAAACTCTTTATTATTATATTTGTGTCGTAGTAGCGATCTTTGTAAGGAAAACTTTACCTATTTGTGATGTTTTGGGACTTGTTTAGTCTGAGACTAGATAAGGGGGTCTTGACGAGTTGGGACTTGTCAAGACGAAGCATTTACTAGGTTGATAGTGTTTTGCACTCAGGGAGTGTGGTACGAACTAGGTGGAGAGCCGAGAGGTCGGGACTCATTGTAGTTGTACAAAAGAAACATATTAATGCTAGCATCTTCTTGGGGCTGGACATAGGTCATGGGATGATCGAACCAGGGTAAATCTACTGTGTATTCTGTGATTTATTATTATTTACTCTGCATTTGCTATAACTACCTGTGATTGCTCGTGGGTTGCACGAGAATTTTTAAAGCCTATCCCCCCCTTAGCCTTAGATCCAGATCCAACATTGAGGGGCTATTTTAGCCAGATTAAGAGGGAGTTTTTGGTATCTCTCCACACATATAGAAATCATTTTAGAGAGTCATATTTCTTAGAAAAGCATTCTCTTCTCCTTCTCTTCTCCTACACTAAATGCATTAATCTAGAGGTGTGAAACCCTAGCTTAAGCAGAAGCTTCTAAGTGCATCAAGTTCATCATCAAGCACTTGGTTTCCAATCTTCCATGCCTTGACACATATATCTAAGATCTATTCAAAGCTTAGATAAAATTGTATTGTGTTTCATTTCTTTGTGAAACCTAGCTCTCGGGTTATGAGAGTGTTGTGGAGGGTGTACTTCACTTGGAGGGTTTACTCCAACATAGGAGAGTTCACTCCTTTGTAACCTTGAAGGGTTCACTCCTTGGTATCCCGGTTTAGGAATTATACTCTTGATTGAATTTGGTGCCCCGGTTTAGGGAGCATTAGTGGAAATCCACAGCTCAGGTTTATGATGGTGGGACTGGAGTATGATCCCTGCTATAGAGATCCGAACCAGGATACGCCGTGTGTTTGCATTTACATTGGCATTATTTCATTTGTGGTTGTTGTTGAGCGTATTATTTTTATTATTTTTGTGTTGTGCGTTGAATTATTAGTAACTTTTTAATCACACATTTTTGATTTCCAATACACAATTTACACCCCATTTAGTGTATGCTATGTAGCCACATTCCTAACAAGTGTATCAGAGTTGGTTTGGTGGCTTTTGCAAGCATGATGACTTCGTCTCAACAACATCCACCTTCCTTCGATGGGAAGAATTTTGCACAATGGAGGGCTAAGATGATTGATCACCTCAAGAGCAATAATCTTTGGGAAGTGGTGTCAATGACTACTTCAAATCCCAAATTGGAAGCTCAAGTCAATAGAATTTTGTGCATCTCCACCTTCAATCATGAGTTTGATAACACTTCATGGATTGAGACGGTACATGAGGTTTGGAGCTACCTTGATGCCACTTACATCGATGGCAAAGTTTTTGAGGAGGATAATGTCTCTGAGTCAAGCGACGATGAGGTATCTCAAACTCAATCTTCTTATGAGCATGAAGTTATTAGTAGTAAAAATTTATTGGATGCTCATATGTGTAGTGCACATTTACATCATGATGATACACATGATTTCACTTATTTGCATGCTTCTCATATGTCTTTGATTGAATATTTGCATGCTGAGAAAGAAGGATTTCTTTCTCAAATTCATGAGTTGTGAGAAGAAAATTCTTCTCTCAATCATCTTTTGGACGGTGCTCACTTTTCGGATAGTGACTCCGTCATTCTTAAGAGGGAATATCAGATTGACATTTTGAGAAATGAGACAATGGCTCTCAAATCTCAATGTTTAGAGCTTAGCTCACGTCTATGCACTAGAAATGACAACATTTCTTCACTTTTGAAGAATTGTAAGCTATTGTCTTCTCAACTTTTGAGTAAAGATAAGGCTTTGGGATCCTCAACTTTAAGTGTGACCAACCCAAGATCTTCTAGTAAAAGCACCCAAAACAATTTTGTGTGGAGCCTTTTAAGTGGTTAGTCACATCTAAATCTTCTTTTGGTCAAAAATCAACTTCAATTATTAAGCCAAAGAGAAATCATGCATTTATGTACACTTCATTGCATAAGAAGCATGTTCAAAAACAAAATGTCATGAACACTTCTTCATCTTTGCATATGCATGATGGTTCTACCCATAGGAATGATTCTTTTTATATGCATGCTAGTCATCCACCCTCTCGTATTATGCATGCTATTTATGCTCCTATGTATGGTAGAAATGCTTCTTGTGTGAATGCTTGAATGTCCACTCACATGATTCACACACGAGGCACACTAATGCTTATGTTCCCCCTCACAAGCGTGCACCCCCACCTCCTATTCATACCCTTATATACCTCTACTTAGGAAACCCAAATCACTTTCTTTGTGAATTCCTAAGAATGTTTCTCAACCTTGATAGGAACACGTATGTAGACTGGTATGTTCGAAATGTTATATTTTCATACGACTATATACGGAAACTAAACTCTATATATGTTTGGTTTCCACCTTGCTAGCACTCTCACGTTTTATTCATTGCTTGGGTACCATGCATGTATGCTTACTTTATGTACCCATTTTTTGTTTGAGAATGTCCATAGCTTCCAATTTTGCATGTTTTATATGATTTAGGGGAAGTATGAAATTTTTGCTTGCTAGCATGTCTATTTCCATTCATATGACATGTTTTATGCCATTTGCATTTTGTTTATGCATATGGGTAGGTTTTACTTCTAACCCTTGGATTTTATCAATTTGGCACCTTCCCACCTTTTTGATATGCCTAAGGAGGAGAAATAGTGGTTATGTAAAAATATATGCATTATGCATTCATGCATACTTTTTGCTGGTATTGTTTTTACATAAACTCCCATCAATATGATTTATGCTTTGATTGTCTATTATGTGCACATATGCATATTGATAGGGGGAGTTTGTTAGCACACACATTGGATTTAATGCTTATTTTTATATTTTTACATAATGTTTTGTCATTATCGAAAAGGGGGAGAATGTTGGTTCTTAAGTTCAAGACCAATGTTGTTTTGATGATGATCAACACTATGTGTGTGCTAATAATATTTTATGTTTTAGTCTCAAATTTATTATTAATTATCTTGATGAGGAGACAAAGCATTAGGTGATGGGATGATGGTTTCAAGGCTTGGTGAAAAGATTGCTTGAAGATATATTGGACTTCAATGTAATTATTTTGTATTTCTTCATTTCTTCTTTTTAGAATTGATGTAGCCTTGAATAGATGATTACACACACACTCATATGCATCATTTCCATCTTAGGGTATCAAAGATTTAGTCTATAACCACTACTACAGATTTGGGCTTGGGTAACGCCACTTAGATAGTGATTCTAAAAAGCTCTATCTAAGTGAGCAAGAGTATAGCACTTCTGCATTTATAGAAAATAAAAATACAAAATTAAGGTAAAAATCACTTAGATAGCGCTTTTTGTTAAAGCGCTATCCAAGTAATACCTTAAATAGTGCTTTATTTTAGTGCTATGGTACTAATCGTTATGTAAGCATTTTTATTTAAAAATATATACATATATATAAGGGCAGTATTCGGCTGCGTATGGGATTCGCATGCAGCCCATGCAAATGGGCCTCCGTTCGTCTGATGAGATCAGACGAACACACCCTAACTCAAAACGCGGGCGTCATCCTGTCCATTCAATCAGATCGAACAGTCCCTCTCTCTCCCCCCCCCCAGCATCCAAACCCATGAACCCCCCTCTCTCTCGGGCTCCCTGGTGATTCCGTCATTCTCCTTCCCTCTCTCCTCTGGTTTCATTATGCGATCCGTCGTCAGCTACCTCCATAGAGTTCGTGGGTTTCTCCTTTGCCTCTGATTCCTCTCTCGTAGCACTGCCATCCTGACTGATTTGGGGCTTTAGGGTTTTGGATCGTGGGTTTCTCCTTCGCCTCGGATTCCTCTCTCGTAGCACCGCCATCCTGACTGATTTGGGGCTTTATGGTTTTGGATCTTGCTTTCCTCCAATTGAATGTGAACCCGTCTGATTTTCTGAGGTAATCATCCATATTTTCGCTATAGCTTCAATTTTACTATTTCCATTTCAGAAATTTTAGGGTTTGCAGTTTGGTGAACAATCTTTAGGGTATTTAAATTGCTTTTCTCATCCCCATGGGGCTTGCAAGCAAGTTAGCAAGAGCATAACTGCTAATTTGAACGACTATATAAAATATGATATGGATGTTGCTCTGTTTTTCAAACATTTTGAAAGAGTTGATGATGATAATAATCATAAATAACTAGAAACTGTGGTTTAATAGCATGAAATTGCCTAATTTGAGATTGAAAATGTGTCCAATATGTGTGACAAGCAACATCAATTTCTCAACCAATTGTTTAATTTGGCATTTCACAAGTAGCTTCAAGAAGCAGTGAAGATCATGAATATGTAACTTATATTCCATATGAGAGTTACGTAAAGATGCTTAAAAAGAGCACAGCCCCAGGAACAACATTTTGCTACAATTATTTGAAGTTCTTCCAATACTTGGTATTTCTTCATCCTCGTTCTCATAATGTATCAAGTATCTGGGTTGCCTTAGTCAATTAGTTGTCGTAAACCAAAAATGTCTTCTACAATTGATAAATGTGATAAAAGGATGGATGATTGGATCTCTAATTTGATATCGATGTCCGGAAAAATTGATTTGATAAGAACAGTAACTCACAATATGCTCTCATACTGGTTTTAGAGTTTTACTGTGCCTTATACTGTGCTGTTCGATCTAGAAAAAGTTATGCAGGAATTTTATATGAGGGAACTTTTTCATATTATGGCGCATGTTCCCATTATCTCACATCAACTTTTACATTATATATCTTTACAAATATGTCATATCACACTTTGAGGCAAGTATTCCCCTGTCAAACTTGTTCCATTCGTTGCAGTCTCAATGCGAGTGAAGTAAAGTTGTGGGCCACAAAACTGAGTGTTTCTTTTAGTTAATGTGAAACTCTTGCTTTTTGGCAAACTGTATCTCTGCTTTAAAAAAATTGAAGTCAACTAATACATGCATTTATTGCAGTGATAATTTTTCTGATGTGCAGTCTATATTTTGTTTTCTCATTGTTGTGGAAATTTACTTATGATATTATCTGATTCAGATGCATCTCTTTCTGTTTACGTGCCGATATTCAAATACATGAAAAATGCAGTTTCCATGTGGTGAAAAAGTTGTAGTATGCCTATCCTAGATTACTCGACGATGATGATTTTCACTTCATAACAGTTCCTATGTGATGGCAAGGCAACTAGGAGAGTAAGCAACAATTTGCTTGCAACCATTGCAGCCAATGGAACATTTTGGATTCATGGAAGCAAATTGCATACATACATTTACATATACGGTGATGAGGCAAGGGAATGTCTGAGCCTTTGCATACATACATTTACATTTTCGACGCTAAAGGTAATCGCCAGGTAACATTTTCAGTTATATGCTGACACAATATCTCCCGCATCCTTCTATTGATATCAAGTTGTTTCTAACACGTGCTGCTATGAGATGAAGAATTTTCTAAGCTCCATGTTCTGCTATGAATGCTAGTAGGAAACATTGAGAAGCTTGTTAGATATTGTGTCAGCATACAATGAGTAGCTAGTATGAAAGATTGTTTTTTATGAAGCGTTGAAAGATTGTTTTTATGAAGTGGGATGCTTTCTTTTTCTTTGCAACTTGTTGAGTGTTTACCTTGATGTGAAATCTACCAGCAATTAATGTTCAGGTTTGTTTTCCTGTGAATTTTGTGGTTTAGAGAGGGGTTTAATAAGAAAAATATTTTGCTTTTAAATATCAGAATTCATTTTGCAATTAATGTGAAATCTACCACTGCAGAACTCATATTGCAGCCCTCTACTTGGTTTTGCATATCAGAATTTATTGTCATGTACCTCTCTTATGATATTGCCAGGTATTTGCATTATATGATACTAGTGTAATGAGCTCAAGTCATTCTAGAGATCCCAACTCAGAGTTCATTTTCGCTGTATATAATCAACTTGTAATCTGTAAACGACCTTTTTGTCCTTTTTTGTTGACAGTAAATCTATTCTTCTTTGTAGGTTGTGAGGATGTCTAAACGTTCTTGGTGGGGAGTAATGGCAAGTCACAGAAGGTATGCTAGGCAAGCCACATAAGGATTATATTAATTAGCGTGATATGTCAACCATATGCATCTTCATGTCACGGTAAATGGAACTCCACCCTTTAAATGTGTCGGCATTTAAGGAAAGCTACTACACTAGTTTCCTTTATTCGCATGATGCATAATAAGCGGGTTTACTGTGTTTGTGAATGTTGTAAAGCTTACTGTTTTCCACTGATGGTTGATGACTTGATAATAATAACTGAGATGGTCAAATGGTTACTGAGATGGTCAGTAATCATTTTTGATGTCCTGTGTCATAACCATAGATAAAAAATTTTAAAAATTAGTTTAGCCAGTTGATTTCTTCCAGCAACTCTGAAGTGATGTATGGATGCTGGAGAATGAAACTATAATTCGGGTGTCTGAGCTAGTAATTGTATAAAAATTGATGAACTGTGCAGATCTAGACAATCATAATCTAAAGTGCCTTGTTATGTAGGAAATATTTGGTGCCATTCCTTAGGGTGTATTGGTCAGATGTCATTGAAGCTACATCTTGGTTATGAATGTTCCAATTGAGAGCTGATCCAACTGCAGTTGTTGGAACACACTTTTTGAATATATCCTGCATTCACTTCTCTTATTTATCTTTTGATTATGATCAATGGTCACCCCTCTAAAGGGTAGCTGTAATCATCTTTCTTTCTAAGGGCTTCTTTAGTGCAAGTGATGGTGATAAGGGGCGCTTTTGTACAATAGATGAATATAGGCCGAGTGGGAAGAGGATCAAGGAAAATATGAGATCATGAGACACAAGTTAAGATCATGTTTACAAGACCCTTCCTCTGCCATATGTTCAACTGCGAAGGTGTAACATTTTGGGGCAATTGTTTCTTGGAATATTCGAGCATCACTGATATGGATCATCTGTTAACAGATGGGTTGCATTAGTTAACCTCAATCCAATTTATATTTATGCATAAAGGATACCAATTTCAGCAAAATGTTTTTCTTTCATTCAGTAGTGTTGCTTTACAAGCTTATGTGATTATATTGCAGCTATTAATTATTTCAAATATACATTGTGGCTGGTGGTTGATGATATGTCTATAGAAGCTATACTTATCTGATAAGTATTTGGGAGAGGCTGCAGTCCAGCATGAAGTATATCGCTCTCTCATTTTTCACTTTTCTTTTTTGTTTTCAAGTTCAGACTACTCATGTAATAGTAGTATTTATCATTATAATGTTCATCTTTATCTTTTAACTTCACATTTTGCCCAAATAATTATTTTCTAATTTTAATCTTTGTTCCAGGTGAAAACATGTACAAGCCCGAAAACATTTGGTAGTTAAATGTGGATTTGTTCTTAGTTTGAATCCAAACTATATGGCTTGTTGGCAGAGCCTTAGCGAGGATAGTATTCTGTGGTGCCTCCCAAGCTTTGGACCACATTCTGTTCAATTGTAACTACAGAGGTTGTTATGCCATCCATAGTGATACCATCAGTGTTGTATATACGTTTACCCATGTGTAATTTAATGACTATTTTGAGCACGTATCAATGCAATTCTTATTTTTTGTTCAAGGAATAATGGGCTCGTATATATGTAAACTTTCTGTCATTTGTGCTGGAGTACTAGCTAAATATGTTGGCTGTTTTTGTTTACTTTTGATTCTGTTGACTTGAGGAGAGTGCCCAAGTCTAGGGAGGTCGCCGATTACTGCCTTTTGATGAAGGATTAGGATGAAAAGAAAAGAGTAGGCAGTGGGGACCGTGGAGGGTTTTGAGACTGACGTAGAGAAAAAAATTCTGGCGTAATCGAAGTAATTTACTACAATAGCGCTTTAGAAAGCGCTATGTTATGAAAATCTACAATAGCGTTTATTAGGCACTATCTTAGTGGTACCTGGTATAGCGCTTAGAAAGTGATATGCAATGTCAAAATCAAAATTTCTCGAGTAATCTTGAATAGCGCTTCCAAAAGCGCTAAGGTAGTAAAGCGCTATCTTAGTAAACCACTTAGATAGCTCTTAAAAAGCGCTATCCAAGCTACCATAGAGGTAGCTTGGATAGCGCTTAAAAGCGCTATCCAAGTTTTAAAAAAGCGCTATGCAAGCGTTTTAAGCGCTATCCAAGTTTTAAAAAAGCGCTATGCAAGCGTTTTTTTGTAGTTGTAAACCCATCACATTTAATCCCTAGCCCAAAACACTCTTTATAGTGCTTTTGGAGGAGGATCAGACGTCTGGTATAAAGACACCAGACGTCTAGTGTGTCAGCTTTTATCTTGTTTGACACAGTCATTTGTTAACCATCTGAAGCACATTGGCCAGACGTCTAAACAATGCTTTAGACGTCTAACTAGTGAACTCCAGACGATTGGATAGTGGATGTTAGTTTTAGTGAAATTTCTGTTTTCTCACCCACATTTTTTCACACATCTAATGAAGGATGATCAGACGCCTGTGTGATGAACTCCAGAGGTCTTTCTTGTGTTAGATTTTCTATATTCTGTTTCAGTCTTCTGACATCGGCCAATTTTTCTATGATTGAAATTTCTCATCCATTTCTAGCTCATTAGATTGCATTCTTCACTAGTTTTCCAACGCATCTTGAATCACATCTATCGGAGTTCATTTGTGTCTATTATGATCATTTATGTGATATGTTGGCTTTCTGGGTAGAGTCTGTCAATCAGACGTCTAACCCTTGTACATCAAACGACTAACTCTTGTACATCAGACGTCTGATCAACTCCTAAAACTAGTCGTTTGGATCTTTAGCTAACTGTTTCTAGCCGTAATTTTTGTCTTTTAGTGGGATATTTTGAGGGGCTATTTAAGCCAGTTTGAGAGTGAGTTTGGGATCTCTTCACACGTATAGAAATCATCGTAGAGAGCCAAATTGCTTAGAAAAGCATTCTCTTCTCCATCTCTTCTCCTACACTAAATGCATTGATCTAGAGGTGTGAAACCATATCTTAGCAGAAGCTTCCAAGTGCATCAAGCTCATCATCAAGCACTTGGTTTCCAATCTTCCATGCCTTCACACACACATCGGTAATATCTATTCAAGGCATATGTAAGATTGTATTTTGTTTCATTTCTTTGTGAAACCTAGCTCACGGGTTGTGAGAGCATTGTGGAGGGTATAGTGCACTTGGAGGGTTTACTCCAACTTAGGAGGGTTTACTCCTTTGTAAACTTGGAGGATTCGCTCCTTGGTATCCCGGTTTAGGGATTGTACTCTTCATTGAGTTTGGTGCCCCGGTTTAGGGAGCATGAATGGAAATCAACAGCTCGAGTTTACGAGGGTGGGACCAGATTATGACTGCCGGTTTAGGCATCCGAACCAGTATACATCTTGTGTTTGCATTTGCATTGGCGTTATTTCCTTTGTGGTTGTTGTGGTTGAGCGTATTATTTTTATTTCTCCTATATTGTGCGTTAAATTAGTAGTACCTTTTTAATTACATATATTTTTGCTTGCCAATACACTATTTACGCCCCCTCCCCATTTAATGTATATTGTGTACCCATAGGTCCCTTTAAACATTCCCCATTAGTAAAGTTATTCTTTGATCTTCCATAAGTCGGTTTCTTGTCCTTAAAAGGGAAGTAATGCTAATCCTGCAAGAGGATTGCTTTCCAGTAGGTTAGCAACTTTGACGATTATACTCAGGTGATATTTTTATGAAGTGTCACGTCTTATCTTGTAACGAGTTCGAAGGGTTTGATCTTAGGTTAAGATAGCTTTCATCTGGGTATTGTTGGGTTACAGAGATCTATGCATTGGTTTGCCTTCTGCCTCATATGCCATATGATGATACAAAGTATTCTCTTGATCCAGTGTTGAAAGTAACATTTGGGGGTTTTAAGAGGGAAGAATACCTAAAAAATTTGATAGGGATTGAGATCAAGGAAGATCTCAAGAGCCCCCCCCCCCCCCTCTGCATGTCGCTTTGGAAGCAAGTAGGCCCCTTAAATTACTATAATACCAACCACGCAAACAATTTCAAAACATGAGAGCCTCATCCCACTCTCTGCTCGGAAAGAGACCTTCAGGTGGGGGGCGTTTTGGTAACCGTGAATGTTCGTGGTGGTTTTGTAATATATCCAGATAGGAAGGGCGTTTCAGGTATCTAAAGGATTGTGCGGCGTTGATGTTTGTTGGTCGTGAGCATCGCGTCACGTTGAAGCATCCAAGGTCAGTTGGAGCGGCTCTTTGCAGGGTTCCGAAAATGCCCTTCAAGTTCTGGCTGAAGGCCCCATGAGACTTGCCGTGGTATCACTTTTAGCCAGGGGCATTGTGGTAAGTTGCGTTCCCCCCTCGCCTGGGTATTCACCAAAAAAGGGAAAATCACACAAAAATACCCCAACGTTTGGGGCCTCTTTCATATTAATACCTTGAACTTTTAAGTCATACACAACAATACTTTTTTTGGTTTTTTGTTTAATTTATACCCGTTTTGCCCTTTACCCTATTCTGAAAAATAATACCCTAACGTTGTTTGGGGTATCTTTCAAAAAAATACCCTTGTGATTTGGGTTTTAGTGGGATTTGGGTATTTTTTTGAAAGATACCTCAAACGTTAGGGTATTATTTTTCAAAATAGGGTAAAGGGCAAAACGGGTATAAATTAAACAAAAAACCAAAAAAGGTACTATTGTGTATGACTTAAAAGTTCAGGGTATTAATATGAAAGAGGCCCCAAACGTTGGGGTATTTTTGTGTGATTTCCCCCAAAAAAATACATTAACATTTAGGATATCTTTCAATTTAATAACCCCAAACGTTTAAGCCGTACACAACAGTACCTTTTTGTGTGTTTTGGCTAACGGACGACGATGACGTTAAATTATACACATTTTGCCCATGGCCCAAGCTCAAAAAAATACCCTAACGTTTGGGGTATCGTTCAAGTTAATACCATGAACTTATAAGTCGTACATCAGTTAATACCCTGAACTTTTGATAAAGAGACACAAAGATTTATTGTTAAATTGGATGGCAAAAGATAAGATTTTATACATCCCTCATACCGTGATGACCATGGCAGCAGCAACTGCAACTCCGACAACACCCAGAGTCACTGTCATGCTTTTCTTTGGTTCAACTCTGATGCCCATGCAGTTCTGGTACATGACTCCACCGGCAAAAACTGGCTTGGTGTCCCTCCATCCGCTGTTCTCTATGTCCACAACCTGATCCTTGCACTCGACACATTCTCTGTGGTCCGACAAGAACACCTCGAACCAGTACTCCACCCCATTGATACTGCTCACATTGCTAAATATCGGATGGACCAGCGTGTAATGTTTTAGAGACCTCGACGGATCGTACACCAGCCCAATAGATTCGTACCTGTAGATAGGGGGTGGCAATTTGGGCCGTCCCGGTCTTATCGGGCCGGGCTGGTCCGGTTCGGTCCGGATTTCTTAAAGGAGCATGCCGGCCAGCCCAATAAGACTTCGGGCCATTCCGGTGCGGTCCGGATACGGTCCGATTAAAATTCGGGTCGTCGGGCCCAATCCAATAGACATGAAAGAATTATTGGGCTATGTTTATTAGATTTCAACACCCCCTATGTTAATGATGTATCTTTAAATGCTATAGAATTTAATTTACAATGCCAACTACATGAAAATCCTAGAGCAAATTGATAGTTCAGTATAGGGGTTTTTTTCTCAGAGTAAATTATGTGTAATGAATTTTCAGAATATGAACTCAAGCTATCCACATAAGGGTGGAGCTACGCTTGGGCTTACCCAGGTCGCATCCCGGGTAAGTTTTTTTGCTATAAATTTTTTTATATGTAATAACTGACACTTCCGAACTTAGCTCAATTGGTAGAGCAAAGAATTGTGGTTGTAAGTCCCTTGTTTGAACCCTGCAGTGGTCGGAATTTTTTATCTTTTTATTGCCCTTTTTTAAATTGCATATTGACATCATCTTCTGTTGTTCAATTTTATATTTTTGCGTAGTAAGCTTTTTTTTCTTTTTGCTGGAATTTTACTTTAAAAATTAAATTATACGTTTATATCCAGTGAGATATAATGAAGAAAGATGCTATTTGTGATAAATAAATATAGAATGTTGCTTGCCTTTATGTTGACACTCAACAATAATAGTCTATTTGGCGCATTTCCACTATCGTTGGCTAACATAACCAAAGCCCAAACAAAAGCCCATCGTTATAAATCCCTAAATGGAGACTAAAAGGAAGAGCAGCAGTTGTTGTGCGCAATTGAGCCCTTAACAAATGGTCAAGAAAATCACAGATTTCGCCTTTCACTACTATCACTTACGGCCATCGCATTCTTCTGCTGGACTGCAGGCTGCAGCCATTGCCTCATCGAGTTCGTCCGTGACCATTGCCTCGTCAAGTTCGTCCGTGGCCATCACCTTCGTCCGCAGACCTCAACCATCTCTATCTATGTAGGCATTACCTTGATCTTGTTATGATTCCCATTATCTTCTTCTTCTATTTTTTTTCTTTTTTGGTCTTAGCTCTTATAATCAAGGGCTTTGAATTTTATGTATTTATCGGTAGCCTAGGGTAGAAATAAATCCTAGCTCTGCCCTTGTATCCACAAGATGTCCATCTAGCTTATTTTTTGTCTGCAAGTTTGAATTAAGCTACTTTGTTTTGTGATAATTGTACGGTTCAAAGATTGGTTTATTATCGAGCTGCTTTGTTTTGTAAATCGAGCTACTTTGTTTGAATCAAGCAAACTCAAAAGGATTATTTGTCGTGTCGTGCCGCCCTATGGGCAGAATAGCTTAACCTGGGCCCGGTATGAGAAATAACCGTAACGTGTCAGCCCGGCCAGATAAGGATTTCGGGCCAAAATTACCGGCCCAGCACGGTCTTATCGTGCCGTGCCCATGTCGTGATATAGTATCGGGCTAAAAATTGCAACCCCTACCTGTAGAAGCTACTCGGCAGAAGGATGTGATCATCTTCCATCGTCGCAAGATTGTAGAGGTATAAGAACCTCTCGCACCTGTCCCATTTGTAGGATCATGTAAAAACAAGGACGTTAGGATCGAATAATAAAGTAGAGACTTACGCTTGCGTACGCAGCACTGTAATCTCTGAACTTAGCCCTTGGATTCGTCACAACGGTCAGTACTTCGTCACGGAGGATCGAAGCAGCGTTTCACCGCCTAAATCTCTATTTAGAAGAGGATTTTAATGGAAGGGAGAAGAAAAACATAAGTTGCCTTATGCAAACTTATGGCATGGTAAGATTAGTGTAAATGCCTTACCCTTGGGTCCTATTTATAGGCTTTAGGGGTAGTTATTGTAGGAAATAACTAAATATAAGCTTATTAGCCTATATTAGCACATTTACTTATCCTCTTCTTCATTCACTTATCAAGTGCCTTTTTGCACTTATAAAGTGACTTTTTCCACTTATCGAGTGGTCCTTTTCACACGAGAAAAGGTTCCCTTCGTGCACGCTTTTGTGCACGCGACATCTGAGGTCTGTATACCCTCATACATCCCCTCATGGGTGTATTCATGTCATCTATATCCAACATCTCCCACTCACACTTGAGGGGGATTGTAAGGAAACATCTTTTCCTTTAACTCTTCTGTTTGTCATACCGAGAAATAGGCCGTGTGACCGTCATGCGTATAGAGTCCGTTGTTTGTGCACTTGTTAGAGATACACAACACTCCTCGAGGTGCAAAGTTGAGTAGATTAACGCATGCTTTACCCTAGATTATTTCTTCACATTTCTTATACTTTATATTCAACAATTGAATCCCATCTGGATTACAATTGGCTGGCCAGCTTTGAATCTTTAAAGTCCAAATGTGAATATGAAATTAATCTTCCTCTTCTTACGATCCTTTCGATCTTGACTTGACTTGATTTTCTAACATGCCCCGCCGGACCGAATTGACCATAGTCCATAAGCAACATGCTAAGATAGCAATCACCCAATCAAATCTAAAGGAACCAATTAGAGTCCAGAAGGGTAATGAGTTAAGACCCATGTGGTCTTTGGGTCTCACATAATAGTAAACACAATTACTATTCTAACCCAATGGTCAAAATGCATACGTAGTATGAATACGTATTACAACATCACTCCTTTCCCAGGGAGCGTATGTCTTAATGATGTTGTAAGGATGATGATCAGACACCACAATGTCTGACTTTGAGTCCCTTTTACTACTCAAATAATCTTCTGGACCCACATCCCGCATAAGACAAATAGGATTTAAGAATCCTCTTAGATCTTTTGTAAGCATCCATATGATGCAGATCTTTCATACGACCATTTTGTTTAAGTCATGACTCTAAATCATCCGTCTGATGATTTTGACTTTAAACAGGTCTCATCTTTATTTTATCCGTCTGATATAATAAAGGCGGTTGCTCATGTGAGAGAGCCAACCTCAATCTGCCCGACATACTAGAAAATATAGCTGAGATTTTAAAATGTACACAAACATTTTCTAGAAACTCATATCCAATGTTGAAAAAGAACTTATTCTTTTATTAAATTTGATCATTTACAGACATGGGAATTTACATTGGTACAACCCAGCTCTTACGCAACCCTTGAGATGATAAGTGTTTGTAAAACACATCTCTGGGGATCGCCTTCGTAAGCGGATCCGCTATCATCTCATGCGTAGATATGTACCTTATGTCTACCTTCTTGGTCTTATCATAGTCTTTTGCAAATTTGTAACGGATATCAATGTGTTTGGTCTTACAATGGAATTTTGGATCTTTGACATAGGCTATAGATGCTTGACTGTCACTGTGTATTGGAACAGCACCTGAGTCACTTGCATCAATTAGCCTGTCTAAGAACTTCCTAAGCCAAACAGCTTCTTGGACTGCCATGCTAAATGCTACAAACTCGGCTTCCATAGTTGAAAGTGCGATGCAGGATTGTTTCTTGCTACTCCAGGATATTTCACCAGATCCGAGTAGAAAAACATATCCTGAGGTCGATCATCGCTCATCGAGATCACCCGTCCAATCAGCATCAGTGTAGCCTTCGAGCCTCAAGGCATCTCCTTGATAGCATAAAGCATAGTCCGCAGTTCCTTTAAGATACCGCATTATCCTCTTCACCGCTTTCCAGTGCACTTGCCCTGGATTGGATTGGTAACGACTTACCATTCCAACGGCAAAACAGATGTCCGGTCTTGTATACATCATAGCGTACATAAGACTACCAACTGCACTGGAATATGGAACTTTTTCCATAATTTCCTTTTCCTTTTGGTTCTTTAGACACGATTTCAGACATAAATTATCGTATTTGCTTATAGGAGTATCAATGGACTTGCAGTTCTGCATATTAAAACGTTCTAGAACCTTCTTTATCTAAATCTCTTGTGAAAGAGAAAGAAGTTTCTTCGAACGATTCCTTGAAATCTTAACTCCAAGAATATATGCGGCTTCTCCCATGTCTTTCATCTCAAAAACTGATGAAAGCCAAGCCTTGATATCCATCACAAAGCCTTTGTCATTTCCGGCTATTAAAATTTCATCTACATATAGAGACATAATAACATACTTGCTCTTAATCCTCTTGATATATACACAGTTATCATCATCAAGCATGGAAAAACCATTTGATAAGACAACTTCTTGAAATCGTAAACACCATTGCCTCGAGGATTGTTTAAGACCATATATGGACTTACGAAGTTTACAAACCTTATGTTTGTTTCCTTCTTTTACAAACCCTGTTGGTTGTTCCATATAGATCTCCTCGTCCAATTCTCCATTGAGAAAGGATGTCTTTATATCCATCTGATGTAATTCGAGGTCTAAGCAAGCTACTATAGCCAGAATCAGGCGAATCGAGGTAAAACGAACAACAGGTGAGAAGGTCTCTTCGTAGTCTATCCCTTCCTGTTGTGTAAAACCTTTTGCGACAAGGCGAGCTTTATATCTGTCAATAGAGCCATCAGCCTTATGCTTAATCTTGAGAACCCATTTGTTCCCAATAGCTCTACGTCCTCTGGGTAAGTCAACCAAGTCCCAGACTTGGTTAACTTTCATGGATTCTAATTCCTCCTTCATCGCTTCCATCCATTTGTCTTTTGCAGGGCATGATACAGCCTGTTTGAAGGTAGCAGGCTCGTCACCTTCTTGTAGTAAAGTCATAAAGGTTTGCGTGAATTCATCCTCAAATCTTAGAGGAGTTAACCTTGTACGACTACTACATCGTATTTGAGATTCTTCAAGTCCTTGTTGACTCGAATTTAGATCAATTCTAATATCACTCCCACTTGGAATGTCATTAGAATTGCTCCCACTTGGATCATTATTCCCGTATGGAATAGAATTACCATCATTCGTATCATCCATTGGTGAAGGTTGAAACGTATTTTCGTCTTCACCAAGAATTCTCCCACTCGAATGAGGTAATCCTTCTTGATCATTAATCTCAAATAGAGATAAGTCCTGACTTATCTCGCCCTGTCTTGGAAACTCATTTTCCAAGAAAGTGACATCCCTCGACTCAAATTCAATTAGACCTACATTGTCTTCCTGACCAATGAAAACATAACCTTTGGAGTTTTTTGTGTATCGTATAAAGATACATTTCCTCCCCCTTGGCCCAAGTTTGCCATACTTATGGGAGGAAATATGTGTGTAGGATGCACATCCCCAAGGTTTTAAAATGTTTAAGTCAGGAGACCTTTGGTTCCACAACTCATAAGGAGTGGAGCTAACTGATTTCGAGGGTACGCGGTTTAAAATGAAAGCGGCCGTCAATAATGCATCACCCCACAAGGTGATTTGCAAGTTAGCTTGCGCCATCATTGAACGGACCATTTCCATTAAAGTCCTATTCCTCCTTTTTGCAACACCATTTTGTTGCGGAGTATAAGGCATAGTTACCTAATGAACTATGCCCTTTTCATCACAAAGTTCTTTAAAACTTGTTGATTGATATTCACCGCCCCTATCGGTTCGTAAGACCTTAATCTTGCGATCTAATTGATTTTCCACTAAACTCATATAGTTTTTAAAGCAGGTTAATGCTTCATTTTTGTGGGATATCAAATAGATATGTCTGAATTGGGTGAAGTCATCAATAAAAGTGATGAAATAGGACTTCACGCGTCTTGTCTTGACATTCATCGGACCACATATGTCTGAATGGATGAGCTGTAATGGAACCTCGGCCCTTGTGCCGGTTCCAAACGGCTTGCGACAAGATTTCCCTACAAGGCAATGTTCGCAGGTCGACATATCGACCTTTGTAACATTGGATAGAAGGCCACGTTTGGCAAGTCTATCCATACGCGTTGGTCCAATGTGACCAAGCCTTGCGTGCCAACAAATTATATCTGACTCATAAGTCGAAGAATTTGCAACAAGGAAATTTTCATTACAAAATGAGGAGTCATACATTGTATTTAATACAATAAATCCTTTAAATACATACCCAGAACCAATTAGAGTATTATTACAAGACAAGTCCACTTTACAATTATGAAAAAACCAGCTATAACCAAGACCCATTAACACGACCACAGATATTATATTCCTTCGAATATCCGGAGCGAAGAGGACATCATGTAGTAAGATAGTGCGGCCGTTGTCCAAGATGAGCTTGCAAGTCCCAACGCCTTTCACTTCAACACATGTGTTGTTTCCTACATATATCCACTTTGTTCCTTGGGGTATCCGGTGATACTCCACGAAGGACCGTCTGTCCCTTGCTATGTGGTCGGTGGCACCTGAATCAATTATCCAAAATGGATTAGATTCTACAAGAAATATTGAACTAGAAACACATATGTAACTAGTATTACAAATTACCTTGTCACCTCCATCCGTACAAGAACGGGCATAGTGACCTAACTTGTTGCACTTGAAGCACTTAATCCTCTTCAAGTCTTTCTTCTTGTGCCAATTCTTGTTCCCACCCTTATGTTTGGGTTTCTTGGTAGACTCAGGTTGCTTATTACGTTCATTAGTAAACTTCGAACGATTTTTCCGTTTCTTTCCCCCGTGTGAGGAACTAGCAACCATGTGCACTTCTGCACTTGGCTTGGCAGCCGCAAGCCGCTCTTCCTCTAACTCGAGGTGCTTAGAAACATCGCTGAAGTTCTTGATGCTCTCATTATGAGTGAGATGCATCTTCATTTGGTCCCACCCATTTGGTAGGGAACGTATGACTGCTTGGATTTGTTGCTCATCAGTGAGCACATGACCTGCATCCTTTAACTCTGAGATTAGATTCGCCATATGTCGCAGATGTTTCCCCATGGAATGATCTGGACGTTTCTTGTATGAATCAAATCTTATAGTTAAAGAACGAAGTTTGGACACCGAGGTGCCACCAAACTTCTCCTCACGCTTGGACCATATGTCCATGGCTAGGTCATGCTCTCGGAAGATTCGCATTATGTCGTCTGCCATACTTGACAGCAACGTAATGCGAGTAATCTTATTCTTCCGAGACCAAGCATCAAAAGCTTCCTTGTCTCTTCTGTGTTGAGCCGTAGTGCCCAACTCAGGTTCAATCATTTTGTTCTTGAGAGTTTCGAGCACATCTTGCTCCTCTAGAACATATTGTATCTTGATGGACCATAGTTTGTAATTATCGCCGTTGAGTTTTTCACCTTTGTTTAACTCAGTGACGATGTTCTTAGCGGCAAAAGACATTTTAGCTTTAAAATGCTGCAAAAGACATGAAAAGAAGGTTCGATCAAAAACATTGCATTAATTTCATATACATAGTCATCATATTGTTACATTTTCATGATTCATTAGTCTCGGCCAGTAGACCGACCAGGGAAATGGCTAGTCCATTGTTCACTACCCCCAGACTGAGCTGAGGTGTCCCACAAACTAGTCCAAAAGACCACTGGTCGAATCATGATCCATTGAGATACTGAATCAATCTAATGTGAAATTTCAGACTAGTTTAATATCACTCCCACTTAGAAAAAAATCCCACTTGGAAATTGGAATGATATTATTATATTTGATAAGTTACTTTCGAAAAATATTGAAGATGTTGCTCTAGAATCGGAAAGGTCTCTACGATTCCAATCACCATCTAGAAAAACTTTCAATATTTCCCCCTCACTTATCAAACGATAGTACTCTTATAGTACTTCCAGCGGAAAAGCGTTTTTGGAAAACGTATTTTGAAAACGTATTTTTCAAATGTATTTTGCAAACGTATTTTGCAGGGCCTACACCCCATTACAGAGTGACATAGCCGAAATATTTCGAAAATTCCCCGGCCATTGCAGGGGTCGTGTCGTGGCCGTGCCAAGGCCGAATTCTTCTTCCTTCCGAAGAGAGTGTTGCCATCGCAACTTGGCCAAGGACGAACTCTCCTTGAGGGGAGTTTTCTGTAAGCCACCGCCGCCGGCTCCCGTATGGATCCAGTCGCTTCCCCCTTATAGGAGAATTTTGCCACAGACAACTACCACCGGCTCCGTAGAGACCGGCCATGCAAGCCACCCCCTCGGGTCATGCAAGCCCCCCCTTTCCCCATGAAAAATAGGGCCAATCGGGGCTTGGCCCTAGCCGAGGCCAAGGGCCGACAATGACCGTGGCCCTGGCCGAGGCCAGGGCCGGCCGTGGCCCTGGCAGCGGCCAGGGCCGGCCTCTGCCAGGCCTTGGCCTCTGCCAGGGCCGGCCGTGGCCCTGGCCTGAGGCCAGGGCACCGGCCCTGGCCTGAGGCCAGGGCACCGGCCCTGGCCTCTGCCAGGGCCAGCCAGGCCCCTGGCCTGAGGCTAGGGCACCGGCAGGGCCCTGGCCTCTGCCAGGGCCGGCAGGGCCCTGGCCTGGCCCTGGCCCCTGGCCTGGCCCTGGCCCCTGGCCAGGGCCGGCCTGGCCCTGGCCGAGGCCAGGGTTGGCCCTGGCCATGGCCAGGGCCTCCGGGCCCTGGCCTGGCCGCGGCCAGGGCCCCCTAGCACTGGACGAGGCCGGCCAGGGCGGCCCGGCCATGGCCGAGGCCGGCCATGGCCGGCCCTGGCCTGGCCCTGGCCTGGCCTTGGCCAGGGTTGGCCCTGGCCGGCCATGGCCCCTTGGCCATGGCCATGGCCCATATGGCCATGGCCGGCCTCCCCCTTGCATGGGGTTGGCCACACACCCCCACCGGAGGGGTGGCCGTGGTTGTTATTGGCCGTAGCCAACCCCCTCCGCATGGGGAGGGGGGATGCATTGCCTCCATGGCCCATATGGCCATGGTGATCATGCACCAAAAATGTCATCTTCTCCGTTGAGAATAACCACCATCGTCTTCTCCGATGAAGCACCCGTTCGTCGAGAAAACGGTTTTGCTTCAATGGCCGTGTGCCAAAAATGAAGAGAACGCGTTTTCAAGGCCGCAAACTTCACGCTCTACATGAAGAGAGTTCACATTCTCAATTGAATGGAGACTCAGCATCCATGAGGAGCGCGAGTTTGACGAGATGAACGGTAAGTTCTTCCCGGCACGGAGAGTTCTTGCCATATCTATAATGGCAGAAGACCCTAACGTGAAAATAATAACTATTGCATTCTCTACGTCACGATGCGTTCCTACCATATCCATAATGGAAGGAGACTCATTCGTGAAAGAGACAACGACGCGTTCATCGGTGAGACCGGGTCGACGGTTAGACCGGGGCGAACCTGTATGGCTCTGATACCAATGTAGGATCCTGTCAAAAAAAGGACGTTAGGATCGAATAATAAAGTAGAGACTTACGCTTGCTTACACGGCACCGTAATCTCTGAACTTAGCCCTCGGATTCGCCACAACGGTCAGTACTTCGTCACGGAGGATCGAAGCAGCGTTTCACTGCCTAAATCTCTATTTAGAAGAGGATTTTAATGGAAGGGAGAAGAAGAACACAAGTTGCCTTATGCAAACTTATGGCATGGAAAGATTAGTGTAAATGCCTTACCCTTGGGTCCTATTTATAGGCTTTAGGGGTAGTTATTGTAGGAAATAACTAAATATAAGCTTATTAGCCTATATTAGTACATTTACTTATCCTCTTCTTCATTCACTTATCAAGTGCCTTTTTGCACTTATAAAGTGACTTTTTCCACTTATCGAGTGGTCCTTTTCACACGAGAAAAGGTTCCCTTCGTGCACGCTTTCGTGCACGCGACATCTGAGGTCCGTATACCCTCATACATCCCCTCATGGGTGTATTCATGTCGTCCATATCCAACACCATTGGTAATGGAGCCAGAGGAGCCCGTTAGTGGATACCAAGATGTTTAGGACATCAACATCGTCTTCTATGAACCTTAGGAAAGCATTAGGCACGTCGACACGCTCGTCTCTAACGAGCGTGCCATCTAGAAACAAGACGCATCGATCCGTGGTGTCGAGAGTAACCGAGCAATATTTAGCTACGAGCCCATGTTGTAACATCTTGAACAGATGATCGTTGGAGATGGCTCGACTCCAATTCTTGCTCACAGGCTTGAGCCTGCATATGGATTTGAAGGGAATCCGATGGAGGATGTTGTAGATTATGACCGCAATGTCAACTCATGTCGACGACGTTGCACTACTGCTTTCCTGAGCTTTTTCACTGGCTTCAGCTGCTCATTAGCCATGGAAGATTGCTAAGGATGATATCTCATTGAAAATGTTAGGGAAGAACGGAATTGTAATTTGTATGAAATTTTCAAATCTGAAAGGTTCTTTAGCCCAGGCACCATCATACCTAACCTTTCTTGATGAGCTTTTCCCTATAAGACCCAAGAACCAAACAGCCAAGAGCTTGGTACATCAATGATACATTAATTGGGAAAATATTGCAGAGATTGATACCTGGGTGCGACTGCCAAAAAGTCCAACAATATCCTTATCGAACACGCCTATCTGGAAGAAAACATCTCTCAGATGCTACGGATCTAGAACAAATGCCAAATGCATTAAGTTGCAATTTTCCGAAGATCAAATAACTTTGAGAATTTATTTTTAAAAAATGGCATCATCCATGTTGATGTCAAGGTAATAGAAACTAGGCATTTGATGCCGAAAAATTTGAAGAAAACTATTTTCTTCTCTTCATTGAGAATATTTACTTCACTAATATGTATTGCCTAGACATGCTTTCCTTGTCATGCAACATAAAGCTCCTAGTCAAGCACACGAGAGGGCTAAAAAATGTTGTTTCAGGTTTGTACTCGGCCCAGCATGTCGATCCAGCATGTATGCGATCTGCATCAGGAAAAGCGAGGAAGCGATATCCTGTCATATGGATTTCATAGCAGCAATTCCTTGAACATATGGTGTGCAAGCAGAGTTCTAACCTTTCATTGAATAGTTGGGGTGCACATAACACTTGGATGAAATACCTGACATAGTTTTGTCTGGCAGGTTGAAGGCGTATGCTTGTAGCAACAAAGTTTGGCTGATTTTTTAGGTTAGAAATGTGTGGATTCACCGCTACGTTGATGGCCATATGAGGCAATTTTGCTACCGTTTTGGGGCTGGTTTGGGACAGTTTTGATGTTGTAATGGAGGGGATGCGAGGAAGCGACATCATAGAAGCAATTCCTCGACGAGGTGGTGTGCAAACAAAGTTCTGACCTTTCATTGAATCGCACAGAACACTTGGATGAAAGACCTGACATCATTTTGTCTAGCAGGTCGAAGGCGTATACTTGTAGCAAAAAGGTTGGCTGGTTTTTTAGGTTGGAAAAGTGTAGATTCACTGCTATGTTGATGGCCATTAGAGGTAATTTTGCTACCGTTCTGGGTATTAACTTGAAATATACCGCAAACGTTAGGATATTTTTTTGTGATTCCCCTATAAAGAATGAAGGGAAGGGTAAAATCGTCCAGATTTCAGTCATTTGGATGGAAAATAAATAAGGTATCAAGTTAAAACCGACATATAACGTTGAGGTTTAAATATGTACAACTTAAAAGTTCAGGGTATTAACTTGAAAGACCTAATTGATTTTCCCAATTAATGTATCATTGGTATATTCTTTTAAGCAGCTAAGTGCTTTACGCACTGTTAAGGCCAAAAATGATCGAAACAATTGAGTTGCTGACGTGGACCCTTTCCTACTGAGTCGGAGCCTCGTCAGCCAGTTGAGTGGGGCCATAGGTTGGAAGAACTAGGGTCGTGAATGGATGGTAGTTGACTTGCGATGCTTGATCGACCCTCGATCGGTCCGTGTATTGATCGATCGAGGTTGAGAAGCTTAGGAGCGACCTTCACGTAGGATTGAGACTCGTTGATCTGCACCACAAGGAAGCATCAGGGGGTAGGATCTGGGTCCCGACCCAAATCCCCTCCGATGCTTAAGTTAGAACGAAACTTAAGTGAGCTAGGAGCAGTTGAGATCGACCCACGGAGGTTCGTCTCAGATCTAACGTCGCAAGCTCTTTTATAGAAGAAATATATGTTGGAGAATGTAAAGTCCGACTATTAGATCATGTACCTTGGGAATTGGAACCCCCTCTATTTATAGACCTCCGGTGTCTTTTCAGTGCCGTTGGGGGAATAACGGTCACCCATTATGGTGCCATGATCTCCTCCCTTTAATAGTAGTAATCATAGCCCACGTTCCCGCTATTTATGAGCTCACCTTCAATCACACGTTCAATGGGTGGGAGTGCAACGGACGACTGGTAGCTGGGCCTTGACTGAGTCGGTATCAGGCTTCCCTCGTGGGCTCTTTGGGCCTTAGTCACTCGTCGGACAAGTCATCTCGAGTGCCGACCTGATGATTCAACTGAAGGGTTTTGGCAGACCCTTAGGGCTCAGATCTGTGCCCGTCCTACGTCGGATGGACAACAGATGAATAAAATAAGCAGCGGAAAAACAAAAAAGCTAAACAATTTAGCTAAAGCCCTAAGGAGAGCCAGAACCTCGCCAAGATCTATGCCGACTTGGGATGGATCTGACCACCCCAAGAAGGATCTAGCCTACTGCGACATTATTAAAAAATTATTCTAAAAAGCTACTAACTAACATACCTAGAATCTTGGCCCTGGGGCAGGCAAGATGTACCACACCACCTTCTTGCGCTCCTTGTAGCCGAGCCGCCTCGCGCATTTGAATCGATCTACCCGAGCCGCCTCCGAGCCGATTACTTGCCGAAGAAAGTTTCACTTGAGCAGACCCGCGTCAGAGACGTCTGGATCCAATCCAAACCTCCTCGTAGTCTTGCTAGAACCTGACGGAAGGATAGGAAGAAAAGAGAGGAATATTTAAGTTTACGATCGAGCGTGCTCAAAAGTCAGGAGCTTCTCGAATCGTTCACTTGGTGCATTTTTCAACGAAGAGAGGGCACCCCTATTTATATAGGGAGTCGGCTCCTCCCTTTTCGTCACGAGCAATGTGGGAAAAATCTAAAATAAAAGAGATTTTAATTTAGTTAATGAAGTTAGTAAGCCTTTCACAAAGGCCAACTTCAACCAATTAATTCTCCCTCACATTGAGCTTAAGAGACGATACAAGTTATCATTTCGAATGGCTTCAAATGGTAAACGCGTAGGAACGAACGGCGACGAATTCCGACTTCGTTTGACCCTCAAACAATTGCCCAAAGTTGGGCAAAAAGTCACAATTTCGTAGCCTTCAAAAGGGTTTCAAAAACCCTAAGTCAACTTAAGTTGCGGGCGCACCCACTAATCTTAGCAGGCGCGCCCGCCAAGGGCTTTGGGCGCGCCCACAATGGGCGCGCGCGGAGCGGGCGTGCGACCCGCTGAACACAGTGGGCGCGTCTGCTGATCAGCGGGCTGTGCCCATTTTCCTTGCGGGTGGACTTGCTTGCCCAAATGGGTCTAACACACTCTTGCCTTTAACTGTTTTTGCGTTTCTTGGCTCGTTTAAGCTCCGTTTTCAACGCAGTTTGAACCTGCGATTAGACCGGGACGATCCTGTGATCCAGGTAACCTTTCCGATGCATTTGTTCCATTAAATATAGTCGTAAAAAATTTACGAAATATTTAATCTAGTTTGCATCACATGCAAAATTTGTCCCCTATTAAACTAGAACTCACAACTAACTTGTGGACTTAAATATTCCATTTCATCGAATGAATTCCTCTTAACGTTCTTCCTATTACTAAGACGTGGATACTACTCGGTGTGAGACTTTACAGCCTAACCTTACTACAGGTTAGGGCTCGAAACCCTTAGACGACGGTAACCACGAGCAGCAGGCATCGTCCCTATTTCAGAATCATACTTACGTGATCGACCCATTGACGAACGTGTCGTTGGGATCACTCTGAATGTGTCAGTGATGAATACCGCAGTTTTAGTCCCTTCTTCAAGACTGTGTCTCTGCATGGCCTAGGGTATGGTTTATTGTCAACCCCACTAGCCAGCATTGGTCAGTATACATCGGTCTTTGTTATATTCACGTTGTACATCCTACAACGTACCCCGGTCGAGGATTAACACAAAGACCGTACTGATCCAGTGACACTAACTTCCCTTTAATGGAAGAGACGAATCCCATCTTAGTCATCTACTTTCCTCGTGAGCTTCAGGTGTCATCCAACCTAAGATCTTTCAGCGGGCCGAGCATCGAAGCTATATCATAGATCTAAGTGACACTATCCATTCACAGGTTCGTACTGATGACTTTAGGTCTTAAGGACCAGCTTGCCTATCATCACTCTAGAGTCATTATTGACAGTTTAGTTAAAGCTTAACCATTTAATAACTCTAAGTTGGTCGTTCAGTAAACTCATTCTTTAATGAGCACCTGTGTCTCGTCTCCGACTTCACAAAGTCGAATGACTATGACAGCATCATAACCCTAAGGTAAGACAAAGACACAAAAGTCTAATCGATGTGTCGATATCCTATTCTCGACACATCTATGACCATGAACTGTTTAAGACTTAAGTTTCTAATCGGTCACTAACTTCTCATAATCGAGATCTACATCTGGATATGTAGTGACTTGACTATAAGTCTAAGGAAATTATCTAAGTATATGATTCGTAGAATTCATACTTAAGATAATTAATACCATATAATAATTAGAACGAGATGATTATCTTAGGATAAATACCTCAAGGACATACGTCTTCCTACATCAACAATGGCCCCCATCGCACGACCTCAGAGAGTGTCACGCCCCGGCGCCCCAAACGGGATGGGGGTGACGGCCGCGAAACGGGGTACCAAGCGTTAAGGTGCTGCATGTAAATTAGCAGGCCACTGCAACTGCTAGAACAACACAGGCAATTAAAAATAGGTGCAAAAGTTAAGCACGAACTGTAAAGCTCCAGCACAACACATAAAGGTACAGCGAGGCGGCAGCAAACAACAAGCGAGAGAGTACGAGTGTGCAACACAGATCATCTACTATCAACACGCCATTACAACATACACTGTACATATACCACCACCAGAGTCAAGGGGTACAAAAGCTGAAGGGGAAACAAAAGTAACTGCTCACAAGAACTACCTGCAACCCACTACACCCGTGCCTTATCTAACTGCTCCGAGCTCCTGGCCTGGAAGAGTCGCCCTCAGGGCGACGGTAGTCCGGTAGGGGTGCTGTCGTTCCGAAACCTGTACCTGGGGAGTGGGGAAAGGGGCACGTCACAGCGTGTCTAGTAGGAAACTCAACCACACAAGCCATAATCACAACACAGCACATAGGTCACCAGTACCAAGTTTGTTATATTAATGTTCGTTGTTTGGAACCTAAACATCAAGTGGGATACAAGGGAGCTGGACCTCACCCATAAGGCGGGTGGAAAGAATCTCTGACTCTCTGGCGTGCTAGCTCATCAGGAGCCTTCGTAACTCAACCACTCTCCACGACCCAAAGGGCCACGACCTCGAAGGCCAAAGGAACCACACACATCCCAAAGGGGCACGACCACTCCCCGCGGTAGGAGGGCCAAGGAAACAACCTCGAAAGTCCAGTCCACACTATGTCCACCTAATGCTTTGGTTCCCTCACCCCATTCCCTAAGATGCTCACCCACCTTAAAGTGGAAAGAGACATCACGGGCTTTCATTTTAATCATTTATCAATTTTCTATTAGCAGTGCATCGGTTTAGATGCAACATATTGGTGAAAAATTGAATATCCATCCATCAACGTAACGAATCAATCAACATTCTCATATATAAAAGGAAACATCAAGGCATAAGCAAAAATTCACCATTCAACATTTGTTTAAATAGAGACATAAGGATATGAAACATCAACTTCAAGTAATTTCCAATGAAATTTAAACACAAACATCCAAGCACAACTAATTAGAACATGCCATAGAACACAACTCCAAGTAAGTGGATGCTAGTCTTATTTGGAAGGAAATAGTAGAATAACTTTGGTAGAATGAAACAATGCAATACCTAGTTAAACCTTTATAAAGGTTAGAAGAGGTCCTAGCATAAGACTCAAAAATAAGTGTCGTGTCATAAGCATAAATTCGTAGGATTTCATAAGGACTATTTAATGGAAATTGTAAATTCCTAACTCTAACTTTTTGCTTCATGCTAAGTGAATAAAAACCCTTTTTCGAAAATTATGGTTTTGTTTGGGAACTTACGTTTTCAGTTCTTCATATGCTTCATGTAGTAATTCCTAAGTAGACTTAAGATTATTAATAGTTTAGGAAAACTAACTTTCTTCTTTACACATGCAAGTTCACAGAAATTCTTTCACTAAGTTTATGGAAAACTCACATTCCTATTGAAATGGAACCAATAGGAACTTGTGAATGAGAACTCATAGAACTTGTAAATGATAACTCTTAAGGTTCATACACTCTCTAAAATCATTTTAAGCCTCTAACTTGAAAGACGTCAAAAACCCACTTACTAATTCCTCTTTCATGTTAACTTTTCAAGGGTTTCCATGTAAACTAGAGAGTTAACAAGTGGCATATAATCCCAACATAAGTTCCTAAAGCTTAAATTGTTGTGGAGATGCTTACAGAATGCTCCCAAAAATTTCGGCAGAGTTTCTCTCGTATTTATCAATGTTTTTCAATAACAACCTAAGTAATA
The DNA here is from genome assembly GCA_030789695.1 of Scilla litardierei. Lineage (NCBI taxonomy): Eukaryota > Viridiplantae > Streptophyta > Magnoliopsida > Asparagales > Asparagaceae > Scilla > Scilla litardierei. Next base: position 135,613,533 of record CM061135.1, on the reverse strand, counting down.
TCACAAGATAAACATGTTCCAATCACAAAAAAATAAGCTTGCTCAAAGAATCATAGGGGAAAATAACCCCTAGCATCAAACAGGAAATCAACCAAAACTACTCTTGACCCAAATCTCCAATTGATCCAATTAACAATTTTTACAAAGAATGAACGAAGAAAATCATAAATTTCTACTCATGGCAACCTATTGGGAGTGTGGAGAGAATCCTACCTTTCTAATGCTAGTGGATGGTTGTAGGAGGACTAGAGAAATCCCTTGATGGTAGCAAGCTCCCCTCTTCTTCTTCTTCTTCCAATCTCCCCTCTCTTTCTCTCTCTTTTTCCTTCTCTTTCTTTGTTTGTTTTTTTTTTGTTTTTGCAAGCACCCAGGTTTCGGCCCCCCCCCCCCCCCCCACCAAGAGCTGCCAACGAAAATGCAAGGAAAAGAGAGAAAAAATAAACAAAATGATAAAAGTAGAAGCTTGTAGAAAAAAGGGAAAAATATCTTCCATGCTTTCATTTATTTACAAGTTTGCCATAAAACAAAAACTCCCACTCAACTTAAGTAACTTTAATAAATACCCACTCATCATTTTAATAAATACCTACTCATCATTTTACTTATTTACAAAGATGCCATTGCCATTCTTTTTCATTTGAATAAATACACTACTTTGGGTATATTTGCAACCTAGTTAGACATGTAAGTAACTTGGTCCACCTTAGTGGTCAATGTATGAAGTTTCCACATACTTGAAGGGGACATACTTGTATTATCGCTTAGGAGAATTACACCCTACCCTCCTTAAAGAAATTTCGTCCTCGGAATTCAAAACAAAAGAGGGTCTTATATCTACGTAACAAACATACAAAGGATCTTTAACCAAACAGATGAGGATACTTCTCCCTCATTTCATCCTCTCGCTCTCAAGTTGATTCTCCGAGAGATTCTTGTTGCCACACGACCCTGACCAAATTAATAGCCTTCTTCCTCAACATCTTCTGTCGTCGATCAAGAATTGCCACTGGTTGCTGTTCATACGTCAGGTTTGGACGTAATTCAATCTCTGAATAGTCCACAACATGACTAGGATCTCCAATATATCCTCTTAATTTTGATACATGAAACACATCATGTACGCCTTCAAGATGTGGTGGCAGCACTAACTGATAAGCCACTTCGCCTATCCGGGCTGCAACTTCAAACGGGCCTATATATCTAGGGCTCAACTTCCCATGTTTACCAAACCGGATCGTTCCACGCACTGGTGATATCTTTAAGAATACATAATCACCAGGCTGAAATTCAAGTGGATGCCGCTTCGTGTCTGCCCAGTGCTTATAACGGTCTTGGTCTATACGAAGATTCTCTCTGACCGTCCGCACTACATCCACTGTAGCAGTCACTAGGTCTGGGCCCAAATTTTCACCATCTCCCACATCATCCCAACATAGAGGCGATCGGCAATTCCTACCATACAAAGCCGCATAGGGAGCCATACCAATGCTTGCATGATAACTGTTATTATAAGCAAATTCCACTCGATGGAGATGGTCCTCTCAGGACCCCTTGAAATCCAACATGCAAGCCCTAAGCATGTCCTCCAATATTTGAATGGTGCGTTCCGACTGTCCATCTGTCTGTGGGTGATATGCGGTACTGAACTTCAAATGGGTCCCCAAACTGGCCTGCAAGCTCCTACAGAAGTGAGATGTAAATTTAGTATCATGATCCGACATAATGCTCACAGGAACTCCATGCAACCTTACAATCTCTTCCATATACTTTCGAGCTAAGACTTCTGTAGACTGGCCAAGTCGAAATGGAATAAAGTGCGCTGACTTAGTCAATCGGTCGATAATCACCCATATAGCATCATTCCCCTTCGGAGTACGTGGTAGGCCAGTCACAAAGTTCATGGTTACATGTTCCCACTTCCACTCCGGTATCGAAAGGGGTTGTAATAAGTCTGCGGGTCTCTGGTGTTCTGTTTTCACCTGCTGACAAACCAGACATGAAGCCACGCTCTTCGCCACACTTCATTTCATCCCATGCCACCAGTAGTATCGTCGCAGATCCTTATACATTTTGGTCCCCCCAGGGTGAATAGAATAAGGAGAATTGTGTGCCTCCTTCCTCAGCTCTTCTCGAATATTTCCCGCTGGCACACACACCATGTTCCCAACCCTTAAGGAACCATCCTCATGAATACAAAAGTCCTTCCGAAGCCCTGCCTCGACTTGTTCTCGAATCCGCTTCAATTTCACATCGTTCAGTTGATCAGCCTTAATTCTATCCATCAGGTTGGATTGAATCTGCAAACCCATCATATCTACCCTTTCGCCTGGAAGTATCACTTCAACATCCATCCGTCTTATATCTCCTCGAAGCTGAGGCTGCATAGTCAACCTCATCACAGCTGTTAGTCGACTAAGAGCATCATGCACCACATTCACCTTCCCTGGATGGTACTGCAAATCAACGTCATACTCAGCCATTAATTCAAGCCAACGGCGTTGCCTCATGTTTAACTCCTTCTGAGTGAAGACATATTTCAAACTTTTATGGTCAGTGTAGATCTTTACATGTTCGCCCAGTAAGAAATGTCTCCACAACTTTAGGGCATATATGACGGCAACTAGCTCTAGGTCATGGGTAGGATAATTCTGCTCATGCACCTTCAATAATCTAGAAGCATAAGCTACTACTCGTCCATGCTGATGAAGGACACAACCAAGTCCCTTTCCTGAAGCATCACAGTAAATTTCAAAGCCGCCTGATCGGTCAGGGATTGTCAACACTGAAGCAGTGGTTAATCGACGCTTCAGTTCCTCAAATGCGCACTGACACTCTTCTGACCACACATAAGGTACGTCCTTCTTAGTCAGATGAGTCAGAGGTGAAGAAATCTTGGAGAAGTCCTTGATAAACTTCCGATAGTATCCGGTCAACCCCAAGAAACTCCTGATCTCAGTGACTGATCGAGGGATGGGCCAATTCTCTACTGCAGCAACCTTCTCTGGGTCGACTGACACCCCCTCTCCTGTAATAATGTGTCCCAGAAATGCGACCTTTGTCATCCAGAATTGACATTTACTGAACTTCGCATATAATCAATGCTCTCTAAGAGTATTCAATACCATCCGCAAATGCTCAGCATGTTCATCCTCAGTCTTCGAATACACTAAAATATCATCAATAAAAACTACCATAAACTTATCCAAATAATCAAAGAAGACCTGATTCATCAGCCTCATAAAGGTTGCCGGGGCATTAGTTACTCCGAATGGCATCACTAAAAATTCATAATGCCCATACCGAGTTCTAAACGCAGTCTTCGGAACATCCGATCCATGCATCTTCACTTGATGATAACCGCTCTGCAAATCCAGCTTCGAGTACACTCGTGAACCACCGAGCTGATCAAAGATGTCATCAATCCGAGGAAGGGGGACTTGTCTTTCACTGTCACTTTGTTCAAATCCCTGTAATCAATGCACATCCTCCGAGTTCCATCCTTTTTATTTACTAATAACACTGGTGCTCCCCACGGGGATACACTCGGACGTATCAGCCCCCTGTCAGACAAATCAGTCAACTGATCGTGAAGCTTAACTAATTCAGGCGGAGACATACGATAAGGAGCCTTCGCTATTGGCTGCGCGCCCGGCAATAGGTCAATAGTGAATTCTAAAGACCTATCGGGAGGTAGTCCAAAAATATCATCAGGAAATACATCTGGAAATTCTTGAACTACCTTAGGCAAAACTACTTCGGCTTCCATCTTCATCTCCAAGGACGTCGCCTTAGACTTCAAGGGTTCCAGAGCTCGAGTACCACTATAAAAGTCAAACTCTGGGTGGTTGAAAGACTACCATCCTTAATCTACAGTCTATGGTCGCATAAAACATCCCCAACCAATCCATTCCAAATACTGCCTCATAATCTGGTAATTCGATTACGAGGAAATCTGCATATAGCTCTCGGCATCCCAACTCCACGGAACAATTCTGTAACCTTGACACACTACATATCACACCATTACCCGTATGCACATTCCACTTAGCAGCAAAGGAATCAACAATTATAGAATGCTTCGCCACAAATTCCTTGGATAAAAAACAATGTGACGCTCCAGAATCGAACAAGGACCAGGCCAGATATGAAGCTACTCTAACCATTCCTATATTAGCACAGCACAAACAACTAATCATCTAACAATAGCCAAGCATAGAATCATGAAATACAAGGACTAGGGTTAGGGTCATACCAGCGATCACCTGTCCTGGGCGCTCGGCCTCGACTGCTGTCATCTAAAACTGTCGCAGCCTCTGCGGGGCAGGAGCCTACCTCTGGCAGTCGCACCGTGGAGGCCTCCTTGGAGGTCCCCTCGGAGCATTCGGCCGTGGCCCCGGCGGTGGTGGAAGGGCCAACCGTTGCGGTGCCGGTGGAAGGGTCCTCGGCTGATGCGGTGCAGCTGCTACTGGTACTGGTGTCTCCATGGGCCGTCTCCGTCGGGGGCAATCCCTACTGAAGTGCCCCATCTCACCGCAAGTGTAGCACTGTTTGCCCATAACTCTACAATCCTTGGCTGCATGCCCAGGCTTTCCACACCTCGAACAAGCAGGCCCCCTCTGAGGTGCTGGCGGATATCCTGATCGCTTGAAGGTCACCTGGTGAGTCAGGCGAGGAACAGCTCTCTGTGGTGTTACAGGTCGTCTGTCGACGACTGGAAGCTTTCCCAGGCTCCTCATGTGTAGCTCGTACCGTCGAGCCGCGCTAAGCACTGCCTCATATGTCAACAGCTCCTGCGTAGCCATATCCCCCCTGACCTCTGGGTCCATGATTTGGGTTCAATATTACATATTTAACCCCCCATTTAGCCCTATTTTGTGCTCATGAGATGCTACATTGTTCTCTAATTCATACGTATTTTCTACACATTTATTTATTAGAGAAAACACACTATTTGAGCACAAAACAGCAATTAACGAAGTATTTCTGCACTTTTTATATTTTCCCTAGCACCGTCTCGATCTCACGATTCCAACGAATATTTATTTGTATTTTTCTGAGGTCTGTGCTAATTTCTATGAATTTTTGAATGCAGAATACCAATTAAATGAGGAAATACGCAAGAAAATACGAAAATACGGACATCGACCAATCAGAATACGACACGTGGCATCAATCTGTTCGTCCCCGCTCAATCGGACGGCAGCTGGCGCATCTAACCTAGTGGGCGACGTGGCGTGTTCGAGTCCGCACGATCCCGGATCTAACGGCCAGCATCTATCCCACGCGATACGCGAGCGGATCGAAGGCGGGAGATTGACTTGTACACGCGTCGCCATCTCAGCGGAGCTACGCTTGATCGGACGGCCCAGATCCGGGCTGATTCGAATTCGCATTCGAATTCGCGGAGGCGACGTGGCAGCTTCCAGATCCTCCGATCGCGATCCGACGGCGGACAGAGCCCCCGCAAATATGAAACGAAGCGGCATCCCTCGCAGGCGACGTGGCGTAGTTACGTGCGTTCGATCGCAATCTAACGGTGGAGAAGCAACCCGGAGCGAACGAAGCGGGTTTGCACGATTTCTATAGCACACGTGGCGAGCGCTCGGAAAATCCCGCTGCGATCAACGGTCGTGGTTTGCCCCGCTTTAGATGTGCGGTCAAGATCTATTCGGGTAAGTTTTGGTGCGGGTTTGGACCCGATAACACAACCCAAACCCGAAATGCCTATTATATAAGCGTATTTAGGGTTTTTTGAGCGTATTAAAGCAGATTGGGGCGTATTTTGGGCGTATTGGAGGCTCTAGAAGCCGTATTTTCCCCCTGAAAAATTCTGTAAAATTCCAGAGGCTTGTTTCTAATTTTTAGAGAGTTTTGAAGACTTTTCAGAGAGATTTGGTGATATTCTCTTCAACTTTAGCTTGTATTTGGGTGTTTTAGCTTGTATTCTGCCTCTAAACTTCCGTATTTTGCTATTAAACCTATGAATTCTGATCTGAAAATTGTTTATTTCTGCGCCATGAGTAGCTAAATTGTTATTGTGCATGGTTTGGAGTAGTTAGGAGCTATGATTTGTGTTAGTTTGGTTGAAATTCCTTGTGTTTAATCGTTAAACGTCGCTAAAATTGTAATCGTTGTTCGTAAATCGACTTTTTTAGATTCCAAAAGAATTAATTAAGTTGACGATCGCCCCAAAAGGGTGAGTTTTGATCTCCCCAAAAGGGAGTTTCATCCCGTAGTTTTGATCTCTCCAAAAGAGAGTTTCATATCGTATTATAATCTTAGCGACGATCTTTTTGAATATTTTGTTTGAACCCCCAAAAGGGCATCTTCCGATGAATTGCTCCCAAAAGGAGAATTCATTGAGTTATATTAGGTATTTTCCGGTGAATTGCTCCCAAAAGGAGAATTCATTGTGATATATTCATCAACCAAATTAATACGAATCGTTGACCCTAGCGAACCCATACCATGTGCAAACTCTTTATAAATATTTTCTTACACGATGTTCTATGTTTATTTTGTTCACATGTTCACATCACCATCACCGTCACCATTGTTGAAGTGTTTAGTTTCTTTCCGATAGATTTCTATTTGATTTGAATTGTGGTTGCAACAGATTTCTTCCCGTGGATTCGACACCTGGACTCCCAGGTTTTACTACTTGTACGGACTCTTGCACTTGAGAGAGAGCACCTTTCCGGTCCCACCAAGTTTTTGGCGCCGTTGCCGGGGAGGAATGGTTTGTGACTACGGTTTATTTCATTTAGAGGACCTTCGGTGAGATCTTTCCACTTTACTGTACATAAACTTTTTTTATTTTCTTTTAATTTTTAAAAAAATGGAATATATGAACTTCTACTGCACGAACAATCTTTATGATGCACGATATGTTAATGCACACAAACATAGAATGGAAAAGCTCAAAATTGTTAACTTTAATCAAACTGACTGTGAAACTTTCTTTCAGGCCTGGAGGAGGTTCACAGACCTAATATCGAGCTATCCGCAGCATGGATACACAAATGAAGAGCTTATGGCGTTCTTCCTAGATGGACTACAACCCCAGCTGCAGGAATTATTGGGAGGCATGACACCGACAGTGGCGTGGGAATACATGGAGTCTCTGCAAGAAAACGAAGAAACCGTGGAAGAGACTTCAGAGAGCGATTCAACGGAGCCTTCGTGCCTCGATCAAGAAGAGCAAAGCGTAGACGTACCTTTGCAATCCTTGAAAGAGGAAGCTTATCAGACCATTCAGACAGAGGAAGCCACATCCCATCAATTCCAAGAGAATTTCCTTGCTCGGAGTCGGCAGATTCAAAATTCGATTGAAAATCTTAATTCGATTGCCGCTTGCTTAGAAGAAGGTAATGCTTTTGAAACTCGATTTCAAGAATCTAATACGAATTCATCTTCTATTGCAGGTATACCGAGCGAGAACACGAATAAAAATATATACATGGCAAAAAGTGTGTGCGAAAGAGAGGACGAACTAGCAATTTTGGATGAACGAGAGGAGGAAACAGCTAGGGAAAAGGGTTTTGAGATTATCGCCATGGAGTCAGAACCATGCCCTCCTCCGGTTTTGTCCCAAAATCATTTACCCCTCTCCACAATGAACGAGCATCGTACAGAGAGTAGTGCAAATATTTCAGGGAGTAGTCGTCAACTTATTTTAATTTCTTTCACTTATTTTGATGACTATATTTGGAATATTTTTATTGCGAAGAATCTTAAAATAATTTGGACTGACATAACTCATCTCTCGCAGGACATTAACAAAAAGCTTATAGAGATGCTTGGAGTTGTGTTGCTGGGGTCCAAATTAGTTTTTGGAGGAAGAATAATCGCCGAGGAGCGCAAGGAGCAAATTGAACAACTTCCTCCACCATCAAAGATTCGGGATCCGCCATTTGATCACGGTGTGTTCTTTCCAGTAGTGTAGTTTTTATATGCTTTCTAGGTTGATTGCTTGAATAAACTCGTACCTCTTCCGACATTGAGGACAATGTCCATCTTTAGTTGGGGTGTGTGTATGAGACCTTAGGATTTTTTTTTTTTGAGAAGAATAAATCACCAAATCTCATCTTTTAAAACTCCTTCATATGCCTCAAATGCGGATGATTATACGTTAATTGAGTTCTAAAATTTTTATGGCTTGAGTTGATTATTTTTCCTTCATGGAATTGCCGTTAATATGCTATTCATGAAAATTTCCAATTTCCATGATTAATATCTCGAAATAGTTTGAATTGGTTTCATGCATGCTAATGTGATGGAAAAAGCTTAAGTATACACGATTTTTAAGAATAGTCTTCAAGTTGAAGAGGAATGTGGCATGGTTATTAATGTTTATGTTCGAAAGAATGGGTTTTGAGTTGCTTACAAGAAAAAAAAAGAAATGAAATGAAAAGAAAAACGATGAAAAATGAATGAATATGTATGTCACTAATAAATAACTTGGTTGGCTCGAGTAGTACAGTCCGAGGGGTCCTTTTTGGCCTAATGCCCTATTATCGTCTGATTTGGGAGCCATTGACCGGAACCTCACTCATTTGATGGAGCGATCCAAGTTATACTTTTTTCTGCGAATGTTGCTTGATGCGCGTTACGCGGAACGAATAAAAGAAAAGAAATGGTGAATATACTAAGCAACTTCAATACCCATATCTTAAATGATTATTTTGATAGGCCAATTCCTTAGAAACACGAAAACTAGTTTATAACGGCGTGTTATACTTTCGCTTGGGCAAAACGATGCTTGTATGATTTTTATTCAAATTAAATTAGAGAAAATATCGTGTGATTGATCTTGGTCATGGATTGTGTATATTGATGGTCAAGACCATGTTGGAATGCGTATTTTTGAGCCACGCCATGAGCAATTTGAAAGAACTTATTGTTTTATTACTCGTCCGTATTTATCGCTATTTTTGCTAGAGACTAGCAAATCGCTAGTTGGGGGGTGTGATTCGGGTTCAATATTACATATTTAACCCCCCATTTAGCCCTATTTTGTGCTCATGAGATGCTACATTGTTCTCTAATTCATACGTATTTTCTACACATTTATTTATTAGAGAAAACACACTATTTGAGCACAAAACAGCAATTAACGAAGTATTTCTGCACTTTTTATATTTTCCCTAGCACCGTCTCGATCTCACGATTCCAACGAATATTTATTTGTATTTTTCTGAGGTCTGTGCTAATTTCTATGAATTTTTGAATGCAGAATACCAATTAAATGAGGAAATACGCAAGAAAATACGAAAATACGGACATCGACCAATCAGAATACGACACGTGGCATCAATCTGTTCGTCCCCGCTCAATCGGACGGCAGCTGGCGCATCTAACCTAGTGGGCGACGTGGCGTGTTCGAGTCCGCACGATCCCGGATCTAACGGCCAGCATCTATCCCACGCGATACGCGAGCGGATCGAAGGCGGGAGATTGACTTGTACACGCGTCGCCATCTCAGCGGAGCTACGCTTGATCGGACGGCCCAGATCCGGGCTGATTCGAATTCGCATTCGAATTCGCGGAGGCGACGTGGCAGCTTCCAGATCCTCCGATCGCGATCCGACGGCGGACAGAGCCCCCGCAAATATGAAACGAAGCGGCATCCCTCGCAGGCGACGTGGCGTAGTTACGTGCGTTCGATCGCAATCTAACGGTGGAGAAGCAACCCGGAGCGAACGAAGCGGGTTTGCACGATTTCTATAGCACACGTGGCGAGCGCTCGGAAAATCCCGCTGCGATCAACGGTCGTGGTTTGCCCCGCTTTAGATGTGCGGTCAAGATCTATTCGGGTAAGTTTTGGTGCGGGTTTGGACCCGATAACACAACCCAAACCCGAAATGCCTATTATATAAGCGTATTTAGGGTTTTTTGAGCGTATTAAAGCAGATTGGGGCGTATTTTGGGCGTATTGGAGGCTCTAGAAGCCGTATTTTCCCCCTGAAAAATTCTGTAAAATTCCAGAGGCTTGTTTCTAATTTCCAGAGAGTTTTGAAGACTTTTCAGAGAGATTTGGTGATATTCTCTTCAACTTTAGCTTGTATTTGGGTGTTTTAGCTTGTATTCTGCCTCTAAACTTCCGTATTTTGCTATTAAACCTATGAATTCTGATCTGAAAATTGTTTATTTCTGCGCCATGAGTAGCTAAATTGTTATTGTGCATGGTTTGGAGTAGTTAGGGGCTATGATTTGTGTTAGTTTGGTTGAAATTCCTTGTGTTTAATCGTTAAACGTCGCTAAAATTGTAATCGTTGTTCGTAAATCGACTTTTTTAGATTCCAAAAGAATTAATTAAGTTGACGATCGCCCCAAAAGGGTGAGTTTTGATCTCCCCAAAAGGGAGTTTCATCCCGTAGTTTTGATCTCTCCAAAAGAGAGTTTCATATCGTATTATAATCTTAGCGACGATCTTTTTGAATATTTTGTTTGAACCCCCAAAAGGGCATCTTCCGATGAATTGCTCCCAAAAGGAGAATTCATTGAGTTATATTAGGTATTTTCCGGTGAATTGCTCCCAAAAGGAGAATTCATTGTGATATATTCATCAACCAAATTAATACGAATCGTTGACCCTAGCGAACCCATACCATGTGCAAACTCTTTATAAATATTTTCTTACACGATGTTCTATGTTTATTTTGTTCACATGTTCACATCACCATCACCGTCACCATTGTTGAAGTGTTTAGTTTCTTTCCGATAGATTTCTATTTGATTTGAATTGTGGTTGCAACAGATTTCTTCCCGTGGATTCGACACCTGGACTCCCAGGTTTTACTACTTGTACGGACTCTTGCACTTGAGAGAGAGCACCTTTCCGGTCCCACCAGTCCAGGCCCATGCGAAAGCGTCTAGCTCGAGTAGCATCTGTCGCCACTAACTCTGGGGCGTATCTGCTTAGTAGAGAAAACTCTGCATCGTATTCGTCTACCGTCATGCGGTCCTGCGTCAGGTGCTCAAACCGCTGCCTCAACTCATCTCTCGCCTCCCCTAGAAGGTAATGGGCCTCAAACCTCTCCCTGAAGGTTTTCCACTCCACTACCCCAGTCAAATGGCTCTCTTGGGCATCCCACCAATCTCGGGCCTGATGAGGCAACTGCCTCTTGACCAACTCTACCCATTCCTCTAGGGGTACGCCAGCCAAAGTCAAGTCATCCTCTGTGTGATGCAGCCACTCATCGGCCTCTAGGCCGGTCTCTCTGCCAAAAAAGTACACGGGTCTCAAGGATCGGAACTGCTTGTAACTCATGGCCTTTGGGGCAGGCGCCTCGTGTCCAGCTGCCCTATCCTCCAGCCGCTGCATGTGGTCCAAAATCCCCATCAGGACCTTTGCCATCAGGGCTGACTCTGAGGTCCGGTCCACCGAGCTACCCGAAGCTCCGGTCCCTTTAGACCCTCCAGGTGTCCCGTCGCCGCCAGATGTCCCGTTCCCTGCCTCCATACTACGGAGGAGAAACAGAACAAATCTGAATAAGGACCTCATATACAGATTAAAGTGTCGGAGCATTACTTGTGTCGTTCTTACACAATCGCAGTGCGGTGACCTGCATGGGCCACCACAAAAACCTGTCACGCCCCGGCGCCCCAAACGGGACGGGGGTGACGGCCGCGGTACGAGGTACCAAGCGTTAAGGTGCTGCAAGTAAATTAGTAGGCCATTGCAACTGCTAGAACAACACAGGCAATTAAAAATAGGTGCAAAAGTTAAGCACGAACTGTAAAGCTCCAGCACAACACAAAAAGGTACAGCGAGGCGACGGCAAACAACAAGCGAGAGCGTACGAGTGTGCAACACAGATCATCTACTATCAACACACCACTACAACATACAATGTACATATACCACCACCAGAGTCAAGGGGTATAAAAGCTGAAGGGGAAACAAAATTACCTGCTCACAAGAACTACCCGCAACCCACTACACATGTGCCCTATCTAACTGTCCTGAGCTCCTGGCCTAGAAGACTCGCCCTCAGGGCGACGGTAGTCCGGTAGGGGTGGTGTCGTTCCGGAACCTGTACCTGGGGAGTGGGGAAAGGGGCACGTCACAACGTGTCTAGTAGGAAACTCAACCACACAAGCCATAATCACAACACAGCACATAGGTCACTAGTACCAAGTTTGTTAAATTAATGTTCGTTGTTTGGAACCTAAACATCAAGTGGGATACAAGGGAGCTGGTCCTCACCCATAAGGCGGGTGGAAAGAATCTCCGACTCTCTGGCGTGCTAGCTCGTCAGGAGCCTTCGTAACTCAACCACTCTCCACGACCCAAAGGGCCACAACCTCGAAGGCCAAAGGAACCACACACACCCCAAAGGGGCACGACCACTCCCCGCGGTAGGAGGGCCAAGGAAACAACCTCGAAAGTCCAGTCCACACTATGTCCACCTAATGCTTTGGTTCCCCCACCCCATTCCCTAAGATGCTCATATGGATGGCAGTAATGACCTGACCTGACCCGCCCGACCCGACCCGCCACGGTTTTGACCCGACCCGCCCAGGCCCGCAGCCGGGTCGGGGCAAGCTTGGGCTTTGTATGCAACCCGCCCCGCCCCGGCCCACCCCGATAAACTATAGAGGTTCTAAAACACCTTACTATTTTGATGTGAACCATGCGGTCTGCCCATATCACTAACTCATACTCTGTTCCAATGTTCTTCCAATTAGGCCAATTCCCAATTCCAAATTACTAATAAATCACAATTCTCCGAAATCCCAAATAAAACTTTTATTTGGGATTCATATGAATGGCAGTAATGACCTGACCCGACTGACCCGACCCGGCCCGACCCGGTTTTGGTAAGAAATTACCCGACCCGCCCCGGCCCGAGACCCGCCCCGACCTGGCCCGCAGACGGGGCGGGGCAAGCTTGGGTAGTTAAATACCCGCCCCGCCCCGCAATATTGCCATTCCTAGATGCTCACCCACCTTAAAGTGGAAAGAGACATCCCGGGCTTTCATTTTAATCATTTATCAATTTTCTATTAGCAGTGCATCGGTTTAGCTGCAACATATTGGTGAAAAATTGAATATCCATCCATCAACGTAACGAATCAATCAACATTCTCATATATAAAAGGAAACATCAAGGCATAAGCAAAAATTCACCATTCAACATTTGTTTAAATAGAGACATAAGGATATGAAACATCGACTTCAAGTAATTTCCAATGAAATTTAAACCCAAACATCCAAGCACAACTAATTAGAACATGCCATAGAACACAACTCCAAGTGTGTGGTTGCTAGTCTTATTTGGAAGGAAATAGTAGAATAACTTTGGTAGAATGAAACAATGCAATACCTAGTTAAACCTTTATAAAGGTTAGAAGAGGTCCTAGCATAAGACTCAAAAATAAGTGTCGTGTCATAAGCATAAATTCGTAGGATTTCATAAGGACTATTTAATGGAAATTGTAAATTCCTAACTCTAACTTTTTGCTTCATGCTAAGTGAATAAAAACCCTTTTTCGAAAATTATGGTTTTGTTTGGAAACTTACGTTTTCAGTTCTTGATATGCTTCATATAGTAATTCCTAAGTAGACTTAAGATTATTAATAGTTTAGGAAAACTAACTTTCTTCTTTACACATGCAAGTTCACAGAAATTCTTTCACTAAGTTTATGGAAAACTCACATTCCTATTGAAATGGAACCAATAGGAACTTGTGAATGAGAACTCATAGAACTTGTAAATGAGAACTCTTAAGGTTCATACACTCTCTAAAATCATTTTAAGCCTCTAACTTGAAAGACGTCAAAAACCCACTTACTAATTCCTCTTTCATGTTAACTTTTCAAGGGTTTCCATGTAAACTAGAGAGTTAACAAGTGGCATGTAATCCCAACATAAGTTCCTAAAGCTTAAATTGTTGTGGAGATGCTTACAGAATGCTCCCAAAAATTTCGGTAGAGTTTCTCTCGTATTTATCAATGTTTTTCAATAACAACCTAAGTAATATCACAAGATAAACATGTTCCAATCACAAAAAAATAAGCTTGCTCAAAGAATCATAGGGGAAAATAACCCCTAGCATCAAACAGGAAATCAACCAAAACTACTCTTGACCCAAATCTCCAATTGATCCAATTAACAAATTTTACAAAGGATGAATGAAGAAAATCATAAATTTCTACTCATGGCAACTTATTGGGAGTGTGGAGAGAATCCTACCTTTCTAATGCTAGTGGATGGTTGTAGGAGGACTAGAGAAATCCCTTGATGGTAGCAAGCTCCCATCTTCTTCTTCTTCTTCCAATCTCCCCTCTCTTTCTCTCCCTTTTTCCTTCTCTTTCTTTGTTTGTTTTTTTTTGTTTTTGCAAGCACCCAGGTTTCGCCCCCCCCCCCCCCCCCCCCCCCCCCCCCCCCCCCCCCCCCCCCGCCCCACCCCACCAAGAGCTGCCAACGAAAATGCAAGGAAAAGAGAAAAAAAATAAACAAAATAATAAATGTGGAAGCTTGTAGAAAAAAGGAAAAAATATCTTCCATGTTTTCATTTATTTACAAGTTTGCCATAAAACAAAAACTCCCACTCAACTTAAGTAACTTTAATAAATACCCACTCATCATTTTAATAAATACCTACTCATCATTTTACTTATTTACAAAGATGTCATTGCCTTTCTCTTACATTTGAATAAATACCCTACTTTGGGTATATTTGCAACCTAGTTAGACATGTAAGTAACTTGGTCCACCTTAGTGGTCAATGTATGAAGTTTCCACATACTTGAAGTGGACATACTTGTATTATCGCTTAAGAGCATTACAGAGAGTCTGCCTGTTGGGGTCATGTGACGTTACATCGCATTAATGGGGCACGGCAGTCGAGGAATTAATACTCAAGTTCTAGGCGCCAAACGCCCGCTTTGCTGATTTGGATGATTCGCTGGTTTGAAATCCAAGATGCTTAGAGCCTCGGATCTGTGACACGCGTCTCATCATGTCGATGTCGTCCAGTTGATATAAGACAGTTCCAGAGTGGAATTTCAAAGCTATCGTCTTCATCGTTCATGATTCAGATTTCTTCCTTTTCCAAAATGGCTTCATCATCTGCCCATGTTTTTGGAAGGAGTTTGGTTAGCGTCATTCAGAAGAATAAAGAGGTGGCCATGGAGCCTAGTCTGATCGCCAATCTAAGATCCAAAGTTGGAGCCGATCAGATCCCCGAATTTTAGAGAAAATACGTTCTGCTTGACTATCAGATCCGGGTGCCAGGGAGGGACGAAAGGATTCATCGTCCTGGTGGCCGGTAAGTTGGGGTTTACGTCAAAGCCTTCCAACGAGGGCCGCGGTTCCCCATGCATCCTTTCATGCGCTACTTTCTGAGCACCCTAAACCTTTCTCTTTGACAGCTGATGCCAAACACCATAGGTGCATTGGTTGGCTTCATTGCTTTGTGTGTGATGAAGAAATTTGAATCGTCGCTAGGATTGTTCAATTACTTCTCCTCGATTCCTCCTCTCAAGACTCCGGGCTGGTATATAGTAACGGCCCGCCGAGGCAGGAAGCTATTCGATGATCTCCCTTCCTTGAATTCCAACTGGAAAGAGGAGTTTGTGTTTGTGTTTGTGGTTTTTCAAGGCGAGGTGAGCTTTTGCACCAGATGGGGTGTCCTTAACTTAGGTCTCACCGAGGACAAGCCTTTGTCCGAAGCGGAGAAGGAAGCCGCAGACGCATTGTCGAGCCTGCCAGAGAATGTAAGGAAGACGAAGTGGTTGTGGTCCGACTTGGTGCTGCGATGGACCATATGGACGAAAGGTCGATTCAATCGTGCCCATCAACTGTTTGATCGTCGCTCTCTACCTTAACATGTTTTTCTTCTGCAGGCATGGTCGGTTTGGAGTACCAGGTGGACCCTGTGCTAATGGAAGGAGCCAAGGCTTCCATCAGAGATGCTGAGGAGAACATGGTATCTCCTAGAGTGCCTTCTGCGAAAGAAGGAATGGCCCGGTCATCCGAGGAATTGCCCATTTTAGTCGATGTGGCTACTCAGCTGGTTCGTCTCCAACGGAAGAAAAAGGAGAAGCCCCCCATCGAATTTGAGGTGGTTGCTGTTGAGGGAAATAAGAAAAGGCGACGACTTTGCCTAAGTGACTCGGAGCCATCTGGGTTGACTGAACCCATAGAGCGACTTGGGCCTTCGGACGCGAGTCAATTGCCTGGTGAGACCCACATTCCGAAGCAGGAGCAGGGAACTCTTCTAGAGGGAAATTCGGTGAGACCTGGGCCCCTCCGGAGCTCCTTCTGCATGAGGACTCCTGACCTTGGAGGGCTTGTTCCCTCTAGTGTCTCTGTCTGAGGACATTCCTAATAAATTCCGATCGATTTTGCTGGAGAGTCGATCACCTCAGGCTACATTTGATTGTCCTATGGAGGAATTCATTCAAATGGAGTTTCCAATGAAGAGAGATGATTCTGCTCTTATGGAGTGCGGGATCGCCTCTCGAATCGCCGAAAATGCGACCATCCCACGGAATAGGGCCGTTGTGGAGAGGGTCGATTATGAGAGGCTCGCGTCGATGGCTGTCCACATGAAAGTTCAGGTAACTATTGTGCCAACCTCCATTGTCGGTGATGTAAGCATGGATGTTGACCATCGTGCCTTGTTTGCAGGCTCTCGTTGCCACGGCTGTGTTGCGTCCACGCGCACCGGTAGTGGCTAATCATGAAGTCACCCTGGGGGCCGTTAACATGGCTGTGGAGAAGTCTCAGACTGAGCTGGATAGAGTGGGGCTTCTGTGCAAACTGAGACTAAACCACATTCAGCAAGTCGAGCATGAGTTACGCGGATCTTGTAAAATGGAAGCTGATCAAGCTGCCTCGAGGAGCGAGCGGAGAAAGCTCTGCTGGAGGAGAAAGCCAGTGCCGAGTTCATTGCGGAGAGGGCGGTCCAGGAATCCAAGGATTCATTGCCTGATTTCGATGAGCTGTACACGCAAGACTATGAACGATGTTGATCGGAAGTGAAGGACCGATTCCTTGGCATCGCCGCTAAGATCGACCAGATCCCTGTGATGTTCCCGGACATCGATGACGATAATCTAAGTCAGTGCACGGGGGAGGCCGCTCCTACTGGCGAAGTCATCATCACGACGGGTGATTATGCAAGCGATGGTGCTTTGGGAGATCGAGAGCATACTACTGCGCTTGAGGGAGACCAAGGGCCTAGCGACTCATTGCAGAATGTTGACGCTCTTCTTACCCCGTTAGATTTTTCAAATGTATAGGGGGTCGTTGAGGTATAAACGGGGACAATTTTGTAATATAAGCGCCTGAAAAATAGGCTTGTATCTCTTTGTTTTGTCACCGCCCATACTGTGTGGTCGTAATGCCTGATGGCCCCTTTCGACGGGTTAAAACCCTTACTCAAGATGGTCAAGATTAAGCTGTTGAAACATGTCAAAATAGACCACTTCGTTCAGTGGCGAGGGGGTGATCCCCTCGACTTATGTCTGTCGGTGCAAGAAGGTCGTTCCGTGGTGAAGGGGTGGCCATTTTGACTTACGACTGATGACGCAAGAGGGTCGTTCAGTGGCGAAGGGGCGGCCCCTTCGACTTACGGCTGACGACGCAATTGGGTCGTTTACTGGCGAAGGGGTGGCCCCTTCGACTTACGGCTGACGACACGAGAGGGTCGTTCAGTGGGGGAGGGGTGGCCCCTTCGACTTACGGCTGACAATATGAGATGGTCGTTCAGTGGCAAAGGGGGCCACGAGAGGGTCTTTTAGTGGGGAAGGGGTGGCCCCTTCGACTTACGACTTACGACACAAGAGTGTCATTCAGTGGCGAAGGTGTGGCCCCTTCGACTGACGGCTGACGATACGAGAAGGTCGTTCAGTGGCGAATGGATGGCCCCTTCGACCTACGGCTGACGACACGAGAGGGTCGTTCAGTGGCGAAGGGGTTTCCCCTTCGACATACGGCTGACGACACAAGAGGGTCGTTCAGTGGGGAAGGGGTGGCCCCTTCGACCTACGGCTGTCAACACGAGACGGCTGTTCAGTGGCGAAGGGGTGGACCTACGGCTGACGACCTAAGAGGGTCGTTCAGTATCGAAAGGGTGGGCCCTTCAACCTACGGCTGACGATACGAGAGGGTCATTCAGTAGCGAAGGGGTGGCCCCTTCGACTTATGGCTGACGACACGAGACGGTCGTTCAGTGGCGAAGGGGTGGCCCCTTCGACTTACGGCTGACGACATGAGAGGGTGCATGAGTTTCATCATTATGAATTCGGCCCATCTAGATTTCCCCAAGGATTGGATCATTTTAGTGGGGAGTTTGATGTGATAGTTTTTATAGAATTCTTAAATGCTCTATCGAAGAAAGTTGTTTCGAAAAAGAAAACAACATTGATGAAAAAAACATGTTTTATTGAAAAAGTAAAAAAGCGTACAAGTATTTCCGAATTTCGTTGTTGGTTGCTTTCGTCCCACGCTTTTTATTTGACTTTGAGCTTAAAAGCTCGCTAGTCGACCACCATAGTGATAGGCGACCCCATCATCTTGTCCTTTTGCTTCCAGGGCCCCTCCTTGCTGGGTTGATTGCTGACCGGGTTCTTGGGATGCCCGCATTTGACCAGTGCGTCGATCTCCTTCTTGAGTGTCCAGCAGTCATTGGTATCATGTCCATAGTCATTATGGTATTTACAGAACTTGAGGTCATCCCTTTTCTCATACTTGCCTTTCTTGGCGGATTCTTGTACCAGTTCTTCTCGTTGGGCATAGGCTAGGACCTTCGTCTTTTGCGTATTTGGTCTTGCGTAAGTTGGGCGTTCCTTGCTTTGAGGGATCCTCTCTCTAAGTCGCTTGTCTCAAGATTCCTGGCAAGGGGTTCCATGGGTTGGCTTTTCCCACCTGGTGTCTCCACGGCGGGTAGGGGTGCCTTTCCCAGCAGCTTTAGTTGGTTCCTCCGCTTCTTCAGAGATGGTGAACCAATCTGTTATATTGAACAGCTCCACGAGGTTGTTAGGCAGGAACTAGTGGAGCACTATCCGCAAGTGTTTGCCATGCACTGCTTAAGTGAAAGCCGCAATGACAGTCACATCCGATGTGTCTTCAACTTCGAGCCTTTCATCGCTGAATCGTTGGACGAAAGCTCGGATTGGTTCATTATCCTTCTACTTGAACGTAAAGAGGTGGGAGGACTTTCTCTTGGGATGCCGACCTGTAAAAAATTGCCTGCAAAACAAATCAGCCAATTCGTCGAATGACTCGATGCAACAGTCGGGCAATCCGTCGTACCAGCCCTCCGACATCTTGACTAGGGTAGTGTGAAAAGCTCGTCAGAGGTATGGCTCATCGGCCACATGAAGCAGCATCACATTTAGGTACTTGCGGATGTGAGACCACGGGTTGCCTCTGCCATCATATACCGACAAGGCAGGGAGTTTGAACTTTGGAAGAAAAGGAGCAGACGTGATGTTCTCCTTCAATGGGGTCAGCCGAAGTGCGAACTGGATAAGCAGGGATCCAACATCCCCGCCTTGCACATATGTAGCTCCTGAGGATCGGTTTGGGATTTCCACCCTCCTCCCATATCCGCCTGCAAAATCAAGAGGGTTATAACCTGGAGAGGCCCCATAGATTACCTGATCCAGGATGTTGCAAGTCGCTTGCTTGTAATTGGAGGGATTGGGTCCTCCTTGGAAACTGAAGGTACGGTTGTCGTTCCCAACATCGCCACATTAGTGAGATGTAGGAGTTGTATTGAGCGGCGTCATCTCTTGCCGATCCACTCTCGGATCTCTCGGATCCCTAAGCACGGCCGCGCCTCTCGTCGGTGTCAGGGTTGGTTTGGAGGCAGTAGTTGCTCATTTGTGAGTGGCGGATCTCCCATGCTTTGACGCACCACAGTCGCCACACGCTGAGACTCTTGTCGACCCGCTCTGCAAATTGATCAAATTGCTTCTAGGACACCTTAGGTACTTCGGTGGCCTTCCCAGGTCGTTTTGATGAGGATGTAGAATCTGAGGCATCCTCCACCTGGACGGCGTTCGCCTTTTGTTTCTCGCTTGGACCTGGGTTCGGTCCGATGTTGCTGGGTCCAGCCAACATAGCTTACTGATTGCTTTGGGATGTCGAGCTGGTTAACGTATTCCCACATACGGCGCCAACTTGTTAAGGCCAAAAATAATCGAAACAATTGTGTTACCGACGTGGACCCTTTCCTGCTGAGTCGGAGCCTCGTCAGCCGGTTGAGTGGGGCCCTAGATTGGAAGAACCAGTGTCGTGAATGGATGGTAGTTGACTTGTGATGCTCGATCGACCCTCAAGCGGTCCGTGTATCGATCGATCGAGATTGAGAAGCTCAGGAGCGACCCTCACGTAGGATCGAGACTCGTTGAGCTGCACCACAAGGAAGCATCAGGGGTGGTCAGATCTGGGTCCCGACCCAAATCCCCTCTGATGCTTAAGTTAGAATGGAACTTAAGTGACGAAGAGAGACAGGAGCAGCTGAGATAGACCCACGGAGGTTCGTCCCAGATCTGACGTCGCAAGCGCTTTTATAGAAGAAATATATGTTGGAGAATGTAAAGTCAGAGTATTAGATCTTGTACCTTGGGAGTTGGAACCCCCTGTATTTATAGACCTCTTGGGTCTTTTCAGTGCCGTTAAGGGACTAACGGTCACCCATTATGGCGCCATGATCTCCCCCAGTTAATAGGAGTAACCGTAGCCCACGTTCTCGCTATTTATGAGCTCACGTTCAATCTCACGTTCAATGGGTGGGAGTGCAACGGGCGACTGGTAGCTGGGCCTTGACTGAGTCGGTATCAGGCTTCCCCCGTGGGCTCTTTGGGCCTTAGTCACTCGTCGGACGAGTGATCTCGAGTGCCGGCCCGATGATTCAACACGCACAGACCTACTTACTTTACGTAGAGACCACCTTACTCACATCATAATATGTTCAAATTCAGTTTTTTACTTTACACACCTCACACGTTCTCAAATTACGATTCTCATCTTCCTTCACACCATGTTATCCTCTCCCCCCAACCCCCTGCCCCACATCCGCCCATCGCACATATTCCTCCTTCCCTCCCCTCTCCATCCTCATATTCCCTCTCTCTCCTCCCCACCCCCTTCTGTCGCTGCCATTGTCGTTGTCGTAGCCAAAAGGAACAACATCGGTTGAAGCCCCGGGGATTGCCGCCATTGTCGTTGTCTCAGCCAAAAGGAACAACATCGGTGGAAAAGGAGAGTGTGGACAAAGGAATGGAAGGAGGGAGATGGGAGGGGGGATGAAGAGGAGCCCTCGGCGACTGTCGTGGTGAGGTGCCCAGGGGAGATGGTCGCGACAGGGGGCTGAGGGGAGATATAGGAGGAAGAGATGAGGTGAGGAGAAGGTTAAAAGAGGGAAAACATTTGAATGACAAACTTGTAAATTTTGAGTGGCATAGTGGTAAATAAATGAAATCCAGCGAAGCAATTAGGTCTGTGTGTTTTGAGTGGCAGACTTGTAAACAAATGATCTCCCGTTTTTAAGGGCCAACTTCAGCCCGTTCGCTCCCCCATTCGTTTCCCAAACCCACGGTTACTTCTCTCCGCCCAGGGGAAACCCCATCATCACATAATGAACTAAAGGTCTCTTCAAAAGTTATGCAACAAGGACCCACAAAACTTTGCCCCCTTGTGAAACCCATCACACTCGCTCTAGTATTTATAATGAATGACTTTTGGCACTTGCCCATCTCCACACATTTTGTTTAAAAATGCGTCAAAGGGGCAGACGAGCAGGGCATGAAGGGGGATGGCTTGAGTCTCCTTCACGCCACACCGGTCCTCGCCTTGTACCCGCAACCTTGCTATAAATCCTCCCCCTCTCCCCCTCTCTCCTCTCTCACCCTCAATCCTAGCTCCACCCTCTCTCTCTTCCCTTTGAGCTCTTCTTACCACCAGGCACCAACAACAACAACATGGAACATGGGCTCTTCTCTCATTAGCTCAATTGCACGCACCAAAGCGAGCGAAATCGACAGACGCGAGAGAGAGATAGAGTGAGAGAGGGTTAGAGAGGGTTGTGTTTAGCCACCTGCTACTTGACATGGAGAAGCAAAGCCCAAGCCTTGTGAGGCACCCGCACAATGGAGTCATCAAGTTGCCCCCTGGCTTCAGATTCCATCCCACGGACGAAGAGCTCGTGGTCCAATACCTCCGACGAAAGGCCTTCTCCTTCCCTCTGCCCGCCTCCATCATCCCTGACATCGACCTCGCTAGATACAACCCCTGGGACCTTCCAGGTACACTTGCAATTCCCTTGCATTCTCTGTTCTCACGTCTCGTCTCCTCGGTCCTTACCTTCGCCCTCTGAATAATAATCGTAGGTGGGTGCGAGCAAGAGATGTACTTCTTCGCCCTTCGGGAGGCCAAGTATCCCAAGGGCAACAGGTCCAACAGGGCGACCGGCTGCGGCTACTGGAAGGCCACGGGCAAGGACCGGGCAATCGTGGCGACCAAAATCCAACAGGTGGTGGGCATGAAGAAGACGCTCGTGTTCTACAGAGGCAAGGCCCCCAGCGGGTCGAGGACCGACTGGGTAATGCACGAGTACCGTCTCGCTATCGCCGAGGCCGCTCCGCAAAGGAAGGACCCGACCCATGTAAGCAAGCAAGCATCCCAATCACTGCAGCGTGCCGACGTGGTTCGTACGGGAGACTGGGTGCTCTGTCGCATCTTTCTGAAGAAGAGATCAACGAATGACGAGGAACGACGAGATATCGGGCTCATCGACTTCATGGGCCGGCGGCCGTCGTCGCCCTCTGGTTCGGATTCGAGCTGCGTAACGGAAGCCACGGATGAATCCGGCCACGGGGAAGACGCCGCATCGGCCCCGTGAGGGACGACGGCGAGCAAGTGTTTTCTTTGCGTTAGGAGTGAGAAACAGTAACCTTTGAGCTTCTTCTTTTAACTCTTTTTAGGAGAAAATTGTCGAGTTGCGACTCTGTGCTTTTCGCCACTTTGTAATTTCTTGAGATGAAAAGGGGATCCTTTTTAGACGTCTTGCTGGAAAAAATTTCATTCGAATTGTTCTGCTTATCCTCTCCCTCGCATAACAATAACAATGACTATGAGGATAACAGTGATAATATGTTTGGCAGCGGTTCCCATCAAAAGGCGTGTGGTTCTTGTTGGCCCATAAAAAGAGGATCCAATGCGCATGAATTCTTGTGAGCTGGGGAAAAAGCAATAATGCCTTTGGAGATCACAATCCTTGTTTTCGTCTTCGTCTTCATTTTATTATTATCACCAAAAGACCAGCTGGTTTCAGGGCTGAACCGTCCCTTTCCCATTAAATATAATGTCTTATTATTTGGTTTTTTTCTGGTTTTTCTACGTTCAGTGGTCATCTTATCCTCGCATGAAATGATATCTTAGCTATCTTTGATCGAGTCTCCTGACTTGGTCAAAACTGGGGGCTTAACCCAAGAAAAGGATTGGCACTAGCCCTTGTGTGGTTAACCCTTGCAAGCAATGTCACCATCCTCATGGCTTCCCAACTTCCCAGTTGTATTTTTAAATTAGATAAAAAGAACACCAGAAAAGGTTATTTAGCCGAAATTTGACATACGCATGTTTACCCAGATGTGTTTAGCATGCACGTAAAACTGGATTAGTCTAATTTTCACGACCTGATTGATGTTAACACCAATTTGTAATCCATGCCATTTGACTTCTAGCCGTTGATTGTCGACCGGTGTGACACATGACAAATCCATCCCTAACCTACGAGAAAAAAATCAAATCAAAAAAGTACTTAGAAACAGAGCAACGATTTTCACTTTGTACCGTATGGATTAGAATGTGTCATATCGATATACATAAGAGATACGAGATATCGCTCGCTCGCTCTTATGTCATATGATACTCATTTCTCTTTGTTAGAAAGAAAAATGTGTATCATATGACATATGGAATAGATCTATTATTTATGCCAACGTGACACGTAATCTGCATCACGGAAGCCAGCAGTACACCCGACGGCATAATCTCCTTTACAGAAGCCAAAATACACACCACGTGATCGCTTAGAAGTCTGTCCGTTGATTCAGTGGAGCTCAATGATAGTACTATCTTCGTCGTTATCAATTTTCTGTCGATATATGAGCAAAGTAATAGACTAATCAAGCGATGATTATGGGCATGATGTATAATTTGGGACAAATGCATATGTCCTACGCAGCCAAAACAGTATTCAACAGCATCAATAACATTGATTCGAGGTGGGATACAGCCATACAAACAGGATCCCAATTCAAACCTTGCCAATGAAAACAACATAACATGCAACAAAACCAGCAGGAATGTCTGCAAAAAATTCCAAGTATAGCAGCAAGCAAATTGACATGATAAAGAAGACAATATATATGAGAACTAGTGGAGGTCAAGTTAAAGAGAACAAGTTGTTCAGCAACTCCAAAAAAAACTAATCCATCAGATAGTCATGCATAGAAGTTAAACTTGGGATTAAATGCAAAGAAGTAGGTTAACAACTAATACGGACTATTAGCAAGTATACATATACTATTAATACATGTGATAAAGAAAAGGATTGCCTTATGCTAATGCTTACATAATTAAGGATGTGCTCCATGAAAAGTACTAAAAAGTCTTAAAAGCCTGTTCATTGATTGGGGGCAAACAGAAGTTGGTTGTAAAGCTCCAAGCTTGAATGAGATGAAGGCACATGGGAAACTGAATGCCAAAAAGAACAAAAAGGGCAAAAGAGAGGGAAAAAGGATGAGCAAAACAATCAGGACGCAGTTGAAGCTTTTCCAAGTAGGAAAACTTCTAAATTCAAATATGCAGGGCATTGTCTTGCTAATTGTATCATAATCTGACATCTTACTAGTCAAGATTCCTATAATTGACCAGAAATATATGGAAAAAATGCAGAAGCAACAAAAGTTTCTAATTTCTGAGAGCAACTACAGTTTTGCAATTTCTCAACCGAAAAAATCGGAGATTATAAATATAATACATCAGCCTAAGCAAGGACATAAGGTCACCAAATTCTGGGACAGTGATAATTAACTCCTGTTGTGTTTTTTCCCCAATTAATTTGTCGCAATAAAAACATGAATCTCAACATGCAACAAGAAAGATCGTATTTCAATAATAACAATTGTTTAGATGATTATTAACGAAAGGGCAGGAAACAACGCACAATAATAATCAGCGCATACATACTGGCATGTATAGCATGCAGACATCAGTCAGCTCCATACTAGTATGCAAGGAGTATTCAAAATTAAAATGGATAAGAAGGGCTTTCAATGTTTCAGTCTCGACCAGGTGTGGGACCCATGGGACGGGGTGAAAATTTGGGTGTGAAGGGGGGTGGGCGAGTGTTGGTGTTACGTGCTTGCCATGACATTCTACTTCTTCTTCCGTTCCTGAAAAAAGAACCGCCGACCAGAGTTTCTTGTGAGTGTGGTTTTGGTATCAGGCCTCCAACTAAAAAACTTGGTGTGCACTTTCACGACACTACAACTCTGCCTTTGCTTATCATTTCCAAATCTGTTGTTTATTATTCAATTCAAAGTCTTTTCCAATATAAATTAATAAACAAATTGCAGGGGTGGACGGTTTGATTTGGTCTCTGTACGTAATACCGACTTTTTTTTATTGGGTTGACCAATCAAAACAAAAATACAACGTAATCTTGTCGGGAATATTATATTTATATATATGTATACGAAAGTTGGGGGATTAGTAAAGGAGCTGTTGTTTGCATTGATCAACCTTGATAGCTACATGTGCACTCTCTAGAGGTCACATCACAAGTACATCAAACTGCAACACCCAAACAGAGCAAGTACTGCTGCATGAAAATGCTAGCTACGGTTACTTCTAGCTAGACCAATACATAATGTATGAATGATTTGGCTACTGAGAGGATCATTCTAGTCCTACGTCTTTCAAGTTTTGGAAGCGAAAGAAACCAAGACATAAAGTATGAAGTAGGGAGAGAGTTTGAGAGACAGAAGCAGTTGAATTGAATGAGAGAGAGTTTGATGAGTTGGAGTGGGAGAAGGAATGGTGGGGGCAAAGGGGCGGTTGGGGCTCATGTGTGGTCACAACATTTCAAGTGGACAGCACATGGAGAGAGATGCCTTTCCATGCAATCCAAAAACAAACAAGGAAAGAGAGGAGTGACAAACTTTACTACTACTTTTTTATTCGCCCCTCCTTTTTATAGAAAGAAGCAAGCCCATGCCAAGAATCATCCCACAACTTCCACCAAAGTGTGTTGTTGTTCAACGCAAACACACATCTATTATACCTTTCCTTAACTTCTATAAAAGAGATTTGCTTCACTGAACCTGTTCAATGAAAGAGAAGACCAAAAAGGGGTGAGATTACTGCAAGGTTCCAGCCTGGATAAGAAACAAATAAGGCGGGCTTACCTACTTTAACATATAGATAACTAGACGTTAAAACAACTTCATTATGGGAAAGCCTTAATGTGAATTTCATTTGTTTGCTTGTTACTGTAACAAATGGCAGGGCAAGCACTTGAACAATGCATTCTACTATTTGCTATTGTGGAAAGTGAGGTCATGTGTCCTTGCTGAAGGTTGCTGCCAGAGCATCAGCGCATCTGATTCCCCTGTCACTCAGCATGGGAGAGGTAATGTCTCTATAAAAGATTCTGTGCTCTTCTCAAAGCTTTTAAGAAATAAGTTGAGAAAAAAAAGAATAGAGATGATATAATTAAAAAAAATGTCAAAACGGGAAGGCAAAGAAAGGAGAACAGTAATGTTATGTGAGTCAGAACATTCAAGAAAAGATTATTACATACATGAGAAGGAAACCCTCACATAGTTACTAATATAGCTGTCTGTGCAGTGCAGATAATCAATGCTTAAAATACACTTGGAGAAATAGGGAATCAAATGTACACTAAAAGACAATTATGCAACAAGTCCATGCTAATGTGCTTTTGGGAATGACTTGATTTATTATGATTCCATGGTATATAAAAAAATGTAACTTTATTACAACTCAACAAAAAAAATAAGTAATGATATTCTGGAGAAGAAAGGATATTCATTTCCTGTTCATATTCTGATGGAATGTAATCCTTGTGTGATTCTAGCCTTCAGAAATTAAATGTATAATACTGCTATAAAACCGCTACATGTTTATGAATTAAAAAAAATCTGAATTCTCTTAGTAGATGTTTTCACTTGGTTTTGAAACAAATACTTCAGACTTCACTAGATTCGGAAATCAAACATTCAGATAATACCGTCTACTGACCCAATCACATGGTTCAAGATAGGGTTGCAAAAACGTGTTGGGTCAGTTCGGGTTGAGACAGGTTTGATCCATTCGATCTCGATACGTGTAAATCCAAACCTAACCAAGATTGAATCCGGCTGGAGTAGAAACCTGTACGCGACCTCCATAAAATCTGGGTCGCCCGAACCCAACCCAGATTTTTTTCCAGAACAGGGTTGGGTCGGGTTTAGGTTGTTTGACGGTTGAAATCCAAAGCATCATCAATTTCAGATTTGAGAAAAGAGACGAAAAGAGAGAATAATCACCGACTGATCGGTCGGAACGATTGATGATTTGTGATCGGTTTTGAGGATGACAAGTGTGGATCTATGGACTCTGATCAAGACGGCGATCTCCATCGCCGCTTCCGATCACGGTGCAGAACTCAGATTGCAAGGGGACGGGTTCCTGGAGCGGTTGAACGCTCCGCCGCCTCAAGATGTCTGTCGTAACAGCGATGATCAGATTCATATCGCGTTCGAAGCGGAGAAGCTGGGATCGAGATCGAGTGAGGAGGAGACATGTAGCAGTTCATCGATGGAGAAAGTGTTCGGTTCATCGCCATTGACACCGCAATCAAATCACAAAGAGTAGATATCGAGAGACGAGAGTATCGGTGTGCCGGTGACAGCCGTTGGTTGAAACGTTGAAGCTGAGACCCTAAGGGAGCGAATGGTCTTTAGTGGCAACCGCCTCTGGTTGTAGGATGAGCCGACGAGGGATTGAATTTGATATAAGAAAACAAAATAGGGCACCGAGGGGTTTTTACATGTTCGGACAAGGAACTAATCACCTCGGGTTAACGGGTAAAACCCGTACCCGACCTGGATCTTATTCAAGTTAAGAGGGTTAAGCCTATTTCGACCTGACCTGGTTAGGGTAGTACCCATACTCGGATTAGGAGGCCGTGTACGGGAATGGGTCAGGTTAATTTTACCACCCCTAGTCCAAGATGGTGCCATGCACACTGTTAAAATGGTTAAAAGGTCCGGGTTGGGAAATATGTCTGGTATATGCATACAAACATACATAACATACATATATGCATGCATACATACGCATGGACACACATACAATATGAGATTAATGGGTCGCATATGACATACCAGAGATCTCTCTCATATACAATGATGTAGTACATTCTTCTTCACAAAGGGGATGTGAACAAAAAGTTCCCCCCATTTGATCACTTATACTATATGGAAGAGAATGCGCCACATCATCTTGATTGAAAGATATCATTCAAATGTCATATGCAGCACATTAATCTCTCCATATCACATTAATCTCTCCATGCCACTGTATAATAGAGAAATCACATTGTGCAAGAAGGACAGAGACAAAGCTGAGATACCATTGCCAAAGACAGCAAAAGACAAAGCTGTGATGCTACTTGAATCACGGAGCAGATTGACACAAACATTGATGTTCTAATTCATACCATAATGAATATAAGCCTATCTAAAGGCAAGTAGCCCAATGGCACCATGACAAATTAGCTATGACTCTTGTCTGTTTCATAAACAGGTTAGGTTCAGCTAAATACTGTTCGACGACCGTAAAGAATCATTCAATTACTACATTACTAGAAGAAACATGCGAGTCTTATAGAAATAACATTCACACAATCATATTGTAAATCGACAGTTCTAGCCAACAATGTGAAACTTCTACATAGACAGCATAGATGAAGATATGCCAAACTTGATATTATATCATTACTACTGGAAAATATGCCTCAGCATCAGTGTTTTGCAGTAGACATGACCAAAGCAAAGCAATGATTTAAAGGAGAAAATGCAAATTATCCTATGACTTGAGAATGCCAAATTATGGTACCATATTGGCATTCTCCGTTTCTGTGTATGAAGTTAGGAACCAAAAGGCGAACAAATCCCCTCTTAAAGTAAGCCAGCACCTTTAATCTCGCATGCTGCTGATGTTCCTCTCTCTCAACTCAAGAAGCTGAAGTACTAGCAGATGATGTTTTTGGTGGTGGTGGTTCAGCACAAGCTCTCAACACTGCTTCATTCTGCAGCAAGATGGTGAACATAAAACTTAAGGACTAACATACACAAGACAATAGAATGATTTAGAAGTTTGTGACGCAATTAAGAAAGAGTAATTGAGATCCAGTTAATCTTTGGGTGTGTAACAAACATTTTTACTGGATCAAGATTCACCATGGTAAATATACATTTGGAGGAAGTGCTACACATATGCAAGCAAAATACATGGGTCCTTAAAAGTGACATAATTACATAGAATGTAAGCAAAAAAAATGGATGGTGGCATTAATAGAATATGATCTGGCATTTCCAATTAATTCCACAAAATAGTGATACTTAAGCGATGCTATCTAGTATGCCTAAGATGGCAAACAATCTGAACAAGCCAAGTTTCCAGCTGCCGATGTGCAATGAAATGTTTAAGCCATCTTTAAAAAGTTTCAAACTCGTTTTAGACAGGTTATTGAACAATGAGCTAAATTCTAGCATTGAGATTTTCAAACCCAGTACAATCCTAGACAATTAGTAGCAGGTACATTGTAAAAAAGTTATGCAGAAATAAGACAACGCAAGAAAAGAAAAAGGAAGAGAAAGCGACAGAGGAAGGGAAGATTCAGGGATAAGGCTATGGTCCAAGCCCAGGGTTCAAATCGTATTCAAACATCTAGCTTAAAAGGTAATACATAGTATGTTGAAAAACTTCTTTTATGTTGTGAACCTACCTATAATATTAAATCATATTAGACCAGGAATATCGGTTTACGAACCTAGTTCAAACATTAGGCTAGAAAACAGTATAAAACCCAATGAACTTTCTTGAACCTAAATGTCAAACTCATTCCATATTAACGACCCTTTTTTGAGCTCAACTTGAACTTGAGTCAAGCGGGTCCTACATTAGAGAGAGAGCCAACCTTGAACACAAGCTGACCTGAGGCAAGAATGCAGTGAATGTTCATTTATTTCAGCTATCTTGGATTTTGGTCAATCTCCACTCATTTATTCTACTGACCAACTCTAAACAAGGTTTTAAAAAATATGGGCATTGCCCACGAGTTGTTTATGTCATGCCTAAAGAAAGAATGACAAAACTTTCTAGATGTACCAAGAATAAGAGGAACAAAGGATTTGTAAGCCAGCATATTACATTGAAAGCCTTGTAAAATGAAACAACTAAATCATAAAGTATATGCCTCCACATAGTCATCTCGGCAATGCCTAAAGAGTAAAGAAACAATAAAACATTATTTTAGAAGCAGCAGATCTATTGAGATTAAAGGAACAAAGAGACTATGATAAACCCTCATGTATTTTAAACAATTAAAACAACTAAGATTATATATCAGGGGAGCAAGAGATTTCTAGGAGACCAGCATATGATCGTACAAATAGGGTTTTCTAGGATTTTGTGCAATAAAAAGAGGATATTTTAGTGGAAAGATGGGATTTTTTGTGTAAATGAGGGATTTTTAAGGCTAGAGAGTGGATTTGGGGAAGAAAGTTTATATTTTTATTGATAAATAAACAGAAAACAATGATAAATTGGCCACATTCGATAGGTGAACCGCTCTCTTAAGCTTCTATTCGAGAAGAAGCGCACTCTCCACAAAAGAGGAAATCTCTCAACCTCAAACAAGTATCCTATCCAAATTCAACATAAAAACATCCCTCTAATCCCCTTATTTTATAATCAACTCCTAATGAACCCCCACCCCTAAATTACCAATACTCTTGACCTAGGATTTTCAGTCTAAATTATAGATCTGTCCCTGGACACCAAAATTACGAAAATGCCCATGTGCCCAAAAATTACGCTGCTGTCATGATGTCCAAAAATTATTGTTTTACCATTGGGTGTGATCTCATCATCTACTTAGAACATACACCTTTTATAAGAAATGATATTAAATTAGATTTAGTCAAATAGATGATTTCCATGACGAGACAAGTATAGAAAGAATCAGAACAATCATAGTATCTTAATCATAGTATCTTTTTTGACTCGTACACTACAATACAAAAGAAAGTGGGTTAAATGGACCAGTCAATGATCAATGATCCGGTTCGACTGGATTATTTTCTTTTCTTTCACAGAATAAAATAGATGAAAAAGCAAATTCTTTTGCAAAGCCACATGCAATGCAAAAAAGATGCATGTATGGCGGTTATTCTATTGTTTTCCCTTATAGTTTTAATCCTTTATTTTTACCCGATCATGTGAGATGGAAGAACCGATCATGTGAGATGGAAGAACCATTCATGCATGATGTTATATCAATATTTTCTGGGTGGAATGTGAATTGTAATTATTTCTACTTCTCGAGGCAAGATCAAGAAGCTAGGCTAGGATAAATTGGAGGAGAAATTGTGTTATACATGGTTATCCTCATCTTGTATCCTAATTTTAACTCTAACGTCCTATCTGTGAAATCAAGAGAAAAGAAGAGTTATTTAACGCTTCCTCCATCAGTCATTACTTCAAGGGGCGTTACCATGTCAGCCATCATAGCATCAAGCAAGTCATCATCCCATCAAAATTGAGACATGTGTGAAACACAAGTCTTCCATATCGTGATGAATTGCTAGCTTATTCCACATGTCATGCTATTAATTTAAGTAGTATAAATCGTTTGCAGAAAGTAAGCAAATGTTGGTAATGTTTACCAAATCAACTTGTAATCATTGGATGTTGCAAGCAAAGTTTTAGGTTTCGGTTTCGGTCTTTGTATCGCTTTTTCCAAAATTTAGGTTTCGGTATCGGTATCGTCCGTTTCGTTGGTTTCGGAAGCAAGTTTCGGTTTCGTGGTTTCGTCTGTATCTAAGTTTTAAATACTTAAAATATATCAAATAATAAATCATCTGTTATAAACGGGCTTTTGGAGGCCCAACCCGTTAGTGGGTATCCACCCATTATGTAACCATATTACTATAAATACAGGGCTACGGGGTTCCGTAGCCGCCATGGTTTACAACACGTTATCAGCACACTCGATGCTGAGCCGAATCCCTGCCGACGGACGAACGCGACGCGAACGGGCTTCCTTCACCGAACGTCGCTAGATCCGGCGGGTAGGATCTAGAGGTAATTTTCTCCCTAGATCTAAACTTTTATGCGCATACGATTAGATCTACATGCTTAGATCTATTTTTGATTAATATAGATCGGAGTTTTAACTTAGATCTACTTGCTAAATCAATTTTTTTCAATGATAACTCGACGTTTTTATCAACAAAAATCAAATTTTTACGATGAAAAACGTTGTTTTGAAGACTAAAAATAGTTCTTTTTAAATAAAAATCCTATTATTATGATTTTCTTCCCCAAATCTTGAAACCCTAGGGGATCTTCTCACCGGAACGCGAATCCCCCCCAAAACTCTCGCCAAAACCCCCCCGCCCGCCGCCCGAAGCGGCGGCCCCCCCCTCCCACCCCGTCGTTGCTAACGGCGGGCGGCCCCCGCCGCTGCCAGCGGCGGGCCAAACCCGCCGCCTGCGACGGCGGGCCCGACCCGCCGCCTGCAGCGACGGGCGGCCCCGCCACCGCAGCGGCGGGCCAAACCCGCCGCCTGCAGCGACGGGCCCCCAAACCGCGGTGCGCTCGTATCGGGCCCCCCCGGTGCGCGCTCATGTCCGAAAACCCTAGCCGCCTGAAGCGGCAATCCGCGCGACCAAAAACCCTAACTAAGGTTTCACCCAGAAAATTCACTATTTTCAAACGATTTTCAGATTTAAATTCGATTTTCCTTCCCTATAATCTGATTAATGCTTTATAAATCATCGCAATTTTTTCTTGGATTATTTGATTATTACACGTTTAATAATTAGGAAGATCCTGCGACCGCTCTACCGTTAGTTAACTAACCTAACGGTGTATGACGTTGCCCAGTGGTCCAATAATTATTAAACGAAAAAATTTTCATTTCCATTATAAAATTTCTGTGATGATTAAATGCATGTGTATAAATTTATATGCATGCCGCATATTTAATGATTCTGTGATGTACATTTTTATTTAGCATGCTAAAATCACTAAGACATAGTTTAATGCCTGTAGCAAAAATGTATGTCTGCGATAAGATTATTTAAATGCATGCATCATATAAATAGCATGTGTATACATCATACTTGTTTCAATTTTGGTTAATTGAGCACAACTTTTTAGTTTACTAGATTTACATTATATGTATGATGCGCTCATGATATGACAACATTTTATGTCAACAAACCAATAATGATTTCAAAAAGTTTAACAGCATATCCTAGTTGACAAAATGAACCTGGAGTTCAAAACCAAAACGAACCTGAAGTTCAAAATCAAATCAAAAGTCAACACCCTTTCACACTAATAAAAATTAACAAGTACGATGGATTATACGAAAAACATTTATGCGTTTTCTTTTAGAAATACGCATTTCGCGGTAAATAGATCTCTCAGATCTATGGTTTGTATAAACCAATATTGACACCAGCAGTTGTCATAACACCACCGAACTCTTTGGAGTAATCTCACTTTACAAGGTATGATTCTTGAATCTAACCTTATTTTTTAAGCGTACGCCTGAAGTCGTGGCTTAATAGATAAGTGAGAAATTATAAAATTCGTACCCACGTAATTGTTTCCCCTAGAGTATGATTCTATATCCACACAATACTTGAATGACTCAATAAAAATGGCCTGAAGACCATACTTGAGTTTTCAAATAGACTTTTAAAAGTCTCTCATAAATTAGAAAGTGGAAATATAGAGACTAACTCATTTCCCTTGTATGTGTCTACTTCGTAAGACCAATAATCATTCTTCCTTATAAACGACAATAAGGAAGACTGAAAACAGGGGAAGTCTTGAATAAAAATGAGAAAGTGAAGATATGATGTACCTCGATATGGAGTATGCAATGGCAACCCAATATCAGACCAGCAGTTCTGATAAGACCCATAATGCTTTTTGCAAAATGAATGGGCATTAACCTATGCCATATAAAAATATATACATATCTAGTCTAAACGACGAAAGTCAAATTGCCTGTATGTATATTTCGCTACTCCCCGAGGACAAATAAACTTTGAAAATAAATTTGACATGTTGTCATAATATGAGTCTAAAATGAGCACAATTGTGGACGTATATTTTATAGAACCCACAGCATACTATGAAACTTGTTGCTCTAACATAATTATTAGTAGTATTCTCCTGCAGTATATATGTGCTTTTTACGCATTTAATTTTACTGTAAATGATTTGTCATCCTGCATACTCCTAAAATGAGGATGCCATGTACTCTCTGAAACTTATAAAGTTTCAACGGATATTCGTCAAAATGAAATCCCTAATGACTCAAGAAACCAATAAAGCCTGAAGCTTTATCCAACTATGATCCGCATAATAGTCATTGTGAAAATGTAATCCTTCACAGTTTGAACAGAGTTCACCTATTACCGGACAAAATTAACTTGAGCATTTTAATGGACGTTCAAAAGTCCCACATAAATTCGAACAGAGGAATTAATTTGGAACACCAGAAGTGTCCAGAATCGACCAACTTTGGATCGATGTCACCCTGGATTGATGATGCAAGACATCATTAACCAGACGAACCCGAAGATTCTTCAAAAAAGGGTGAAACTCTCATTATCCCATTCAAAAGGAAAAAATGATTACGAGATCATCTCCATTCACGTGGACATTGATTCTCCTCACTTCCTCAAACGAATTTAAGATGATATACTATCATTAGAAGAATGAGACCTTTAGGCCTCTTGAGAGTATTTGAGGGATAAAAGTGGACTCACTCCCTACATATGGCTGATGATGTACCTTAGAGTACTCATCTATTTATCCTCTTAAAATGGTCATAATCAAAACCTTGTTATCCAACCGTAGTCCAGATTATTATTAATCACAACGGACATTACTGGGATATTGGTTGGGCTTTTACTTACACCCTCATACCACCCTCAAAAATGCCGCAGTGGAACTTATTCATCGGGACTAACCCTCCTAGATGAATATGTTTCGAGATCCCCAAACGGGGGAGGCATTAGAGCACATCTTATAGATGGAGCCTTGATGGGTTCATATCCCTAGTTCTATGCTCAACTTCATTGAAGTCGAGCTTATTGCGAATTTTTTGGGATAACACTGGGAAATCAATTTAACAACTGGAAGAAAATTGAACACCCTGAAGCTTTGTGTTCACACCCAGTAATGGGTTATATGTAAATCATTAAAATGATTTAAACGGATTACTTGTCCACTAGAAATCCAGTTGTAGGTGACCACATGGGAGCATGCAAACCTTCAGAACGCCTCCTTAGAAACTATTTATATGAGCTTGATCACCTCATATAAACAGTTTCCGAGAACCCCTAACGGGGGAAGCGTTTAGTGCACATCTTATCGATGGAGCCATGATGAGTATACATCCCCATATCACCACTATGGACCATTTAAAACATTATTACCTATGATCTGATTATCATGAATAGTGATGAGATCCTGAAGATCCACACTTACGAAACTGTTAAACAGTTATCAGACATAGCTACCGACAATATAAATATTGTCAAATTCACACATCCCTGC
Source organism: Scilla litardierei (assembly GCA_030789695.1). Taxonomy (NCBI): domain Eukaryota; kingdom Viridiplantae; phylum Streptophyta; class Magnoliopsida; order Asparagales; family Asparagaceae; genus Scilla; species Scilla litardierei. The sequence goes on along the minus strand of CM061135.1, from coordinate 135,577,627 downwards.
TACTAAAAATCCAGCTAGGATTGACATACCAACTATAATGGATGCAATCTACCAGTAGCAGAAGTGGATTTCCTCAATGGATGAGAGGACATACCACGAGACCCTAAAACAATACCACCACAGGAAAGTGAGCTCATCTCCATATCCTCTCCCTTTCCAGAACCTCCAGAAGAGATAAATCTGGAATAAATTGAATAATGTACGTACACGGAGAGGTATTTGGATAAAACGCACTTGTCGACAATTACTCACATTTCATTATGCCATTGATATCGTTCACAATCTCCGTTTCCTGAAGCAAAACGCAGAAATTTGGCCAAATTATGTGGAACGAGTCAATAATAAGTTGAGCTGGACTCACTTATGAAATGTGAAGTGTTTGGACCTGAAGTCCTGATATCAAAAGATATCAAACATGTGGGCTACCAAGTATTGTATAAATAAATAAAATCGTATGCTATAAGCAAAACGTTATAGCCTTAGAGGTTTATTTCGCAGAAACCAGGAAGTAACCATGTAAGATGAGTTTAACTCACTTACAAAATTATATAAACCTGATGCATCAGGCTCCCTGGTCATGATTGCGAAAACCATACGATTGGCAAAGATAATTTTAGGCTATGTTGCTATGGATGATATGACAACATACCCTTATAAACCATCATCCCGAAGATGAAACCTTCATCCTGAAGATGAATAATCATCTTGAAGATGAAACCATCATCCCGAAGATGAATAATCATCCCGAAGATGAAACTTTCATCCCGAAGATGAATAATCATCCTGAAGATGAATAATCATCCCGAAGATGAAACCATCATCCCGAAGATGAATAATCATCCCGAAGATGAAACCATCATCCCGAAGATGAATAATCATCCTGAAGATGAAACCATCATCCCGAAGATGAATAATCATCCCGAAGATGAAACCATCATCCCGAAGATGAATAACCATCCAGCAGATGAACAATCATCCAGCAGATGAATTACCATCCAGAAGATGAAATTATCATCCAGTCGATGAAGAAACATGGAAAATTTGCAATCCACCAATACACCTACTGGTGGTATGGATGCACATTAAGACCCCTTCCGTTCGCTGGAAGAGGGGAATGATATCCTAGGTCCTGAAGTGCCTTACTCAAATGTCTTTTGTACACTCCTTTATCTGGCAGTAAACACTTTAACCAGTTACAATGCAGCGCCTGCAGCGCACCACTGGACCAGAGATATGTAGCTTCTGCGCTATCTCCAAGGGTCAAGGATCATACAACATGTTAAATGTATTTGCAGATACAGGTTACAGATCATCGCGATGACTGCAACAAAGAAGCGACCAACTCCTGGAGACCAGCAAAGCATGCTTCCAAGGCAACATCAATCCCACCATCCCGAGAGGCTCATCAATCCAAGAAGCAAATCTTAAGTACGCACAGCCAGGTCCTGCAGTACCTCGCAGACACAGTGACGACTGGGTCAGAGACGTGGTGCTACCTACCGAGTCTGCAGACCACCCCTCTTCAGAAGAGATCCCTCAGATTCAGTAGCTGCCATAGATGAGCGATACTTGTATAGATGAGCGATGTCTTGTATATGTGAGCGATGCTTTGTACTTTGTACTTATTATCGGAACACTGTAAGACATTGATGTATAGTTGCCTAGGAGATCTGCAAGCCTGCAGCTTGTACAGATCAGGGGGAGTCAAATGTAGTGTTGTACTCTTTTCCCTTGGCTATTGGTTTTTTCCATTGGGTTTTCCATAGCTAAAGGATTTAACGAGGCAATCTCATTGACTCTGGATCCAGAAATATCCACCCCCTAAATACTTCCACTAATCAGGGGAAGTTACAGAAACTGTACTCTTTTTCCTTGGCTATTGGCTTTTCCCACTGGGTTTTCCATAGCTAAAGGTTTTAACGAGGCAGTTATCCCTAACTTAGGATCCAGAAGTATCCACCTCTAGTGATATCCATCGATCAGGGAAAGTTACAGAGGCTTGTACTCTTTTCCTCTAGCCATTGGTTTTTCCCACTGGGTTTTCCTTGGCAAAGGTTTTAACGAGGCAAGTACTCTTAAACTTGGGATCCAGAAGTATCCATAGACCCATGATCAGATAAGCTCTATGAACCATGAAGTGTTCATCACGGCTTACAACAATGGATGGATAAAGGGAAGTGTTATAAACGGGCTTTTAGAGGCCCAACCCGTTAGTGGGTATCCGCTCATTATGTAACCCTATTACTATAAATACAGGGCTACGGGGTTCCGTAGCCGCCATGGTTTACAACACCATCATAATTTTTTATAAGTTGCACATTTTGCTAAATAAGAAAAGATGGCACACCTATAAAGAACGAAGGGCAAACTTGTAAATAAGTTGGTCTCTAGCCAAGGTCCATTCGCATAGCAATTCCCCCAAATTATAAAGCCAAGGTCTGTTCGCATAGCAATTCCCCCAAATTATAAAGTGCTGCTACTCACATATCACAGTACACATTTTGCAAGTATACAGGGACAACCAAGTTCCTTCGACCAACGGACGAGCGACGAGCGGCCAGCAGCGATCGGTGAGCGACGGGAGAGGGCGAGCGATGGGAGAGCGCGGTCCAGGTAAGTTCTCCAACTGTTCTTCTTCGTCCTCTCTTTTTTCTTCTCCATCTTCTTTTTCCTGCTCTCTTTTTTCTTCTCCCTCTTCTTTTTCCTGCTCTTCTTCTTTTTTTCTTCCGTGGTTTTTCTTTTACTTGATCTTTTTTTTCTTGTTGCAAGTTTTGGCTTGATCTGCTTGATCTTCGGTTTTCTTCTTTCTTTTTTAGCTTTTTTTTGCTGTTGCTCGTCGGAATCGGCCGAAACCGCCATGTTTTGGCCCGTTTCGGCCGAAACCGGCCGAAACTTGGCGGTTTCGACCGATACCGAGAAACTGGAAGTGGTTTCGGATCGGTCCCCTCCGAGACCGATCCGAAACGGCCGAAACCCGAAGGTTTCGGCCGAAACCTTAATCCATGGTTGCAAGCTCCAGTTTTTCCGAAACAAGCAAGAATATTGCATATGAGAATAAATGCAATGTGGATGAAGTATCTAAATTAATTAATGCGAAACAGCTGTCCATAAAAAAACTGAAAAATCATCTTGGGTGCATAAAGGAAGAATGTTAAAGCCACAGGGGTCTCATGTGTCATATCCCTAACCACATAATCTGGCTACCAATATCACTGATATTACTATTATAATTTTCAGCACAAATAATTAGGATGTCTTGTATCATAGACAAACAATGTGAAGCAAAACAATTAGATTGTGCACAAAAAAGAACCCTTTGTAAATCTAATCATTAACCCTCAGAAGACTGTCCAAAACAAGCCAATTACATAGATAGCTTCCTGAAATTGCATGCAGATAAATAGATCTGCAAAATGCAAAGATAGTGAGGACGGACAAATGGAATCCTATTTATACCTAAAATTTAGATATTGTCAGCCCATGACTAAGATAGTGATGCAATCAGATACTGAAACTCTAAAGACGTTCTAGAGAAAAATTAATGCCTGGTTTGAATCACATCCCTCCCATGTGTTGGGTCTCCTAGATAAATACTTAATGTTCTGGTTTCACAGGAAACATATCCATAAATGTACTATCAGAAGTCCAGATCAAATGAGTGTTTCAATTATACATGCCTCAAATATGAAGGCATAGCTACAGCAGATCATCTCCCCATCTTCCATAGTCTTTCTAACAGAGGAGAACATTAAAGGTTTGCTCTTTAGTTGTATCTGTACTTTCATGCCTAGAAAAGTGTTCCTACAGACTGACTGGCATGCTGAGTTTCATGCATAGGCCCTCTTTTTTGACTGTCTATTCAGCCAGGGATTTTCCAAGTCAAAAGATTATTCTATGGAGCCTTCTCAACGTAGAGTTGTGATTCATAACCAGCCTACACTAATGGGAAAATGCTTTGATGATCGTCAAAATTGCTCTTCATGCAATTAGTTAAATTCCAGTAATATGAGAGACACTTTCAATTGAATCTGTAACTATCTTTGCATGTCTATAATTGAATTTCATATTTTCGATAGAGAGAAAGAATTATGCAGGGAAACAACACAAGACAAAAGAAAACAGTAGGATTTTTGTTTAAATGTTCCTCCGTTTATAAATATACTACAAGGGCAGTACGACTAAAAGGATATACCATATAAAAGGAGGCATAACATAAAAATTGTCATAAACTCATTTTTAACATTGAAATAGGGTAAACTATAGACCATAACTCTGTACTAAAATGCCCCAGAAAAGATTTAACCAACCTTTAATGTCCAACTAAAATTGGGATGCAGCCCTTTGAATTCTGATGCTCACTAGCCAAGGAAAAATAAAGAAGGGAGTTCTTGCAATAGAATATAGTAGGCAAGTTATGGCAGGATAAATTCCCTAATCGGAAGCATAGCTTAGGCTCATTCAATAAAAGAGCAAAACTCTAAAATTCTACTAGGCAAAGCGAAAATCTGAAAGATCTGATGAAGATGATAAATCTGCTAGTGGAAATTGCATCCATATGTGAGGCTTGATTTACAGGGTGAAATGATAAATTTGATATAGAGAATTGTATCAGTATGTGAGGCGTGACCCACCCAAAATGGAACACTCACTATAGGTTCCTACTATACTGCAAAATATTGTTAAGACTCATTACGATCAACAATGAAGCAACACTTGTTGCCACTATTGTCAACATTGTTATTAAGATACCTGCAACTACACTTAATCAATGCAGCTACAGCCTGAAACATTCCAAGACCATACATGCTGCCTAAGTAAGAAGGCCCAGGTTGAGCATCTGATGTGAAGCACTATATACTCCAAAACATAATTACCAAAATACAATCAAAAGATAGCATATACTTGCAATGTTGAAATAGCATGAGTGCAAATAAACAGATCATGTATGAGAAGCAAGAGGTTAAATGACATGGAAAATTCTAAGATAATGGAATGTGAAAGGGGGATGAGGCAACAGCAAAAATGAAACGATAGAGAGGGAGAGCAGAGTACAGGGTGGCCAGCAAGAAAAAAAAGTCCATTAAATAGCTCATGAAGTTGAAGTGAGTACGTAGACAACCATGTACCATTCAATGGTACCTGCAGCTCCTCGCTACCCGCTTGGCAGGTTGGATGCCGCATCAACTGACAGCACAACATGAGCAAGTAACAAGAAGACTGATACATGGCTAGAAGCCAACATGATTTGGTAAAAGACGGGAGGGTCAAAATGGCAAATAGGATTGGAATAACTAATAAGAAAGATAATGCAACTTTACACTGCTCATTTCATAACCAACATGGTATGGAAATAGGCAAATAACAAGTAGTCATTGTATCGAAACAGATTTCAATCATGTTGATGTCATCTGACCAAATGTAAGGAATGATGTTTTGACCGAAACCAAATGAACCAAATCATTTGGTTTCGGCTGTTATATTTTGGTTTCGAAGATGGACGAGACCAAACTACTGCTGAAACTCGTTTTCGACCGGTTTCGCTCAGTTTCGACTAAAACCAAGTGGTTTCGGTTTTGCTCGGTTTTGCTCGGTTTCGAAGGTCGAAACATCACTTCTTATAATAAAATATGAGTTTATGTTTAGAACTATATACATAAAAATATTTGCTATTTTACTGAAATTATAAAAATTATAAAAAACTTTAAAATTTTATTGAAATTTTAATAATTATATTATAAAATTCATTAACATTCTAAAAAATTTATTTTAAATACATTTTTATAGAAATATATACATAAAGATTCATATAAATCCGAAACCGAAACTCAAAATGAAACGAACAAAACAGAGAAACTGCGAAACCTAAAAATTTTCCAACAACCGAAGCTGAAACCGAGTTCTCAAACCATGGTATAGATACAACCTATACTAAGTAAAAACAACTAATACAATGGGAGATCCCGGGTTTGAAGTAAAAAGAGTCCAAATTCTAACTTATTTCATATCATGGTCATCATAACATGCTCAACACATCTAATGGTGATGGGTCTAATAAGACCTATGTTTTTTACAATTATATATAACTTGTAATGATGCATGCATAGACCCTCATCATCCAATTGTCATTTTATGCTATTATTTTTCTATTCTCTTATACCTTCATCATCCAATACAAACACAAATGTGTAATAAGAGATTAAAGGGTTAGTTATACATCATACAGTGAATATGAAATAATGAGGACTAAATTTTTATACATGCAAATGCACGTGACGGTTATAAGAATGTACTTGCTAAAAGAAAGCCCCCAGGGGTTTTAATGAAAATAAAATTTAGTTCTATCTTGTTTTTCTAGATATGCATGGTTTATTAGTTTTAGGGGCTTTCATGTAAAGCTAAAAACTTTGTCCTCAGTTGCAAGCAATAATGGTATAGCCCGCCATTTTTAGCATGCACTTTAGCTAGGCATGAAAATTTAATAATTTAAGAGAGATGTAAACTTTGGCCCTTCTTTCTTTCCAACTAGCTGTGTGGACCATATGTGGGCCCAACAGAAGGGTTTCTGGATACACTCATTTTCCCATTAATATAGTAAAGACATAGTGTATACATTGTTGAAGTTCAAATTCTATTATAATTATTTAACTGAACTACTTGCTCATGTGATTTAACTTGTTGTTTTCCAAATACATTCTCTAAGGGTAACTACCATTCCAGTTATTATGTTTTACAATATTTCAAAAAACGTGGTCAAAACTCAAATTAGTCAAAAAGATCTATGAAAATATTTCCAACTATCTAAGATATTTTTTAATGATTTTGAGTTTTTAAGAATTTTTAAAAACATCGATATGTAGAGGCTAGTCCTTTTGATACATAAAGTTTAGTACTTTCAATGTGTATTGCATGATACTTCTGATACAGTTGTACTGATGTTGCATACTACATTTGATACCAAGACCAAAACCACAATTTCAAACCATGATCATTAAAATTACGAATGTGAAATTTAGACAAATACATGTGCTAGCACGTGCATATTTAACAGATTAGATTTTATTTTTCTTTTGGCGACATTCTTTTGTGTGTGTAGGTGGGTGAGTGTGAGGGCGCATGTGAATGCACTTGCATGCAAAGCATGAGAATAAAAAATTCATACACATGCTAACCCAAATCTACCTAATCAGTGATAGCAGTCCGGACCTTGGACCACTTGAATTGAACAAGACCTGAAAGTTTTGAGTCATTTAACCTCTAATCAAGGGTGTAACTACATTTGCTTTGCCCTGGGTAACTACCCAGGGCAAGAACAAATATAACTTATTTATACATTGTAACACCTTCGCTTACTATCTCAGTTGGTTAAAGCATAATGCTGGCAACCTAAGGTTTATCCGGTTTGGACATGACACCATATTTTAAATTTATTAAATTTTTCTTTGGTCATAAAATTCTAATGTGAGTTGTTATGCAAACTGGCCTAATCGCTCAGTATACATACCATTTAGTTTTTCAGTTAAAGGAGTTGCCATGCGATTTCAAGGCATCTAAATTGTTTATGGTATTTTGTTTTATGCTTTTTTCAAATTTTCCCTGATAGTTCTGGATAGGTTTTGATATTGTAATTTGTTTTGAATTTGATAATATTTTTAGGGTTTCCATCTGCTAGTTCTATATCCAATTGATGCCATGCCTAACTGCATATGCTTCAATCTATGATTATTTTGATTTACTTGAATTAGGTTTTTTCTCCTTTTGGCTGGTATTTTTTTGGCTAAATCATTAATTTTTAAGAATCGTCTTTCTTGATTTATTCAATCCCGCGTATAGCTCTATTTACTTTAAGATTTTTGTTTGGTTGTGTTACCATTCAGTGTAAATTTAGTATTTTAATTTTTTTAGCAGCAAAACTAGGTTTTGCATTGATTTAGTATTCATTTTAAATATAGATAATGCTTTTCGATATTTTTCGTTGATGTTTAATGGAGATTTTATGTCTTTGTTTATATTTTGATCATAGTATAACATTTATTAGGAATGACTTTTTGATCTTAATTTTTTAATATTACCATTGGTTAATATTATCATTTTAAATTTAGCCTCATGAGTATGCTAGTTATTTCATTGGAGAAATAATTTCCAAATCAACACCCAAAATAAGTATGATTATTTTTTAATTAGTTACATGATTACCTAAAAACATATTGTTAGATGTGAAAAACTTTCATCATTATTGAAATTGCAACATGCTGATCTATGTTTGTCATAAAGCACGTGGTAGAAAGTTATATTATTCTTTGTATCATCTTTATTTTCGCCAAGGGAAAAAAATAATCCCGGATATGCCACGGCCTCTAATCAAGGTATTGGTTGGAATATAGCCAACTTGCACAACCCAATCACTTATCGGTTTGGGTCAGGTAGGGTCAAGCCCCTTAACCACTTCAATCCGATTAACCCATTCCATATATATTACATACAAAATATCATAAGATGCCATTAGTAGAACACCCTTTTTGTTAGTTCAGTTTGGTATCTCAATAGAATTCTTGGGTCCAATCCATGCATTATTGATCGTTTGAAACAAAAACAAAAACAAAAACAAAAACTTGGACATACTGAAATAAAATTTTCATGCTATATATCCAATGAAAAAGACGATTCGGAATAGTGATTATAGAGTTTCTGTTCAGAAATTTTATTGGCAATAATTTGATATTGAAGGAATTTTTTTAACGAGTCCAGTCAAACCCGAGGTGGCTGACGATTGGTTTAGACCAAAAATCCTATATTCAGAAAGACGGGCTCACTAGTGCTTAAATATAGATTGACTCAACAAGCATGTCTACCTTCGTCTTCTTTCTGCTTCTCAGACTATATTAATATCTGCGTCTACGTAAACTATGGAGATACAATCCTCCCTATCTAAAAGATTGGGGCTTCTACAATTTGAGTGCAGGGCCCCAAACAAACCAAATCAAAATCCCTAAAATCAAAGAATCCAATCTACTAACAATGCAACAATCCATTAAAGAGGATTTGTTTTCCCCTTCATAATCCAATTGTCGAGTCATGTGAATCAGAAAATTAGCAAGGGAATGGAACTGATGAATTTTTATGGGGTACCTGCCAGACTCGCCGGAGGCGCTTCTTGGCGTTGGCCTTGCGGGTGGTGGTGAGCCTTATCCGCTTCCACAGCAGCCCTGGCGAGTTGTTCCTCCTCACGATCTCCATCGCTCGCGTCCCCCAAAATGCTCCAAACCCTAACCCACTCATCTCTCCCTCTCTCAAGTCTCCCCCTCTTCTCTGTGAATTTTAGACGGAAAATTGGAGTCTTATGGTTTAGGCTTGCTAGGCCTTCCATATAATTTCAAAGAAGGCCTTGGCATTTTGTGGCTTGGGCTGGGCCTTGGGTTATGGCATTAGTCATACGGTGTTATTTAGGGGTTGGGATCTAGCGAATCCTTTATCTTCCTTTTGTTGTAAACATATGTTGGCGAGTATTTGTATTAGGAATACGTCTTATCTATAGGATAAGATCGTATCTATTGTACTCTATCATTGTATGCTCTTTCCTCCACTATAAATAAAGAGCTATGGACTCCTTCCCAGATTGATGACTCATCACACATTATGAGCACGAGCCTTTAAATAAATTTCCACAAAAACCGATCGTTGGAAAGGCGGTAGATCCACATGCGCGGCTTCGTCTACTACAAACGGGCGTCGTCATCTACGCATAGGCTTCGTCAACCGCCGCTAGATCTGGAGGACGGATCTAGAGGTACTATTTGTGAAAATTTAAGTTTTAATCATGACCATGATTCGTTTATCCATCGATCTCGCAAGATCGGAGTGGAATATTGGGCTAATTGTATAAAACGACGATTTTTAATCGTCGATTTCATGTTTTCGTATCATTAAAACCCCTATTTTTAGGGTTCATATTTTCAAAAATAGCTTAGATAAACATGAATATTTAGCCCCCCCCCCCCCCCCCCCCCCCCCCCACGCAGCATCCTCGACGTGCCCGTCCACCCGTGTGGCGGCGGCGCCACCTAATATCGCCCCGAAGGCGGCCTTTTTATCCCCACCTGTCGCCTAGATGGCGGCACCATTACCCCCCCCCCCCACCGACCCGAAGGCGGCCGAAATCCCGACCCAGCCCGCCTCACTACAGCTATCCCCCCCCCATACCGCCCCGAAGGTGGCCGAAATCCCGACCCAGCCCGCCTCACTGCGGCTATCCCCCCCCCAATCGTCGCCACTAGGCGGCGCCCCCTTCCCTGTTTCCCCTTACGCAACCAAATCGGGGCGGCTGCTGCTGCTGCTAAACCTAGCCCCCACCCCCTCCCCCCCCCCCCCAAAAAAAGCCCAATATTGGGCCTTCAGGCCCAACTAAAAGAAACACAATAAAAAAGAAAACCTCCTTTTTCCTGCTGTGGGCCGCAGCCCACAGCAACTTGTGGGCTTCAGCCCACAAGCATTAATTTAAAAAAATTACTGCGGGCTTCAGGCCCGTATGCTGCAAATAACTGAAAAACGGAGGATAAATGAGAAAAAAAGATAAAGGGGAAGGGGATGTTAATATAAATAAATTGGTTTATTGGGGACAAAAAAATTCAAGAAAATTTGATTAATATGTTGGACTAAAAATGGACCATATTGGGATTTTTGGGGACTTGTGGGAATTATTTGGGGTATATTAAAAGGAAAACTACTTTCTTTTTCATGAAGAACAAGTAAATTGGGCATCGTTCAAATTTATTTGAACTAGCCCAAATAGCACAACATATTGCATAATATGATACTATTTTTAGGATGATAGTTATATGCATTGCATCACATTCTATGGCTCATCATTCAGATAAACTTTGCTTGGTTGTGCGGCATTAACTTAATAATTAAGAAGATCCTGCGACCGCTCTACCGTTAGTCACCTAATCTAACGGTGTATGACGTTGCTTAGTGGTCCAATAATTATTAAGTATTTAAAGTGTTATGTTTATCCTTCTATGAATATGTGATGCCTGTGATGTCTGTGATGCATGTGATGAAAATGATTAATGAGCACAAATTTTTGCATATATAGACGGCTAATTGTGGTTTTGGATCGGCTGTTTAGTCCCACATTTTACTTTTCATGCATTTTTCTTTTCTTTTTGAGAGAAATTGTAGTGAGGAAATCATGTAATGTCCAAGACGGATGACTAATTTCCATGGAGGCGGAGGCCACTCTTGAAGCTGAAGATTTTATAAACGAGACCTACTGGGTTTCCAAAGTTGTAATTTCTTTTTCGCTTTCATTTGTGCAATATGGACTGTAATATAGACTTTGGACCCTTTTATTTATGTGGGACTGGCCGATCCACGCAATTAGTTTTTCATTTAAAAATTGCATCCGCATGAAAATATTTGATGTATTATTAATTCATGCAAATTTGTGCTCTGCTAGATAAAACGGCAAAAATTGCAAGCGTTGATTTCGAAGTGCTGGATGCATCAGGGAGAAATTATTTGAGCGGGCAGCTCGATGTCAAATTTCACCTGCGGGCTAAGTCCCTTATTTCTGTTGTGACAAAAGATGGTAATGCAAATGATATAGAAAAGGCGCAAGCCATTATCTATATTCGTCGCCATGTGGACAAGACCATAAAGACTGAATACCTTACGGTTGAAGATCCACTTGATCAGTGGACTGCCCTTGAGGATTGATATAAACATCAGAAAGATGTTATACTACAAGGGCAAGATATGAGTGGAAGAACCTGAGACTGTAGGACTTTAAGTCCATGACTGAGACAACTCATCTCTTTTTATCATCACCGCATGCTTGAAGTTGTGTGGTGAAAAGGTCTCATAAGATCGCATGCTGGAAAAGGCGTACACGTCTTTCCGCGAAAAGGTTGTGATATTAATGCAGCAATACCGTGAATGAAAATTCACCAAGTATTCTGAGCAGCTGTCATGTTTACTCATGGCTAAATAAAACAGAGAGCTTCTCCTCGCCACTCACAACATGTGCCCAAATGGCACTGCCTCCCTCTCAGAAGCTCATAATACTTCTTCTTCTTCTAAAAAGAAGAAAGATAACAAAAGAAAAGGAAGACCACAGAAAGGGGGACAGAACAAAACGGCCAGAGGCCAAGTCCAATAGCGAAGAAATGAAGGGAGGCAAAAGTTCGCCTGGTGCAGAAATAACAACAACAGAAATGTGCACCCCACCCAAGAGGGAATGGGAAGACCAGTGCCATAGTTGTGGCTTGAAAGGCCACTGGTCTACAGTGTGCCAAACTCTGTAACATCTCCAGGATTTATATAAAGAGAACAAGAAAAAGAAGGCTGAAACAAACATGGTGATCACAAATGATCCAGCCAAGTTCACAGCTAACGACTTCGAAAGAGATGACCTGCTAGATTAGCCATTTATTTATCGTTCAGAAAATGTTATTAGAGCAATTTGAATATTCTGAATTTGTTTTGAATAAAATTTGATTATGTTTCTGAAAAGTAAATGTACTGATTCATCTTTTAATAGATGAACTGCTCTCATAACTGCTTAGAAGAAAATAAATAAAAACATATGATCCTTCAATACAAATGCTATTTTCATGGCATATAAAAGCCCAATAAATATAATATCAGGGCCATATTGAAGGTTATGAAAACGCAACACTGTTGCTCCCAAATGACACAGAAATAAAAATAAAGGATGCATTATTCTCTCCGAATTCCAATAGAAACTTTCTAAGTTTCAAGGACATCCGTTTAAACGGATTCCATCTGGAAACAGCAAATGTAAACGAAAAAGAATTTCTATATGTAACGTCTTAAGAAAAAGGAGTGAAATCCATACTTGATGTCAAGCTCTATTCTGCACTATACGGGTATTCTACTGAAAACGCGTGGTATTTCTACATACGGTGCATACGTAGGCATGAAATAAACGTAGATATCGACATATGTGACGTAATGCAAGGGGGATTAGGCCGTAATACGTGGCTAAGGGAAGAGAATGCGAAAGAAGTGCAAATGACGTTGTGGGTGTAAAACGACAGGAATGTGTTAGACGCGCGTGTGTGAAGCATGTGTGCATGCATGGATGTGCGTGGATGTGTGTAGGAAGAGACATGCAAGTGTGAAAGCGGTTAGGGGTCAGTGGCAACCCCCGTAAATTTTCAGAGAGGCGAGGGGCAAAACGGTCATTTGGACTAAAGCTGATGTGCGTACATCCTTAAGTGGTGTGTGCATAAAGTAATGGCAAACTTGTAAATACCTAGAATATGGAAGGGTATTTTGGTCTTTTTACAAGGTGCATGCTTATCCTAAGGAGCTTTCTAGTTGAAGATATTTTGAGAGAAACTTCTCTCTTTTTCTTTACCTTTCTCCTCTTTTCTCATTTCATTTTTCTTCCTCCCTTTTCCTCCCCATAGGGCCGGACACCACCTCTCCTCTTTCTCCTTATTTTTCATTTGGAAACCCTAATTACTCACTCCAAGAGTTAGGTATGTCATGTGGCCTGAAGAGGGAAGAAGATGGAGAAGAAAGAAAGAGGAAGAGAAGAAAAAAAATTGAGCTTTTTGAGTACGAACTCTCTTGGGTTGGAATCCCATCAAATTAATTTTTGTTAAGATGTTTTTATAGCATGTTTTATCCAATATGTGATGAGTATAGTCAATTTTTACATGCTATGGCTCAATTTCACAATTTCCCTTTGAAATTCTTAGCAAAGTCATCTCCTTTTGAAATTCAGAAATCTTGATGTCTGATTTTGCCTTGATTATGGTTACTGTAGCTCGAATTAGGGTTCAAAAAAAATATGAGCGTGTAGATTTTGAAGTTCTATCCTAAAATCATATAACTTTTGATATATATTCAATTCAAGAATCAGGAGAAATAAATCCATCTTTACAACATGTCTGTGTGATTTTCAGTGTTGACACAGTTTAGCAAAATTGGCCTAGACACCTGCACACATAATGAAATTTTGTGTTCTTAGTCTTGTTGGAAAGTTAACAAGTTTTTCTAAAAATTCATTAGAGTACTTATATGTTGAATTTCTGGCTGCAACATGTCCAAAATTGGATTTCAATACAGACCCAGAAATCTGTCTGAAAAATAGATTTGACACACTTCACCAAATAATTCACCATAAATCACCTACTTAATATTTTTGCATGAACTTTTATCTGGGAATCCAGAACTAGTATATCTATAACTTTCATTTGGTACAATGTATTAAATTCTCAATGAAAACTGATGTTATAAGGCCATGTATTGTCACTTTCTGCAATTTCAGCAAGCTGAATTCATTAAGCGATGTTCTTATTCATTAATTGTGGTTAATTGGCCATCATTATTCTTTCTTATCATGATTATGTGGTGGAAAGAATATTTATGCCCTTGGCACATGTAAATTATATTGTGTTTCCTTGATATGAATTACGCCTGCCATGTGTTCGCTGAAATGTCTCAAAGAAACAAAAGTTGAGAGACAAGCGTAACAGACATGTATATATTTGTAATATGAGAAATGATGTGAATGGGCAATGTTTTAGGACACGGATGGCAGTACATGGAGCGAGAGCTACAGTAGGAGGCGGGGGAATTCGCTGTGGGCCGTGACCGTGTTGGCACCTCTTGACTCCATCAGTAGTTGCCACAATTGAGAACGGAGGAGATCATGATGCACTTGCACGCCGGCACATTCATGGGATCCCATTGCATTGCATTGCATCTCATGTTGCATCATGTGCATCATCATGTATCATTATATCCATTGTGTGTGATGTGTTACATATATGCAATGTATGCGTGTTGAGTGTTGTGCATTGTACGTATACTTATATATTTGTGCCTTGTATGTGTATTTGTGTATGTGGTTGTATAAATATTTGTATTACTATTCGTGCTAACCCTTTTCTTGCAGTAACTAGACATTGGACCACAGGTATGATCCTCTTACTCAACTATTTACTTTCCATATATATTCGGTTACATGTCTTATTATCCCTGCCTTGCCTTGTGGATTAATAACCTTAAAATGATGTTTCAATTCCAAGTTGGTTCCTACTGTGGCACGCATTGACGTGCTCCTCCTTATTTTTCAGGTAGCAGGGTCAGCATGGTTGGTGGTGACTTGGAGTCGGGTTAAGGGGTAGCACTTGGCGTGAGCTGTAGTTATGGTGTGACATGGTTGGTTTGGGGAGGGGAGAGTGATGGTGTATATGTAGTGGTGTACCTGGACTATGAAAAATAAATGGGAGTTCTTACATATATGATATGATGTTGTAGATCTATGTTATTTATGAGGTTGTATTGATTTCATTGTGGAGCTTCACTTGTACTATCCCAGCATGTGCGCAGTGGCCTGTTTGTTCCGTTTCTCCGTTCTCTTTCTTTTCCTCTCTCATCACCCTCACTCTTCAGGATACTTGAAAAAAATTAATTAATGCCGGGTATCCTGGGGAACGGAGCGTGACAGTTTTTGGCGGCCCATGTAGGTCACCGCAATGCGATGTGTGTAAGGATAGTATATGTAATGCTTCAGTAGGTGATTGGGATACATTAGCCCTAAGGTGGGTAGAGACCTTAGTGACCTTAGAGTTCTAAGTGATTCACCATTGAACCCCTAGCTTTTGGGAGTTCGGGGATGAACTTCCTGCGATTTATTATAATATAGATGAGTATTTGTGGATATACGGGTGTATTTATAATTGTGTGAACCCGCGTATATAAATGCGTTTGTTGTGCTTAGACATTAGAATTATATATGTTGTAGCATACTTATAGTCAGTATATGTATTTATACTTGAATGACATGAAAGTTACATGTATCCTAAATGGTTATAGTGGTGTATGGATATGTGTGGGTGTTTATACATAGATACATTATACCGGTATGTAAGTGGGTATGCGTTATACTTGTGCGACTCTGAGGTATAGGTGATAAGTATATGTTTATTAGTGAATGAATATTGGTGGATACATATCATCTAGCGGTGATATTATATGTTTGTAGAGACATGGGCGAGGGTGTGTACGTATGTGATGTGAGTGCACGTATGCAGTTCACTATCTCCTAAATTATAGTTGTGTTTCTTGTGGGGAGTACACCAATGTGCATACATCTACCCTTGTATGGATAAAGTAGTGAGGTGTCCACATTGTTTTTGGACGTATGGGGGAAAGTGCATGTGTGTGAATATATGTGTGCTTGTATGGGTAGGTGGTGTAGACATAGGTTGAGAAATTGGTGTGTATATATCGCTAGTGTTGCATTGCTAGTGTATGAATTCCTAATGTGTTAGATTTAAGTAACCACGAGTATGTGTATGTGATGCCAACGTGTCTATATGAACCGCTATATTGTCTTAATCCGGTATATGGTCGTGGGTTGTATTACAGCGAGAAGATAGGTATTGCGCTATGGCTATATATGGTGTATATGTAGCGATATAGATAAGTAATGGACACACAGGCAGTATGAGTAGTGCTCCAGGGAGTTTGGAATAGATGTATCCTAAAGTGGGTAAGGATGCTTTAGACCCGTCCACCTAAGTTGAGGTCTTAGCTTTATACCGTGCCTAGTATGGGATAAGTATATAAGTGTGACGTGTAACACATGTAAGATGTGATGGATATAAGGATTGAGATTATACAGTGCGTGTATAAGTGGGATAACTAAGGGTTTGCACGGTTAAGTGGAGTTACGGTATATGTATATGTGTGTGTAAACGTTTTCCCCCGTAGAATGGTGTTTATAGGATCATTTGGATGCATGTGTAGTGCATGCACCCTTCCGTATATAGTGGCATGAGGGGGACTGTGTATTGGTAAATGAGATGCTTGAATGTATGTAGATGTGTTGTAGCAAGCATGGTGTGATTGTGTATATGTGTTGTTATTATTGAATGTGTATTGGTATATGTCTTATGAGTGGTTATATGTATATGTATGTGAATGATCCTTATTCTGATATACAAGTATCAGTATATGAATGTATACGTATATGGGGTGTGACTATCTACTAGATGTGTAGGAATATTGGAATGCACCTATTTGCATATGTATACTAGTTAGAGTATGTGAATAGTGGATGCTATGTATGTGATGGTATGGGTAGCTACCGAATACCTGCTAGTGTAGTTTGAGTAGCTTGACCGTATGAGTGTATAATAGCAGGATATGTATAGAATGTGTGAATTGGTGTGTGTGCCATACATGGGAATGTATGTGCATGGTTGCATGGATCCTAATAGACATATATGCATGTCTGTGTGCATATCTGCTATTAGAATAATAATCTAGTGTGTATGAGCCAACGTGTATTTGGCTATATGTGGGCTTAGATATCTATATAAGGAATTAATGTGTATGCTTCTGCGTGAACATAATGAGTAGGTGCATATAATTGGGTTATATAGAGTATCCGTGTGGAGTATTGGTGGATATGTATATGTGAATATTTATATGGTTGTATGGATTTCTATTATATGTGTCATAGCGGAGTATCGGGATGTGAAAATATATGTGCAGTGTGCAGTAGAAGTGTATGTGGTTGTGCGTATATTAGTTGAATAGGTATATACTTATAAATATCCTTGTTTGTTTACCTGTGAATTTTTCAGGTATGGTTGCCTATCGAGGTGTATCATAGATAAGCGTATTACTGTGTGTATGCATGTATGTGTAAGTCTGTAACAGAGCGTGTGTGTATGTATATGCATATGAAGTGGGGATATGAATGTAATGAGTATGAAACATAGGTGTGTGTGTGTGTGTATATATAATGAATGTAAGTGAATGAAACTGTTTGATAAGCGAGTATTGGAATGTGTGTATTTGTTTGTATATTTATGTGTATACGTATGTGTGGAGTGTAGATGGATGTTTATAATTATTTGGCTATTACGGCAGAATATGCGTAGGATGTGCAAAAGTAGTTATATATATAGCATATGGCGGGGAACGTATTATGTTTGTGCACTCTTGTATGTATTGTGTGTGGCATATGTACCTATCTGTGTGAGGCAGTAGGTGCATTGCTGTGGATGTGAGGTTATGTGTATATTTATCTATAGTTACGATTGCTGACCTAAGTGACTTAATCATGCATGTGTTAGTAAGTGCACATGAATGTAGGTATGGATGTGATTAAATATTGTGTGCTTATAGATATTTATGTGCATATATGTAATTGTGAGTAAACCCTGGTGACTGAATATTGAGTGTTTAGGGGTCCGATGTATATACGGTGTGACACCGTGATGGTGACCCGATTTGCCAAGTACGATGTGTAAATTGATGTGTATTGTTGTGTGTTCGTGCATGGATATAGATGTATATGTATATGTATAGATAAACAGGTAGGACGTAAGTCGTTTATATCTGAATCTATTTGTGGTGTATATGAAAGCGTACCATGTGTGAGTGCCCTATGAATCATGATATGGATATGAAGTGATGTCATATCACATAGGTATGAGTAGTGACCTTGATGCGTATAAGGATACATATAGAGACCTATCTGTGGCATATGTGTTCTTAGATGTTTATGTGAGAGATGTTTATGTATATGTATGTAGTGATACACATAGTGATATGGATGTGCTACTAGATGAATAATAGGATGTATCTGTGACATGTGTGCGATGCAGATGTGTATGGATGACAGTGAAGTATATAGTGTATATACGTGTGGCGCAAGTATGTAATTTTGCTCGTACTTCATGGGTACATCATACCGAGGGGACCTTGGACAGAGTTCACTCCCTAGAAAGTCCGAGGGCAGACTTTATTTTAAGGTGGGTAGGATGTCAAGCCCTATTCTGCACTATACGGGTATTCTACTGAACACCCATGGTATTTCTACCTACGGTGCATACGTAGGCATGAAATAAACGTAGATATCAACGTATGTGACGTAATGCAAGGGGGATTAGGCCGTAATACGTGGCTAAGGGAAGAGAATGCGAAATGTGAATGCGGAAGAAGTGCAAATGACGTCGTGGGGTGTAAAACGACAGGAATGTGTTAGACACGCGTGTGTGAAGCATGTGTGCATGCATGGATGTGCGTGGATGTGTGTAGGAAGAGACATGCAAGTGTGAAAGCGGTTAGGGGTCAATGGCAACCCCCGTAAATTTTCAGAGAGGCGAGGGGCAAAACGGTCATTTGGACTAAAGCTGATGTGCGTACATCCTTAAGTGGTGTGTGCATAAAGTAATGGCAAAATTGTAAATATCTAGAATATGGAAGGGTATTTTGATCTTTTTACAAGGTGCATGCTTATCCTAAGGAGCTTTCTAGTTGAAGATATTTTGAGAGAAACTTCTCTCTTTTTCTTTACCTTTCTCCTCTTTTCTCATTTCATTTTTCTTCCTCCCTTTTCCTCCCCATAGGGCCGGACACCCCCTCTCCTCTTTCTCCTTATTTTTCATTTAGAAACCCTAATTACTCACTCCAAGAGTTAGGTATGTCATGTGGCTTGAAGAGGGAAGAAGATGGAGAAGAAAGAAAGAGGAAGAGAAGAAAAAATTGAGCTTTTTGAGCTAGGAACTCTCTTGGGTTGGAATTCCATCAAATTAATTTTTTCTATTATGTTTTTATAGCATGTTTTATCCAATATGTGACGAGGATAGTCAATTTTTACATGCTATGGCTCAATTTCACAACTTCCCTTTGAAATTCTTAGCAAAGTCATCTCCTTTTGAAATTCAGAAATCTTGATGTCTGATTTTGCCTTGATTGTGGTTACTGTATCTCGAATTAGGATTCGAAAAAAATATGAGCTTGTAGATTTTGAAGTTCTACCCCAAAATCATATAAAATTTGATATATGTTCAATTCAAGAATCAGGAGCAATAAATCTATCTTTACAACACGTCTGTATGATTTTCAGTGTTGACACAATTTAGCAAAATTGGCCTAGACACCTGCACACACAATGAAATTTTGTGGTCTTAGTCTTGTTGGAAATTTAACAAGTTTTTCTAAAAATTCATCAGAATGCTTATATGTTGAATTTCTGGCTGCAACATGCCCAAAATTGGATTTCAATACAGACCCAGAAATCTGTCTAAAAAACATATTTGACACACTTCACCAAATAATTCACCATAAATCACCTACTTAATATGTTTGCATGAAATTTTATCTGGGAATCCAGGACTAGTATATCTATATCTTTCATTTGGGACAATGTATTAAATTCTCAATGAAAACTGATGTTATAAGGCCATATATTGTCACTTTCTGCAATTTCAGCAAGCTGAATTCATTAAGCGATGTTCTTATTCATTAATAGTGGTTAATTGGCCATCATTATTCTTGCTTATCATGATTGTGTGGTGGAATGAATATTTATGCCCTTGGCACATGTAAATTATATTGTGTTTCCTTGATATGAATTACGCCTGCCATGTGTTCGCTAAAATGCCTCAAAGAAACAAAAGTTGAGAGACATGCGTAACGGGCATGTATATATTTGTAATATAAGAAATGATGTGAATGGGCAATGTTTTAGGACACGGATGGCACTACATGGAGCGATAGCCACAGTAGGAGGCGGGGGAATTCGCTGTGGGTCGTGACCGTGTAGGCACCTCTTGACTCCATCGGTAGTTGCCACAATTGAGAACGGAGTAAATCACGATGCACTTGCACGCCGGCACATTCATGGGATCCCATTGCATTGCATTGCATCTCATGTTGCATCATGTGCATCATCATGTATCATTATATCCATTGTGTGTGATGTGTTACATATATGCAATGTATGCGTGTTGAGTGTTGTGCATTGTACGTATACTTATATGTTTGTGCCTTGTATGTGTATTTGTGTATGTGGTTGTATAAATATTTGTATTACTATTCGTGCTAACCCTTTTCTTGCAGTAACTCGACATTGGACCGCATGTATGATCCTCTTACTCAACTATTTACTTTCCCTATATATTCGGTTACATGTCTTATTATCCCTGCCTTGCCTTGTGGATTAATAACCTTAAAATGATGTTTCAATTCCAAGTTGGTTTCTATTGGGGCACGCATTGACGTGCTCCTCCTTATTTTTCAGGTAGCAGGGGCATCATGGTTGGTGGTGACTTGGAGTCGGGTTAAGGGGTAGCACTTGGCGTGAGCTGTAGTTGTGGTGTGACATGGTTGGTTTGGGGAGGGGAGAGTGATGGTGTATATGTAGTGGTGTACCTGGACTATGTAAATTAATAGGAGTTCTTACATATATGATATGATGCTGTAGATCTATGTTATTTATGAGGTTGTATTGATTTCATTGTGGAGCTTCACTTGTACTATCCCAGCATGTGCGCAATGGCTTGCTTGTTCAGTTTCTCCTTTCTCTTTCTTTTCCTCTCTGATTACCCTCACTCTTCAGGATACTTGAAAACAAAATTAATTAATGCTGGGTATCCTGGGGAACGGGGCGTGACACTTGAACTTTTTGAGAGCCTTTCATCAGGTCTCTATCATATAAAGATTCAGAGAGAGGAAGCTAATTTAACGGAGCAACTGAAGTGCCCGACATCAGCCAAGTTTTTACTTTGGCTTGATAGACTTGGCCACCCTGGATCAGTGATGATGCACCACATCTTATCTCAATGCTATGTGCATGACTCGAAGAACCAGAAAATTCTTCAGAATGGAGAATTCCCTCACAACCCTTGCTATAAGGAAAAACTAATTACAATGCCATCTCTTCTAAAAATTGACAAAGAATCTTCACGCTTCCTTAAAAGAATATAAGGAAATAGATATGAAGAGATCCACCCCCTAGTGGGCTATTTCGGTACATCATGGTAATGATAAATTCATCCTCAAAATATTCGTATGTGTGTCTACTTTCGACCCGCAACTTAGCTTTTCCAAAGCTAATGGCACAAATAATAAAGTTGCAGGTGCATTTTCCAGACAACCAAATAAAGAAATGCTGGGAAATTTACCTCCCGGTCATTTCAAGAGTATTGCCAAGCAACGGAAATTGAAATTGAACATCCAGTGCCACATGTTCATACCCAAAACGGGTTGGCAGAGTCACTGATTAAAAGACTCCAAATGATTGCACGTCCATTGTTAATGAAATCCCAGTTGCCGGTGGATGCATGGGGACATGCAATTTTGCATGCTGCATCGTTAATAAAAATAAGACCCTCTGGAGGTCAGAGTCTCTCTCTAATGCAACTTGCATATGGAATGCCATCGAACATTTCTCACTTAAGAATCTTCGGTTGCACAGTTTACATCCCACTGCACCACCACAGAGGACAAAAATGGGTCATCAACGTCGCCTAGGTATCTATGTAGGGTTTGACTCACTCTCAATTATAAGATACCTAGAACCCCAAACGGGGGATGCTTTTAAGACACATCTTTAAGACTGTAAATTTGATGAGACGAGTTTCCTCAAAATGGGCACATATACTGAAAAATCTGGAGCTAAGCAAATTATATCGTGGGATACAAAATCTTTGACCCACCATGATCCGGTAACGAAACAATGTGAAGATGAGATCCTGAATATCCTCCACATACAGAACATTGTTCATTAGTTACTGGACTCATTTACTGACAACCAGAAGATTGTCAGATCACACATCCCTGCTGCAAATAGTCCATCTAGGTTTGACATCCACGAGAATGGATGCAATCCACCAACAGCAGAAGTGGCTGTCCCTCAACAAAAAAGAGGCAGACCACTAGGCTTCAAGGACAGAAATCTAAGAAATAAAAATAAATAAATAAAAAACTCATGGAGACCTTGAGACAATACTATCACAGGATAATGAGCTCATATCCACACCCTCACCCTTCCCGGAATCCACTGCAGAGGAAATACCGGGAAAAACCGAAATGAAAGTAAATGTTGTACGTACATGGAAGGTGTTGGACAGAAAGAAAATAATTGTCGACAATATATTCACGTATCATATTGCCACATACATCGCAAAAGCAATGATATTTATAAAATATCGTTTCATACTTCATTGCTAAAATGCAAACGTAGAGATTGGCTAAATATGGAACGCAGCAATAAAAGATGAGCTGGACTTGCTTATGAAACATGAAGTGTTCGGACCTGAAGTCTAGACATCAAAAGGTGTCAAACCTGTGGGTAAAATAAGTATTGCACACATAAGAAAAAAATAAGTACAAAATCGTATGCTATAAGGTACAACCTATAGCTCGAGGATATTTTCGTTGAAACTAGGGAATAAACAAATTAAAATGAGCATGACTCATATGTAAATAATGCATCAGATTCCCTAAGTTATCCAATGTGAATACCTTACGATTAGGCAAAGGAAATTTTGGATATGCTACTATTGGATGTTGTGACGGCATTCCTTTATGGATATCTTGGTAAAAATAAATTCCGCATTTCCTTAAATGCCAGAATAGACTTCGGGATGTCTATTCTACTGAAGAAGAATGTGGTATAACAGAGCTAGTGATCCTTGTACAACAAGGATTCAACAATAATGAAGTCTGCCCTTGCATCTTTATAATAGTAAAGGAAAAAGGATTCATCATAATAGCAGTCTACGTAGACGATTTAAACGCATTGGATCTCCTGAAGAGATCACTGAGATATCTGAAAGCCTAACAAAAGAATTCGAAATGAAAGACCTAGGTAAAACGAAATTCTACCTTGGCTTACAGATTGAACATTTAAAAGACGGAATCCTATTACACCAAACCACATATACAAAGAAAATGTTGCAAAGATTTCATATGAACCAATGTCATCCACTTAGTACACTTATGGTAGTACGATCTCCGGATGCACATAAAGACCCATTCCGGCCGCTGGAAGAGGGGGAGGATATACTTGGTCCAGAAGTCCCTTGTATGAGCGCTATTGGAGCACGTCTATATCTGGCCAACTCCACGCGTCCCGATATAGAGTTCGTAGTTTATTTACTAGCCAGATACAGTGTAGTGCCTGTGCAGTGGCACTGGATCGGGGTTAAGCACCTTCTGCGCTATCTCCAAGGGTCAATATATTTGAGACTCTTTTACAAAAACGGATTATCCTCCACACTTGTTGGTTATGCTGATGCAGGTTACAGGTCTGATTCCCACAATGCAAAGTCACGGACATGATACGTGTTTACCTATGGTAGGATAGCTATTTCCTGGAGATCCGTCAAGTAGACCATGACTGCGACCTCATCTAATCACTCAGAGATCATCGCCATCCATGAAGCAAGTAGAGAATGTGTCTGACTACGGTCAGTTGTAAATCACATCCTGGTGACGACCGGATTGAAGACTGTGGACCTTGAACCTACTACTATGTTCGAGGACAACGCTGCTTGCATCGCTTAGTTATGAGGTGGCTACATCAAAGCCGACAGAACAAAGCATATTTTCCCTAAATTCTTCTGGACGCATGAGCTACAAAGAAATGACGAGATCGACGTCAGACAAGTACAATCATGTGACAACCTGACAGACTTGTTCACGAAATCTCTTCCTACTGCTACCTTTAGGAAGTTTTTATAGAAACTTGGTATGAGGCGCCTAAGAGATCTGAAAGCTTGAACACTTGCATAGATCAAGAGGATTTAGAGAGCGTTTGTACTCTTTTTCCTTAACTATGATTTTTCACACATGGTTTTCCATATCCAAAGGTTTTAACGAGGCAAATCTCATCAACTCTGGATCCTAAAGTATTCACCCCATGTAAGACTCCTATAACACTCAGAATCCTGAAGTATTCATGAGCAGAGTCCACACCTATGGCTAGATAAGGGAAAGTGTTGTAAACGGATGTTGACGAGTATTTGTATTAGGATTATGTCTTATCCATAGGATAAGATCGTATCTAGTGTACCTTATCCTTGTACGCTCTTCCCTCCACTATAAATAAAGAGCTGGGGACTCCTCCCCAGATTGATGATTCATAACACCTTTTTCTTTTTCTTTCCTTTTTCCCCTTCTCTTGATCCGAATCTGGACCTATTGCATGTCAACGAAAACCTTTCATTACAAATGATAGGAATCAAACTCAACACTTTATATTTGCAAGACAAATATCTTTACTATCCAGCCTACCTACAAAATTCTCTAACTGTTAGAAATCAAAAGAATGAGTAACCATGGTGCAAAGCCATGGTTCGCTATTTATTCATAATAGTAGAATGCCAAGGGATATGTGATATTAAAGGTCCCCATTAGTAAGTTTGATGGGGAGTAATGGGGGACAAGATAAGGGGAGGCCAACGGCCTCCCTCATTCATAACACTCCCTCTTATACACCCATTACTTTGGTCTTAGCATATAGAGCTAAGGGGGGGATACTTCTGGATCCAGAGTAGTCGTGTTTGCCTCTTAAAAACCTTATCTGTGAAAAACCTAGTGGAAAAAACCAACAGCTTAAGGAAAAAGAGTGCAACCCACAGGTTACTCCCCCCGACCCGTACAAGCCTTATGCTAGTATGTCTTTCGGCTTTCATTAGAGGTGGACACTTCAGGGTCCAGAGTTAAACGAGGTTGCCTCATTAAAACCTTTGGCTATGGAAAACCCAATGGTAAAACACATAGCTAAGGAAAAAAGAGTACAACTCTACTATCAACTCCACCTGATCTGTACAAGCTTCAGGCTTGCAGATCTCCTATGTATCTATACAATCATTTTCTATTCGTCTATACATCCATCATGTTCTGAAAGCAAATACAATCATCACTCATCTATACAAGTTTCACTCATATCTAGCGGCTACTGGAAAACAGTGGCGCTCAGGAGTGATACGCTCTTCGAAGTTTGGTAGATGACTCCACGTATGTATTCTTTTATTCAGTCTACACCGTGTCTACAAGGTACTGCTGGACCTGGATGAGCGTATTCTAGATATGTTTTTTGGATGATGAGCTTCTCAGAAGATGTATACTTTTGGAGGATGATGCCTAGATCTTTAGGAGGTGGCCGGCCATTTGTGCTTAGTCATGCGATGGTCTGTAAACCTGCATATGCGATATTTATTCCTTAGATGCCAATCCTTAACCCTTGGAAGTTGCGCAGAAGCAGCTTATCCTTGGTCCAGTGGTGCTCTCCAGGGCAGCATTGTATCTGGCTAACAACTTTACTGCAGACGTTGTAACGGCCTGTTTTCATCAAGACAAACTATTTACAAATTTGACCAATTTTTCAATTTTTAAACTATTTTATAATCGGTTGTCAGGAGTTTTATGATTTCAAAAATTTCCTATAAACATATTTTGAAGTACCAGACTAGTTATGGAGTATTTTAGTAGGATCGGATTTCATCAAATACTCAAAACATGTCTGATAAAATTCATTTTCAGTTTTTACCGTTTTGACTTGATGAATTTATTTTCTATACAAACATCATTAAAACGATTTCAAACTTTTACAGTAACATTCAATGATCATTTAGGGCTTCCCACATTAATTTCGTAATTTTCTGAAGTCAAATCAATAGAGAACCCGCAAATCCGCTTCCTAAATGTTTTGGCCAAAAACTAGTATTTCCGTAGATCAAACCCTGTAACGGACTTCGTATTCACGATCCTCGCGACGATACGATCCCGTGGGTATGTTCGTAATTTTTCGGACACGTTTGACTTTAGGGGCAAAATCGTAATTTCGTTATAATTTATACCGCTACCGTCACAAATTACCCTAGCTAATTACTAATTAACTTAACCTAATTGACTATTCAATTACCCTAATTATGTATAAAACGTGGGAAGAGACACGTTTAGACATTTCCTAACTTAGTCTAAAGTTCTACCGAACATCATTTATTACTCACCTAATGAATTAATTACACTTGACTAAATTGCTAATCTTAACCTATAAATACCCCTAAACCCATCTCCCTAACCCCAGGCTAACCTATCCCCTTCTTACCTCAGCCATGCACTCACGCACGTAACCCCACTCTCTCAGTTCTCTCTCTTCCCTCCAACTCTCGTTCCCTCCCTTACCCATGCTCTTCCGTCCATCTCTCCAACCCCACTCCGGCGAGCTCTCTTCGATGCCGTCGTCTTCTGCATCCAACACCTCCCGCCGTCGAGCAGCAGCTCGAAGGAACCCGCCGCCGTTTTTGTCCTCCGCTGCCACCATCTCAGGCGAAGACCCCCGCTCTCCCCTCCACTGTCGCCCACCGCCATCTCACCCTGCTCCGCCGCCTTCGACGAAGTCGCGAAGCCCCAGCCCTCGCCGTCGCTCCGCCCACGAAGCCCGCTTCCCCGTTCGTTCGCCTCCGCTCCGACAGCCCGAATGCACCACCGCAAGACCGCTGCTCCACCTCGCCGCTGCTCCCTGAGCTCCCTGTCTCCGGTGACGAGCACCCCGCCTCGCCGATGCTCTCGCCGTCGCCTCCGCAGAAGCTCCCGACCTCCGACTGTCCTCCCACGAAGCACTCGCCGTCGCCTCTCCCATATCCGACGTCGTGCAGAGCCCATCGCCGCAGCAGCCGCTCACCGAAGCCCACACCCCGTGACGACGCCGCTCAGGCGATCTCCCCGACTCCCCCTGAGCTCCGACGTCGCCCCGAAGCCCCTCGCCCAGCTCCCATACACGTTCGAACGGGGGTAAGCGGAAATACGAAAACGTATTTCGTTAAATACGAATTCGTATTTTCGGGTTTATAAATAATTACTAAATGGAGTTAATGGTTTTAAATTGATTATAATTAATATAGGGGCTAGAAAAATATGAGACTAGCTCCAGAAAATTATAAATGACATTCTGGACCCAATGGCACTAGTTTCATCTCAATCGGACGCCTAGATTTCCCAGAATTAATTTTTAAGCCTAAAAGTTAAATAGGTTATTTTCATTCAAAAATCAGTAACTCGCTATTTTCACGTAAACAAATATATGATAAAAATATATGTTAAAGTACTCTTCGAGACGGTCATTTTGACAGTTTATTTGTGACTTTCCGATGCAGATTGCATCCGGAATAAATTATTGAATAATTACGTACTTAATTAAAAATTAGTTTTTAAACCTATTTTAAACTTTTAAAAATTATAAAAATTACTACAAGCTTCCGAAAAATATTTTCTCTTATAGTAAAATTATTTTCCTTACATCTAGGCTATAGAAAAATTTAGAACACTTTTCGACGACGTTTCAGTCAGGTATAAAAATCAAAACGACTGATTAATTAGATAGAAAATATGGTAGCCTGTAACTAATGACTTCTTGTGTTTGCAGGTACCAATTCTCGTGCACCAGCATCTTTAAAGAGCTCCAGCTCCAATCTCGTCTTACCACGGCAATCTCTAAAAGAGTAAGTCACTCTAATTCTAACTTTGGAAATCTGGATAGTGTACTCGTATGAACTTAGGACATGTCATCTAGTCTCAGAACAGCTATTGACTTGAACCAAGGATTAGAGACCTAATTAACTAGCGAATTAATCAATAGTGGAATGACCAAAGGACTACATTGAGATAGTACACTTTCATGAAATTTGATATCATAGTGTTGGACTTCAAATCATTGCTCGGACTAAATTGAGATAGTAAACTTTTATGAAATTTGATATCATAGTTGTTGGACTTCAAAGCATTGCTCAGGACAAATATTCTCTGTTGAGGCTTCTGCCTTGACTTTTCAGCAAGTAACTACCATATAAATATTGATGTACTCATTGATGGATGTATTATTGTACACATTGTTGGATGTACAAAATGATGGGCCTATGAGGCCATACGGATACGGATATGGATACAGACACGGATACTGATATAAATGTGAAATGTGATACAACATGGGTTATGGGATAGTCTTGAGCTACGTAGTGTGTGGGAGTGACTGGGTCCACCCTTATTAGTTAAGCTGTACCATCACCCTGTAGGGGATGGTAGGTAGATATTCCACGAGTTGCTACGTGGGATGGGTGCACTTCTGGTTGCATATCGTACACTCGAGCTAAGACTGTTGCACTAGCTGATTGATACAGGACCCATGAGGCCATATTGATACGAACACTGATATGAACATTGGACTATGATAATAAACGGGATACAGGGTAGTCTTGAGCTACGCAGTGTGCGGGAGTGACCGGGTCCACCCTTATTAGTTAAGCTGTACCATCACCCTGCAGGAATGGTAGGTAGATATTCCACGAGTTGCTCCGTGGGATGGGTGCACTTCTGGTTGCATATCGTACACTCGAGCCAAGGCTGATGCACTAGTTTGATTACTGTATTGTACTCATGGTTGTTTGTATTGTCAGAACACACTATTGGGCCCTTGGGCATTTACGGAGCACATTACGGAAAACACTATTGGGCCCTCGGGCATTTATGGAACACATTTACGGATCACACTATTGGGCCCTTGCGGCATTTAAGACTGATGCACTAGTTTGATTGATGTTGCACTAATTGATTGATACCATTGTTCAGTCATGACTACTACTATTCTACGGACTAAGTCGAGACTACTCGAACGTGATAGAACGGTTTAATAATGAGCGGTCTTAAATTACGACCAAATCAGTGTCTAGAAAGGAAATGGGAAGGGGGTTGGTCAACCAAGGGACTTGTTCCTGCGGTCTTTGAAGTGACCTGTGCCTTCAAGCCCTGACTGACTGGCTGATTTGGAAGTTAAGTTAGACTTCTTATTATTAGGCCCGCCTACACTATTGGATAGCCAAACGACGCTCACCTCCCTAAGTGTTGCTACAACCACCTGGATGTCTAACTATCATCATCACATTGTATGTGGTCAAAATATTGTTGCTACCATATGCCATACCACAGTTATTGCTCTAGTTCAGTCACCTTTACTTTATGCATCACATGCACTTTACTTACCACACCTGAGCAGTTACCAGTACTTTACTTATCACTTTTACATACCTGTCAGCTCATACATTATTTTTGCACCTATCTGACCATCTTTTGTATACTATAATCTGTTCCATACTTTTGCACTACTTTGTTTCTATTGCTAGAATTGTTGTGACTTACCTACGGTTCCATCTCTGTGGCACCGCAGACAACGTACATATGGAGGCAGATGCTCTAGAGTTAATAGTGCCAGATTTTGACCATGAGTCCGCAGCTATCAGAGTTGTTTCCAGTTGTATTTTCTTTTCTTCATGTACGTCTGTTGGAACATTTCTATACAGTATGGATGTAATAATTGGACCCTATTTGGGTATTTTTGTACATCTCTGCATCGTAGCTATTTTGTTTTCACTGGTTAACTGCAGGACCTGCGCAAATATCCAAAAGTAACGGGCCCGGGAAACGGGTCGTTACATACGTTCTATTAGAGACACGTGCAGTTGGCCAGAAAAGGAGTGTAACTAGTACATTAGAGCTAGGTTCTTCAGGATCTAAGATGTCCTTTCCCTCTTACAGCGACTGGAAGGTGTCATAAATAAGCATCCATTTTTAATAGATTGCACATGGACATTTTTCTTCATAAACTCTTAGTGTATGAAGAATATGATAGGTATAAAAAGATTCCACCACGAAGGTGTTTAATCTGTAAGCCGAAACAATACCTTGTTTTGCATAGGTATTTCATTTCGAAGGTATGCTTAAGGCTATCAGATATATCAAAGGTCTTGCATGAGATCCTATTAGTTTTAATTCGTCCACAAAGACGGCGACTCATACAAATCCTGTCACTGTTCTTTTGATAAAGATACATGGCCAAATTTCATTATTATGTAATCCTTGTTCAGCAAGGAATTCGCTAAAGCTGTTATACCACATTTTTCGTGATTGCGTAAGATCATATAATGATCTTTGAAGCCTTTATAGAGGAGACGTTCATAAGTCTCTCTTTCATCTCTGGGGGTAGAGTATACCCTTCTGGAAGTTTCATATAGATCTCTATATTTATATAGCCGTATAGATATACAGTCACATCGTCCATGATCTGCATTTCTTGTCTTTTCCAGAGACGTTTAGGCTTAGTATGAAATAGAAAAATGATCACATTTCCTTCATTTCTTATTATTATGAAAACCCAACTTATATTCCACAGGTTTTACATATTCCGGTGTATGGACTACTGGTCCAAAGACTTTGCTTTTCAAGAGTAAGTCCAGCTCTATTCTTATTGCATCGTCCCACTTTGGCCAATCTATGCGTTTATGCTATAGAAAAATGGGTTGACGTCATCGTCGTATTCAGCGACGTGAACGACAATATCGAAAACAAAATCGTCGACGACGATTGTGCTATATCTGTCCAGTACCTCTCCAGTACGTACATTATACAATGATTTTTCTCCTATTGTTTCCTATGCAGGGAAAATCAAGAGGGAAGGGTCGCTGGTCTGAGCTCAGCATCCTGTGGAGGGATTATTTTAATATTTCCAGGAATCTTCCTCTTTCGAAGAACTTTATCTTTTGAACCTGGTGCCCTCTTTTCAATTGAGGTATAGCCAATTCTGCTGCCGGTGGATTGCATCCATCTTTGAGGATGTCAATCCTAGCTGGTGTGTTGGCAGCAGTGACGTGTGAATGAACAAGCTTATGGTTGTCCGTGAATTTATCTGCCAATTGATGTACATTAGTTTGAATGTGAAGGATCTTCTGGATCTCATCTTCACACAGAAATAGTATGCGGATCAAACAAGATTAGGACTTTTGTGTCCCATGATATGGTCTCAGAAGCTTCAGGCTTCTTTAGACTGCGTGCCTATTTTAATGAGACTTTGCAAAACCTAGGTTGCGAAAGCTTCAATCTTATTCACCCACATTATCAGCTTTTGAGAAAGCTAGGTTGCGGGTGGACAAAAAAAGGCACACATAAGACCATCTAGTAGATGCATCTATCAGTACAATGAAGTATCGAAATGGGCCACTTGTGGGGTGAATAGGCCCGCAAAGGTCACCATGTATTCTCTCAATGAAGCCAGGAGACACTAATCCACTTTCAGGAGGGAATACATCTCTATAAGTTTTTCCTTATGACAAAGGGAGACAAGGAAACTCAACCTTTTGAAGAATCTTCAGGTTCTCCAAGGGATTCATTTGATGATGCGTCCATCATCGCTGATCCATGATGACCAAGTCTATTGTGCCAGAGTTGAAAACTCTGACAATGAAAAGCACTTCTAGTGCTCAGTCAAGTTGGCTTTTTATAGGATGAATATCTGTAATGATAGGGACCCGACGGGGGGTCCAACGAATCATTTGTAGATGGTCTTCTCGCCATCCGTTTTGACGAGTTATATAAGGATATTCACTATTATTATCCATAGTTTCCAAGGTATTTTCGTTTTAAACGAAATATCCTTGAAACTTGGGAGATTCCTATATGATTAAGGAGAGAAATTTGCATCTTATAGTCTCGTTGTATGTGGGAGAAATTTTAATGCTTCACTAGTGCATCTAAGCACTGTTCATAATATATCACATTTCATCTATATATCAAAATGAATAGAAAATCTAAATATGCATTCATAAAGTTCCAAAAAGGAACTACAAATGAAGGAAACTAGTATTTAAAATGCAAAGATAAAAAGCAAACTAAGATAAGGCTCAATCGAGCAGATCATCATTCTCGAAGTCTTGTGCAGTGAACTTGGTCAGAGCTTGAATATCTTCCAGGTTTGTTTCAGGTGGAGGCTTCAGGCTCGCCTGATATAGGTCCTGGAGGTGGCGAGGAATGCAACAGTTTCTGGACCAATGTCCAGTCATGCCACATCTATGGCATTTGTCCTCTCAGTTCTTATTTGGAATTTGCACTGGATCAGTGTTCTTACGTTTCCATGTGAAGTTTTTCTTCCACTTGTTGTTGTTGTTCTGGGGTGGTGCTCTTGCTGGCTTCACTTCAGTTTTTCCTTTGTTCTTTCTATCCTTCTTCTTGTTTTTCCACTTCTGGGGAGAAACATGGTGGGCTTCGGGAGAGGGGCAGCACCAGCAGGGCACAGATTATGAGTGGCATGTAGTAAGTCTTTATTCTGCTCTACCCTAAGAAGGCAAGAGAGCAAATCAGAGAACTTCGTGAAGTTGCGTTCACGTTACTGTTGCATAAGGATTGCATCTTTCTCGTGGAAAGAGGCAAATGTCTTTTCCAACATGCGATGCTCCGAGACTTCTTCATCACACAATTTCAGGCGTGAGGTGATATTATGAAGTGCTGAGTTGTACTCAGTAATGGACTTATAGTTCGGAAGACGGAGATTTTTCCACTCATAACTGGCACGTGGTAGTATGGCATCAATTTGATGACTATAACGTGCCTCAAGCACTGTCCACAACTCAAAAGGGTCTTCTACGTTAAGTATTCGGCCTTTAAGGTCCAATCTATGTGTCTCTTGATATATATAATGGCTTTCGCCTTATCCATGTCAGAGAAACCGGTAGTAGAACTGCTAGCTTGCTGGGCTACTGCAGGGGACTTGCTAGCAGTTGTCTCGGCCGCTGCGGGGGCCAAAATTGAGTGAAGAAGTGCCATTGAACACAAGTGGAACTCCAAGTCCACTCGCCAGCTCAGGTAGTTCTTTCCTACTGCGTCAAGGACCACGAAATCGACGCTAGCCAATTTTGCCATTTATCTATGCAATTGAATATAAATGAATTAATATTTGTGAAAAATAAATTCACTCAAAGTAAATAAACAGTCATGTGGGGATCGACCAGATACCCTTAGAAACAAAATGTCCAAAAATGTCCGAAAATAGTCCAAAAATGAAATACAAAGAGAAAAGAAAAATACAAATTGGAAACCTATTTTGGGTGTAATGGCCATTTTCCGGTCGTACATATTTTAGCGCGTATCTTTGTTGTTTCGTGTGCGTGTTTCCGTATTTGATTTTTATAATTGCTTTCCGTAGCTCAAACGTGTGACCAAACCCCGTATTCACAACCCTCTCGAAGGCACGAGCGCCCATGTATTTTCTTTGTTATTTTTGGGTGTCGAAGAACCAATCTGCTATTAATCTCATTATTACTTATTAAAACATTAAATTTTAAAATTGAAATTGAAATCTGTTACTTTTTTAAAAAGCAAATCCTAGGATACTAATAAATGTGTACTTTTCATAAATATCAAATCATATATTTTTGAAGTCTGAACTTTTTTTTGAAAAAAAGGGATCCTAACTAATTTTTCCCACTAACAAATCCTAACAGACTACCCATATCTTTTCACATATCCCACGTAGCAGCCCCACTTCCCAATCTGCTCTCCCATGTGATGCCTATCCCCTATTCTAATATATACAGCCTAACCCTAGGGTCATATAACCCATCAGTAAACACCCTAGCCTTGCTGCTCACTCCCTCATCTCTCTCTCCCCGAAACCCAACGGACAACACCTCCCCCCTTCTCAACTCTCTCACTCTCGTCAACCTGACCTCCGACAGCCACTCCGGCCAACTCACCGCCTCTCCTCGTCTCCTCTCTCTCGCACTGCACCCCACGCCGACGAGAACCCGACAGCTCGAACCACCACACGCCTCCTCTCCAGAGATCACCTCCGCTGCGCCACCTAACCGCTCCCCGTCGAGCTTCCACTGCCGCCGGTTTTCCCTCCAGCCCAGCAAGCTGCTGCAACCGCTGGCCATCCCTCCTGACTGCAGGCCGCCCACCACTCAACCCTTTGCTCCGAACCACTGCCTCGACTTTCCCTCTGATGCGCCGCCTGGACCTCCTTTAACCTCGCTCCGCCCCTACGGTGATCTCATGCCGCAAGCCGCACTATTTCCTTCGCCCAGCGCAGCAAGCCACGACCTCTGGTCACCCACGCCAACGCCACCGTGGTTGCCGTTGTCTGGACGCCGACGTTGCCTGTCCGCCTGTACGCCTCAGTCCGCCACCTCCCCTGCAGATAAGCGAGAGCAACGTTAAACACGTGAGTTGTTATCTCTTTCGTGAACAGTAGCTAGTTGCATGTGAACTGGTGGGTTGGTGAACTCATTATATATATATATATATATATATATATATTATAGTATAAATCTGTGTAAACACCCAAATCTATTACACTAGTTTAATAGGTACGCTTCAGCTTCTGTCATATTGAGTTTATACATAACGAATGGCAAACTTGTAAATGAATGAAGGTTTATAGACAATATGTTTATATCTTAATATTAATAGTAAGTTAATTTGTTAATTTCATGCAGTTTGTATGAATGTTAGTACTTGTTATTATTATTAGGTATAGCTGTAAGTTAAGTGACATATAAGCTATTGTGATTTGTCACATGCAAGCTATTTAATTCATATAACATGTTAATATACTGTCCTTATCACCTAAGCCGTTTTAATGCATGCAGTATGTTAAATTATTAAGGATCAGTAGGGTAACCTATTAAAATAATGTGAGTAGTCATTAACAAAAGCTACATTAATAAATATATATTAGAAGGTTAGCTTTAATATTGATATATAATGGACATTAATAATACTGCCTAATGATGCTAACCTAGTCCAATTAACATACACAAACATTACCACATTTAGTTTATAAAACATGAAAGTTACCTTAATATAATTTGTTAGTAAACTGTGTGCAAGATGAGTAAACAGTTACTAATAATTCATGAGCTGTACCATAGTTTAGTATATTGTCCTATAATGTTAGTGCATAAACAGTAATGTTAGTTGATAATATGATTTGAACACCCCTAGGGTAGAGAACCTAATAAAGAGAATGAATTAATCTTTAATTATTTTGGGACGCATCTGATTCAAACATGTGTTTAATCAAAACAGAGAACCAGTCGTTCCATAGCGTAACGCTCGTCAAGACGAACCCACGACAATCGATATCACCGAAACAGGCAAGCGATACTTGCCAGTAACTATTTAGGCCATGTTTTAGGCCAATTTGTGTAGTAGAGTAAAAGAGACTAGGCGATGAAATGATAGTTGCCTAGACTCCTTATTTTGATCTAGCTTAACAATGAAGCTAGATCAGACACCATTGTTATGCTATCATTTCATGCTGCCTGTCACGTTTACTTTCAATTAACTGTACGCACTCTTATCTGCATCTTGCCATCTCATTCATGCATCAAATTGTTCCATCGTGATTGCGTAGCACACGCTACAATAAATTGTAACTATTGAGGTTAGGCGCATGCTTTGAGGGCACAACCTACGCCAAACCAAAAACACTTCCTGGCTCATGATCCAGAAGCGAGCTCAGTGTTGTTGGTTAAATACCAATGCTCGATACACGTGGAGGGGTAGGGTTAAACGGTCGCTTGAGCATAGAAGTGAGCCCGTACAGCCACTTCAGCCAAAAGACGGAAACTCTGTGCACAAAGTGATAAATTAGTGTGCGTGAAATCGTGAAATAGTGATTCGTAGCCTTCTGCTACGACGTGCTTGACGTCCCCACGTTGTGCGTGTTTGATGTGTGCAATATCTGGTTGGGGGTGTGAGATTTAAATATTTATAACCGCAAGCGCATGGTGTTGTAGTGTGGCTTGGGGGTCGAACTCAGGGAGGCGTGGTTGTGCTTGTGTCAGAAAGGACCGGATTCACCCCATGGGTGAGCTAGCCCGAATCGGTGGATGGGTTGTCACGGAAATAGAATGCGAAGGATAAACAATATAAAGAGAAACCCGGGACTTCGGTTTCCACCCTATCGTGTGATTCTCGCCAATACGGCCGGCGGATAGGGTAATGATCGGAATTGGGGTCTATTGGTGAGATGTTGCCTCTAAGAGTGATACCGGTGTCCCATGGGCCCGATATTCCGGTCGGTGCCCAGGATGATACGCCGGACTTCCCGAGTTCGGTCAGTGGGCATTCCCATGTCCATTAACACTGACCGACTCCGGGAGCACTAAGCTCGCAACGATAACTCCCAACATCTCATCCTACCGCTCCCGCGTGCTAGGATTCGACGTCTACGCTAAGGGCGTGAGCTATGGCTAGGGAGTTAACCGCCAAGTTTATTCCCCCTTGGCCCAACGGTCAAAGGCGGTCTTTTTCCCGCCGATGACAATGAAACACCCCGCGTAACCGATAGATTCCTAATCCCTATCGATTTTCTAGTCCTATGGATGCATTAGGAAGAACCCACGAAGGGGTTTCCACCAAAATCCCAGATTTGGGAACTACTCACACATTTTAGGTAAAAAGCAATCTAAATGAAAATCGACCGTTAAAAACATAATCAGACGATTGAAAAGTAGTAAGAACAATGTAAATAACACTATATTAAAGTTTGGTAAAGATCAGACAACTTACAAATATCAAATAAATTCCAGCCGTCACAAAATGGAGAGAAAACAGCAAAAATAACCACTCTCGTTTTCTGGAAACCTAGGGCTTCTATATATAGAAAACGACATCACCCGATCGGGTGAAGAATCACCCGATCAGGTGAAGAATCACCCGATCGGGTGACCTGCTGCGAACTTCGGCAGCAATCTTCAAAATTTCACCCAGTCTGGCGACACGGTCGGTTGGCGGAAGCTGCTCGTCGTTTGGATCTTGAGCTCATCGGGTGAACCGATCGGTTGATAAATCAACCGATCGGTTGGAATTGTTGCCCAAAAAGACAGAAACTTCGGAAGTTTTTGGCACGGTCTGCTGGCGGCTGGGTGAGCTCTCCGGGTCATCACTTCGAGAAAACAGCTACAGATGAACCGATCGGGTGAAGATCACCCGATCGGTTGGATTTCAGCTCCAATTTCCCGAGAAGTTAGTCGGGTTGAACCGGTCGGCGACCCGGTCGGTTGATGCTCCCGTAGCTTCAGCTGCTGTCCGGGTGGTGCACGCGTGCACCACCCGATCGGTTGGCTGTGTCCAACCGATCGGGTGGGGGCTAAAAGATGGAGATCTTTGTCGATTGACCCCCTGGATCACGCGTGACTCCTCCCGTTGCTCCGGGGACTTATGATATCGTCGTTAACCATCTCCTACGATGGCAAACTCCTGCAAACACATAAAAACACGGAGAAGTGAAAGAAAACAAGAAAATACGAGAAAATGGATACGAGACGACGGAAAATAACGGAAAAACACAAAAGAAGACGTGCGTGAATATATGAAATATAAACGCACGTCAAAATCCCCAAGCTGAACCCTTCCTCGTCCTTGAGGAAGACGAGCGAGAGTAGGAACTCGGAGGGAGAAAATAGAGGGAAAGAGAGAAAAAGAGAACTCTAAATCCTAAATCGCCCGTCAGGGCCAACAAAATAAAAAACGACACACCTAGCGAGCAAACGCCAAATCACATCACTAAACCAAGGAATACGAGTCCAGACAAGTGCCCTGGGCCCACGCGGTGAAGCGCGAGTGAGTGTGGTCGTGTGCTAGCAGACGGTGTCGCTATCTACATTGTGCTATAAGCTCCATATACACAAATCCAAGAAATGACCCAAATATCGATTCGATTTAGAAATTGCGGTGAATATATAGCTCAATTATGCAAGAGAAGAGTATGAGAATAGAAACATGTCATGTGTCAGGGACTCCACAGCTAGGGACTCGGACATCACCACACTATCGCCTAGATAATAGCTAGAAATTCCATATTCCATGTGTTTTCGAAAGCGATGGGGGTTGAGTTGATGTGGAGTAGAACACTCGGTGCAAATTCTTGTCTTCCCTTTATTCTCGATAGGTAGGGAAATATTCACACACAATTTTTTTGGGTTTTGGATATATGAATTTTTTTTGGATTTTTGGCTATACATATGTATATTTTTTTCTTTCTTTTCTCTTTTCTTTTCTTTTTCTTTTTTTGGGTTTTTCTTTTATCTCTTTTTTGGATTTTTGGATTTTGGGATATATACATGTGTACTCTCCCAAGTTGGAGAATGGTACACGACGAGGGGATTTGCACCAAGTAAAGTAAA
Source organism: Scilla litardierei (assembly GCA_030789695.1). Lineage (NCBI taxonomy): Eukaryota > Viridiplantae > Streptophyta > Magnoliopsida > Asparagales > Asparagaceae > Scilla > Scilla litardierei. The sequence goes on along the minus strand of CM061135.1, from coordinate 135,538,826 downwards.
AAATAAATCGGATTCTAAACACTTGGGCAAGGGAAATGTCTCGCTAATCAGAGCATAGGCTAAAATGGGTTATCCTAGTTCTAACTGTGGAATCCCGACACATGCGAAATGAAGCATACGATATATGTATATTCACGCATACAGAAGCAGATAAGAGAAGCAAATACCGCATATTCAAATCGAAACATGATAATCTAGGGATTATTCCTGGACAGGTATATAAAACAAAATCGCAAAGTAGAAGCACACCAAACGCTAGTCACGACACACGACTCATAACAAGGCTAAGTGGACCCACGATGCATGAAATGCAAGAGGACTCGACTTCCTAGGGTTAGTGAATGTGATTATCGAAGCCATGCTAGGTGTGTGTGTGATTTTGGTGGCAATTCATCATAAGGTTCATCTCTAGGAGAAAGAGATAAAAAGAGGAAAAGAAAAAATAAAGACACGAAGAAAACGACTCAAAAACGAGGAAAAACAGCACAAATGACGCACGAAGTGCGACTCCCCCAAGCTAAAACTTGCATTGCCCTCAATGCAATAAGAGTAAATACGGGAGGGCAATGAAAATGGGGGGGGGGGGATATGCACCGACACAAAAGACATGAAAAACAAGAAAAACAAGAAAAACACACATACAAAACTGAAAATAAAAATAAAAGTAAAAATAAAGATAAAGATCACACCACACGACATACAAACGTAGAATAAAAAATAGAAAATCACATGACACAACATATATAACAAGCACACACAGAAAACATCACACGACAGCACACAGAAAGATTGACTTCCCCCAAGTTAGACATGACAATGCTAGCGATATAATATGATCATGAAAATGCAGAGATAAGCAAGGGGGAGGTCTGAAAACAAAAGGAAAATCAAAAAGCAGGAGAGGAATCATCCTCGTCTTCCTCGGTGGAAGATGTGGGGGATGCGATGGAGTAGGCGGGAGAGGTGACTGGTGTGCGGAGAAGTGGAGAAAGTGGTCGGGGTGATGGATCGGTGGGTATGGATGTGTGAATGATGGGTGGAGTCGTGGTGGTGATGGTGAGTGGGAGTGAAAGGGCGACCAACGCGGAGGTTGAAGGGGTAGAAATGGAGGTGAATGGAGTGGATACGGCGACAGATGGGGTGGGTACGTCGACAAAAGTGGATGGTGGTGGAAGTGATCGCGAGCGCACCTGCAATTTATTGCAGCGCACGTATGGGGTGACAGAAGTGGAGGGTAGTGGAGCTGTGGGGACGACAGTGGAGGGAATGGAGATGGTAAGAGAAGATGAGGTAGTGGGGATGGAAGTAGTGATGGAAGTGGTGATAGGAGGGGATGGTCGCCTAGGGGGTGATGGTGGAGGTGAGGAATGTGATGGGGGAGGTGAAAATCGTCGAGGGGGTGAAGGTGGTGGTGTGGGTGGAGGAGGTCCATGGACGTGTGCGAGAAGGCGAAGGATGGCGGCCACATTCCTCTCAAGTGTGAGGAAATGTGTGTGACTGAAGATGGAAGAGGATGGGACCGAGGAGGTCAAAGAGGATGCGGTAGCGCGCAATGAAGCTATCTCGACCTCGAGGTGGAGGCGAGTAGAAGCGGCTCGACGAAAGGTGGAGGTGGTCGTCGTACGAATCGGAGAGGTGGTGACAGTGGTGGTGGGAAGGGAAGCCGGGACGGCACTACTAGGCCCAGCCCCAGGGTCATCACGGTGCACAGGGATGTCCTGCTCGCCCAAGTGGGCGGTAGGGGAAAGTGGTCTGGGTGCGCCGTGGGGAAGGAATGGAAGGCGGACCCCCTTCATAAACTCAGGATCGGAAGGAAATGTCCAATCTGCCACCAAAGCAATAGTCATACGAGCGGGGTTGGGCAGAATGGTATAGGGAGCCGGAGGGTGTCCATAATGGAAGGTGAAGCGGCCATCGGGGTGGGGCTTAATCATGTGAATATGCCGCAGGACATCTAGATCTAGACGTGAGGGTCCTGCGGCAGTGGGTGTGTCACGGGGGGTGATAATGTTGAACTGGGGAGCCGAAGCTATGATCGTGATAAGGCCCCCGCAACAAAGCTTGCCCTTGCTGGCACGGCTAATCTTAAGAAGCTTGGAGACAAGCCAAGCACCGGCATGGACGGGAACGGTAGGGGCCCTAAAAGAAATCCCGTCATCACCCCGAACGAAGGGAAAGGTCATGGCCCAAAGAATGAAGAGATCAGGGATGGTCACGGTACCTGACTCATCCCTGGGGAAAACGTGGAAGAAATGATTCGGTGGGCCAGACGGAAGATGTGGTGAATGATGGAGGAGGCCTTGGCCTTACCTCAGGGATAGTCAGGGTGCAGGGTGAGGCGGAACCAAAACTGATCGACGTCAAATTCGGGGGATACCTGGAGGGGCGGGTAGCGTCGTCCCCAAGGATGGGGAAACCAAAGATGTTATTAATTTCATTTAGGTAGGTGCGAATGGTTCTATTACAGACACGGAAGATGACGATCGAACCCGACTCACATACAAGTATGGATAGAAATTCGAGTGTGAGGGAGGGGTAGGATACCGCGGTGGCGTTTAGGAAAGCTAACCAACCTAAATTGGCAAAGAGAGTCTCGACCTCGGTGAATACGCCAAGATCGATAAGCGTTTGGGTGTGGGTGAATTTGGTCGATAGATGCCCCCGAGCATCAAGTCTATGATAGAAATCCTTATGCTCCTGGTTC
>CM061135.1:134208519-134250027 GCA_030789695.1 Scilla litardierei | reverse complement strand
GCCTTGTCTACTACGGAGGCAAAATATATGGCATTGACTGAAGTGGTGAAGGAAGCGATATGCCTGATGGGCTTGATGGATGGTCTGGGAGTCTACCAAGAGAGGCATGATCTTCATTGTGATAGCCAGAGTGTTGTACACTTGGCTAAGAATCAAGTCTTCCATGCTCGTACAAAGCATATCGATGTGATATTACACTTTGTCCGTGACTATGTGGGAGAAGACGACGACGATATCAACTTGTTGAAGATCGAAATAGATGACAACCCGGCAGACATGTTGACGAAGGTTGTATCTGTAAGGACTGCCTTACCCTTGCAATACTAACAACACACTATGGGGTGGTGAATAGTGTAATGGCAATAAATTGTCCAATTAAAATTAAACTTGCAAATGCGGAATAATAAATGCAAGAGGAAATAATTGACACAATCAATCCAAACACAAACACAAGAATATACACTGGTTCCCCAAACTTGGGTACGTCCAGTCACACCAATATTCACTATAATCTCACAAAGAGATACCTCACCAAGAGAATTTTGCCCTACACAAGGACCCAACCAACCCTACACAGGGGTTAAACTCTCACCTAGAGAATTACTAACTCCCACTCAAAGAATTAGGGTTAGCCCTACACTAGGACACCAAACCCCCACTAAGAGAGTTATTCCCACTAAGAGAATATCCTATAAGCCCACAAAGAGATATACTCCCACAAAGAGAGAAAGACTAATTCCCACAGAGAGAATTAGTGTAACAAAGAAACACCAAGTAAAATAAATACTCTTACCTATACCTTGAGATGCTTACTCGTAGATGAATGCAAGGCATGGAAGAGGATCTTCAAGTATTGAGATTTGCTTGAAAGCACTTGGATGATTTCCCTTGAGCTGGACTTCAATGCATGAAGATGAATGAGATCTCAAAGAGGCAAATGAGAGAGTTTGAGAGTGGCTTAATCAATCTCTAATGATTTGCAATCGCATCAAGAAGTTCATATGAACTCAGCCCTCTCATATATTAGGAACCATATATCAACCCTCAAAAACCAAGGAAACATCCAAAAACAAAAAGCTGCAACGGCTAGTTTCTGGGCAGAAACTTCACTGACAGTCGACTGATGAACAAATGACAGTCGACTGTCCAACGGCTAGAAAATATCCAACGGCTATAATCTGAGCCTCGACAGTCGACTGATGAAGTCGATACAGTCGACCGTAAACAGGACAGTAGCCTGTAAAACCTTCAGCAGGCGACTGCTGTAGGAGATGGAATAAAACAGAGAGTTGCACTCTTTCTCTAGAAGGCATACATGCGACTGATAACAAGAATACAGTCGACTGTAAATTCCTCATCAGTCGACTGCTGCAGGAGATGGAGAAAAACAGAAAGAGACAGTATATGCACTTACGCCTTTCAGACGACTGTTGACCATTCCTCAGGCGACTGTAAATATTCAGGCGACTGTAAATTGATCATCAGTCGACTGATGCGACAAGCTCAAGTAGAGTCACTAGAAATGTTGACTTGAGCAGTGCATCACAGTCGACTGTAGAAGGCTCGACAGGCAACTGGAATCACCCAGTCGACTGTGAATCCTTCAGCAGTCAGTAGGAGAACCAGAGACTCCAAATGAGTCTTTGGTCATGATGAGCCTATTGGGTTGGATTCTATGATAATCCTAAGGCTCACTAAGATGGTTAGAATGCATATGCATGAATGAGTAGACCATCTATCAAGGCATTACATTAACATAGACTCAAATGAGAGAGAAAGCAATAAAGAAAATATTACATGGATTACAATGCTTTCCTTAGAGTCTATGACTTCAATCTTGATGCCTTGATGCTCTCCATCAACTCCAAGCTTTGGTACCCCTTGAGTCCAAGCTTTGGCCTTTCTCCACTTGATGTACATCCTTGCACCAAGTTTTTAGCCTCCAAAAATGATATTCTTGAAATGTAACTATGAGACTAAAACACGATAGTCATTAGCAACAACATAATGTTGTGATCATCATCAAAATAACATTGGTATGAAACACCAATACTCAACAGTATCGGGGTCCAAGTTCAAGCAATGCTTGAGCTTACTCAATGTAGTTCCGAGATGATGTCGTGGAGGCCCCAGCTTGGGGATTGTGGCTTGATGGAGTCAGTTGAAGCTCGAAAGAGCATTGGGCTCTTCGGAGCACAAAGGTGGGGGAACACCAATCGATGCTCCACAAGGTGATGCAGTGCGGGTCATTCGACGGTCGAAGACTCGAAGCTCGCCAAGGTGGAGATTTGTTAAAGTTGGCTCGATTCGGCGCTGAAGGAGCATTGGTCGAACAGACGAGTTATCTTGTGCAGATTTAACTCAGATATGCTTAGGTCCAACCTATCTGACTATGCACAAGTCAAATACAAGGATGTCGAGCTATTGGTCTTCTACAACGCAGGTAGTCGATTGGTCGTCAGCTCGGTTGAAGTCCGCGTTCTGATGGTCAGTCGTTCGGCATTGGGTCGTTAGGTCGTAACTCGGTTGAAGTCCGCGTTCGGTCGATCGGTCGTTTAGTGGCGTATTGGTCGACAACTCTACGAGTTTGAGCTATCGGATAGCTCGAACGCTCGGCTCATCGCATCGATCGTGTACATAAGCAAGATCGGTCGGTCGAAGGGAGCCCATTGGGATGTGGCCCACTAGGATGCGACAGAGGCCCACTAGGGTGCGACACATTAATTGCGTAGAGCTGTGATTTCATTGAATACCATTAAAGTCGGGATTCGTATCGTTTGGAATTCCTAGCCAATGATGACACATATTGTAACATATGGCTATAAATATGTGGTCTTGACTAGGGTTTTTAGAGAGGAACATATTGAGAGAATTTGAGCCGCCATTTGTGAAAGCCAACTATGAGAGATTGTATTGTGAGCTTTTGGAGAGTGTTGGATACGTCTAGTTGGATACAACGATCAATGACTTCGTGTTTGATGATAACAAACGTGTGTGAACGATTTGATGTGTATGCTAAGTGTTTTTCAGGAGTGGCACTCTTGCAAATACGCAAAAGGAAACTAAGTCAAAGTGATGGAGAATTTGTTATCCATTAGCAAAGTGGACTTGGTCAAAGATGGAGATAAATGGATACACATATTGGACTAAGTCAAAGATAGGAAGATAAGGAGAAATTCAATTCAAATCCATATTTGAATTGATTCAAATCAATTGGTGCATAAATCAAATCCTATTCCTACACAAATGAAGACTTGGTCAAAGATGAAGAGATATGTAGAATCTCATGTAAATCAATTGTGGTTAAATGAGATCCAATTCTAATCCTAAAGCCATATAAATTCAAACTCTATATCCAATGATAATTGAAGAGATCTTCCATGGCGATTCATTCAAATCCTATTCAAGTTAGGATTCCATCCAATCTCCTTCAATTATGGGATTCTATTTGATTCTAATTGATCCCATCATCTCCTATATAAACCGACATCCAAAAAAGAGAAAAAACAAGGCCGGCCCTAAACTGATTTCTCTTCATCTTGGTCGAATTTATCCTCCAAGCTTCAAAGATATCATCAAATTCGCAGGAAGAAGAAGGAGCTCGCCGGACAACACTAAAAAGTGCATAACTTTCTCCACAGAGCTCGGATCGACGAACCGTTTGCGCCAGGACGATCACAACTCAGTGCTCTACAACTTGGTGTTATTTTTATGATTTTAATCTATGTATTAAATCAGTAGTATTTATTCTAGCATGAGTTGTATTCTGAATAGCTTCATATATTTCATCATCTCCTATGCCAAAGTTCTTCATCATCTTCAAGCATTGCCTCAAGCATAAGGAACCATCCATCATCAAGTTATATATCCAAGCATAAGCCATCTTCAACCTAGAGAAGCAAGTAATCAAAGGCCACCATCTTTGAAGAAGCAAAGTCCAAGAGATCAAATTCCAAGCCCTAGGACGCACTTCAAATATCTGAGAATTCATCTCCATGAGAGCATCCAAATCGGCCCTTTCTTCTTTTTCAGTCGAAGAGGACGAGCTCACGATTCCAACGAGTATTTATTTGGATTTTTCTGAGCTTGGTTCAATTTACAACAATTTCTGGAAGACGGGGCAGAAACATATTTTACGCACAGACTGCTGCCGATTCTGCAGAACAGAGAATTGATTTACGCACAAACCAGATTCAGGCAGATTTGCGCATCGAACTTCGGAGGGCTATATCTTGATATACAGACATCGGATTGAGACACCGTTTGCGCCAGCACAAAGCTGACGACGCGTTGATCGACAAAGACTACAACACCGACACGAACTGAGCTTTCTAAACTCTTATTACTTTATAATCGTGTACTTGGTGTATAGATCTTTGTAGGGGAAACTTTACCATATTTATGAATTTTGGTGTCTTGTCTAGTGTGGTACTAGACAAGAGTGACTTGACTAGTTGGGGCTAGTCAAGTGAGAGCTTATACTAGGATTAGTTTTGTTTAGCACCGGTGGAGTACAGATACCAAGAGCCAGTGAGTGTAGAGACGTGGGTGCTCTAGCTACATGTTGTACCGGTAACATTATTAATCTAGTATTTGCTTTCGGGACTGGACGTAGGTCGTGGGGGCAATCGAACCAGGGTAAATCTGTTGTGATCTATGATTGCTCATTATTTACTCTGCATCTGCTATAACTGCATGTGATTGCTCGTGGGTTGCACGAGAATTTTTATTAGCTTATTCACCCCCGGGCTTAGATCCAGATCCAACAAGTGGTATCAGAGCAGGTTAGAGGATCTAGGCTACATTGACCATGAATTCTATTGCTTGTGCTTTTGCTGAAGGTCAGTCCATATTACGACCCCCTAAATTTAATGATGCTGATTATGCTTATTGAAAATCTAGAATGAAAATTTATTTAGTGTGTTGATTATAAAGTGTGGAAAATTGTTGAAAATGGATATAAACCACCTGTGATTAAAATTGAAGACACTGAAATAATTAAACCTGAAGAAAAATGGAATGATGCTGATTGGAGTCTTTATTCTTTAAATGTTAAAGCTATGAATGCTCATCTGCTATGTTGATAAATCTGAATTTAATCGTATCTCACATTGTTTAACTGCACATGATATGGCATACGCTAGAGGTGATGCGTGAGGGAACGTCACAGGTGAAGGAGTCTAGACTTGCGTTGCTGAGCACAAAGTACGAGAGCTTCCATATGCTTCCATCAGAATCCATATCAGAGATGTTCACGAGGTTCACAGACATCGTCTACAAGTCTAGCTCCATTGGTAAGCCATACTCTAGTCTTGAACAGGTGAGGAAAATCTTAAGGGCGCTGTCAAGCTCGTTCCGTCCCAAAGTCACTTCCATTCAAAAAGCTAAAGATCTATCACAAATGAGAGTGGAGGACTTGATAGGAAACTTAATGTCTCACGAGCTTGAGCTGCAGAGTATAGAGGCTAGGGAGAAACCAGAGTCAAATGCTCCAAAACCATTGGCTCTTCAAGCTAAAGAAGACGAAGATGATAATGAGGAGATAGCGGTGATGGAGAAAAATTACAGAAGATACATCAAGACTCCCCATGGAAGAGCTGAAATGTCTAACAGGTTTAATCGCTCCAATTTAATCCTTCTAGAAATTTATCTGAACAGACTGCTACTGATAAGGTTAAATGTTTTAAATGTAAAAAGTAGGGACACTTTATGAAGGATTGCCAACAAGAAGAGAATTATCTTGTTGAAAAGAAATGAAAAGCTTTGGCACTAACGTGGGATATGGATAGCGAGGATGAGACTGAGGAGACAACCCACACCTCCCTTTGCTTAATGGGAAAACTTGATAAGGTAACAAAAGCTCAACTTCTGAGTACTATTAATGAAAAATACAATATGAAATTGACAACCTAGAATCTACTATAGAAAAACGCGAATCCACATTACAAGAGTATAGAAATGTCAATGATGCATTACAAGAGTATAGAAATGTCAATGATGAATTGCAATAAGACACTTACCACATGGCATTAGAAATTAAGGAACTAAAAAGAAACATTGTTGCATGTGATTCAACCATGAATTTGTTGGAAAAGGAGAAATCTAGGTTGCATGAAAAAGCTGAATGTCTTATTTGTTCTGCTTTTTTTGAATAGTTAGCTTGTTCCTTTTATTGAGAACTGTACAAAAGTGTTACATCTTAAGATAGGCCTGAGGTTTCAATAGAGGGAGGATATGGCACAAGCACCGTCACTCTCTACTATTTAATCCACATCCTATAATATCTATACATGAACTAAACAAAATAGAGCAATAGAGCATTCGGTATTCAACCAGCGTCTCTGAATTTCCAGTTTGCTAAGACCACCCTTTCAGCTTCCGAAGTTGGTTCATGGTTTCTCATAAGGATTCTGATATCAGCAATGATATCCTCAAAAAGCATTGTTGCTGGTCTTTCCTCATTTTCAAAAATTCGCCTATTTCTACTGTGTTAAATGGTATTCGCATGTATAAGTAAACTGTGATTAAGCAAGAAACTGAAATTGAATTGCTTAATGAAAAAATGAGCATGCTAAATACTGAGCTTAAAAGAAAAATAATTGATGAAGAGGACAATAAGAAGGCTTTTATAAGTAAATGCACTTTAATTGTGAATGAAAATGTTTTATTGAAATCCAAAGTCACTAGTCTAGAATTGTCATTAAAGAAATTTTCTATTGGTAAATACTCGCTGGATACTATTCTTGAAAATCAAGTATATGACAATAATAGACGTGTACTTGGATTTGGTTCTAAAAATGTTGAAAAGCCTAAGCATAAGAAAATTCACAATGAGCCTATGAAAGTTAAAATATGTATGCAAAGTGCTTTACTTGTGCTAGTGTTGGTCATACTTCATATCATTGCAAATTTAGGAACACGAATATTAAATTCAAACAAGTGTGGGTTCCTAAAATTTGATAACTAACATGAGTGGACCTTGTTGGATTCCAAGGTCACACATAACATCTACCGTGTATGTAAGATGGAGATGGCAAGGAACTATAGATTGAACGTTGCATTTTTTAGTTCCTTAGTCAAACGACATCGCGAAGGTATGGTTTCTATTTTGAGCTTAATTCATAGCATTTTCTTGTGTGATTGACTTTTTTATTTTGTGTGCTAGCTGTAATGCCCTACCAGCTACTGCACAAGTACTAGAGGGGGGGTGAATAGTACTTTAAAATAATAAGGAGTATAATTCCAAATTAAATTGCAATCAACTACCAAATCAATTTGCGGAAGCTTAAATTGAATGACGACAACGAAATTAACAATGCTAACAAACGATGTTAATGGGTTCGGATCCACCCAAGTCTCCCCGACTTGTTCCCGGTGATCCTACGTCCCAACCACCCGGATCCCCTCCGGATACTTGAGTTAGAAACCCTAACTCAAGATTTCCACTATGAATATCTTGTGAAAAAACCTTCACAAGATCAAATCATACATGCAATGGCAAAGTGAATCCCACAACCCGGGATCACAAACTTCTCTCACAACCGAGAGAACCAATAAGCAATATAAAAGAGTTTATATGAAATAAACAAGCTTACCACAAAATCATATACCTTGAGTTTTTCTTACCCAATAGGTGGAATGAAGGATTTGAGGAAGATGAAGTCACCAAGCCCTAGCACCAAGGAAATGAGCAGCAATGGGTGCCTAGGGAAGAGTTGGAGACTTGGATCAAGCAATAGCTTGAAGAGCTCACCAAGAACAACCTTCTCTCTAGATCTAGAAATGAGAGAGAATGGGTTTCTTGTGAGGAAGAGAGCTTTAGATTTGAGGGAGAATGGCTATCTCTTTAGAACTCAATGAATCTCTTAATGGCAGCTCTCACCTAGATGAAAATGACCTAGGTTCGTATTTATAGGGTCCCATAAAAACAAGTTAGGTCATTCACCAACGGATAGAAATCTGAGAGACTTAGTCGGTCAAAGAACAGTCACTGACCGACTAGTTCATCAACTAGTCGGTCAGCCAAACAACGAGGACCGACTAAGAGTAGATCTGAGAAGAAAGAGAATTTCAGACCTAGAAATCTAGTCGGTCCAAGAACACTGTCTGACCGACTAGTTTCACAACTAGTCGGTCATCCAATGAACGTAGACCGACTAAGAGGCAAAATAACTTAGTCTGAAGGCAAGTTGACTTAGTCGGTCCAAGAACAAAAGTTGACCGACTAGAGTGTCAACTAGTCGGTCACCAAACGTTCTTAGACCGACTAAGGGATGAACAGTAGCTTAGGATAAATATAGCATGAACAGTAAGTCACAACTAGTCGGTCAAAGAAGCATCACTGACCGACTAGTTCACAAACTAGTCGGTCGGTGAGTCAACGTAGACCGACTAACTGTAAACAGTAAAGTCCAAGAAATTAAGGAATCAAACTAGTCGGTCCAAGAACAGTTGCCGACCGACTAGATCACCATCTAGTCGGTCAGTACTTGTTCTTGTACCAACTAACATGCACAACAAAGTCCAAATCGAAGCGCGACGCTTCGAGGAAGTTAGAATGAACTTGTGCAAGGATCCTAGAGCTACGAAATGAGCGTAATGAAGATAGAAACGTAAGATATACTCAATGCTTAACATTCTATCAATCGAAACTAAAAGACTATAAATAAAACCTTAATAAACGGTCTTTGAGAGCTTCGATTGAATCTTCATAACTTCCAAAGCGTTGCAGGAGCTTCAACGAAGCTTTAGGCTTGAATACGAGCTTTTGGAAGTGTTGAGATGTCGCTTTGAATATTCTCGTGAAATTGGCGACGATCTCAAAAACTGCGCTCACAAATTGTTAGTTCATGGATTATTTATGTTTGCTCATCATCAAAACCAAATCCGGGGAGTCCAATATTCAACATTCTCCCCCTTTTTGGTGATGACAAACCAACATAAATAATAATCAAAAATAATAATTCAAATGTAAAATACTTACTCCCCCTGCATTGATGACACGTTAATTCCAAAATGAATATATATGAATTGCATCAATCAGACGAGTAAGATATATAATGAGAATTGATTTTTGAAATATCGGATTTTGAAAATTCTTATATATATCTTAACTCCCCCTGAATCTAACATATCAAATTAGATTCTTGGAAATTGAGTTAAATTTTCATTTGCGCTATTTATTATCATTATCTCTCCCCCTTTGGCATTATCCCAAAAATGGGGGGCATACAACGACAACAATTAGGAAATGTAAAATCCAACATCGGGAGTCGTAGACAAAGACAATGGACCAACTTGACACCAAGAAAAAAAATGTGGAAATCAAATCAAGGTGTGCCAAAATGTCCAATATATAAAAAAAATCAAAATCATCAAAAACACCAAATAATTATTCATTTCTTGAATAAAGAAACATACTCTTCAATATTCAATATTCTTGGTTAATTTTGTGCATGGAAAACAATTCTATACAATTATAGAATTTAAATCTATTTAACCAAGTTTTTATGCGTCGAGCGACGAAATCACATTTCAAATGTATTCAACGAATATTAAAATTTGCACGACGAATAAAAGACAAAGTGAACGATGATGAACATATATATATATATAGACAACATGAGTACATCCAAAAAAAATATCACATCGAATATATGAGGTACATCATATGAAGTGAGACACACCATCTATATAAACAACAAAAAGTACATCATCATCATCAACATCGTCATATCATAAAATCCAAAAACGACATCCAGAAAGCACAAAAAAAATACATCAAAGCATCTCTCAACCCCATCCTAACCCAAAACACTCTCACTAAAATATATCATCCAGAATGCAGTGGAGAGTCCTCGGAACAGACGATCACGAGGAGGCTGGATCTGCAGCGTCCGTGGGTCCAGTCGACGGAGTGGACTCAGGCTCTGCAGGAAGAAGAGGTGTCTCAACAGATGGAATCGTCGGGGCAGGAGTCGAGATCTCAGGAACAGGCTCTACAGCAGCAGGGGTCTCGACAGCAGATGTGTCGGCAGGAAGATCAGCAGGCACGGCAGCAGGGTCAGCAGCAGGCTCAGAAGTCTGAAGAGCTGCAGCAGATTGCTCTGGAACACCGGAAGTGGTGCCATCTCCAGGAGCAGAAGTAGAAGTACCAGCAGCAGCAGCAGCAGTGGCCTCATCGCCACGGGCAAAAGAAGTGACAAGCTCGTCAATCTCCTCATCGTCCATCTCCTCGGCCTCAGAAACTGAAGGAGGAAGATCGATCCCCATCAGACGAGCCATACGACAAACGACCTCCTCGGTACGAGCCAAACGTGACTCGTGCCGACGAAGAAGGCGTACGACATCGTCCAATGTAGCAGGACGAGAGGGGGCTGCAGCAGCTGACGGAGAAGCCTGAGAAGCAGATGCGGTAGACCTCTGCACGTGACGAAGAGCCGCTAGAGATTTCTTCACGGCCGTCGCGTTCAGAGGCGTACCCAAGGGACGCTCATCGTCAGGAGGGAGAGGGACTCGGAAATGACGAAATACGAGAGTCAACAGGCAAGGGTATGGAATGTGCGCAGACTTATTGGTCTTGCGTATACACTCGAAAGAATCCATCTTATCGAGTATCACGCGAGCCCAATTAATCTCGCACCCCAAGAAAAGAGCGTATATGAGCTTCAAAAACGGCTGAGAGGGAAGTGAAGAGGAACCATACTTAGGAAGAAGACAAGACTTCAAAATTAGGTTAAGAACCCACGCATTCGGCTTAAAGGATTTCGAAGGAACACCAATGAATGCGGAGGGGATAACCTGGAAAATCTCAGAAAGAACAGTCTGATCCAAGGAAGAGATATCGTCTACGGAAATGTCCGAAGGGAGGAGACCGGACGATGAACAACCAAGAATCTCCCCCAAGATTTCTGCCGTGAGAACTATAGGAGTTCCCAAGACAGTCGTCTCAATGGAGTGGCTGGCATCGTACTGGCCTCGAATGCGATTGGCATAGAACAATTTCACGAGGCGAGGATACGGTTTGGGATTGGCTTTGGGGTCGTATCGGAGATAATCTAGAAGGCCACTATAAGACAGAAGATCAGCAAGGCCGAGAAAATCAGAGAACTGAACGTAATGCTCTAACAACAGTGGACAGTGCTCTATACGGTTGTACGCGGCGAGACACTGAGGGTCATCGCGGCACAACGATATGTCTACACCGCCAACTGGCATAGGAGCTTTACCCTTGGCCTTACGGGTCTTCGGATGTGGGGTAGGTTCCCTAGTAGGCTCATCCTCAGGGATAAAATCAGTATCGGAATCGGGAGGAGGAGCCGGAGATTGGAGAATAGGCTTTTTGGTCTTGGATTTACGGGGTTTAGCTGTGGCAGTCCTAGGCTTCTTAAGAGGAGGCGATGATGGAGAGGCTAGGGTAGACTTGGCACGACGCTTAGGCTTCGGGGGATTCCTAGGGTCCGAAGGTTGTTCTACGGTCATAGGAGAGGCCCCGGAAGAGGTGATAGGAATTCGAGTCTTAGCCATAGTACTACGAGCACAATCAATCGAAGAAAATCACAAGCAACCTAGAGATCACAAGCTAACAACCCTAGAGATCAAGAAAAATCGAAAAATCACAAGCCCTAGGTTAGAAAACTAGAATCCGAAACCCTAGAATACCTAGGAGGAGAAATCGAACCCTAGGGCAAGAAATCGACCTAGGAGAGGGAGGGAGATACCTAGGAGGTGGAGTCGACGGCGGCGGACAGCGGCGATGGCCGGAGAAACGGCCGGAGACGACGGAAGTTGAAAGGGCTCGAGAGGGGGGTTTGGGGTTTTCGGGCTGGAGCAAAAGAGAAGACCGACTAATAGAGAGATTAGTCGGATGAAGTAGAGAATAAGTCGGTCGGGATACGAAAAGACTCAACTGCCCTAACACACTTAGTCGGTCACAGTTCAAGCACTGACCGACTAGATTACGATCTAGTCGGTCGGTCAATGAGCTTGAACCGACTAAGTCGAAACAGTAGCTCAGATAAATTTCTAGGGCAAGAATTAGTCGGTCGCAGTATATTCACTGACCGACTAGTTTTCAATCTAGTCGGTCGGAAAGTGTACTGTGACCGACTAAAGAAAGAAAAAGATAGGAGTTAGATATATGCTTGATCTAGTCGGTCTGAGTTCATTTGCTGACCGACTAGATGAGCATCTAGTCGGTTGACAAGTGAACTGAAACCGACTAGAAGAGTCCAAAAGTAGAAATTTGATTTCTCTTCACAAGCCACTTGGATGAAACATCCTAACTCACTCATTAGTCATCTAAATTACCCCATAAAACGTCGAAATCTTAAATACGACATTGAAATACGAATTCGAGCAATAAATTCAAATAAATCACATAAAATTCACAAAAATTCAATTAATCTAGCATGAATGAAATATTTCGAAATATAATAGCATGCAAGATAGTTGAATTAAAATATGAATCTTATATCTCGGATTCACCCATAATCCCCAATTCTCGACGTAACCGCACAAAGGAGTCCTCCTTTAGGGGTTTCGTGAAAATATCGGCGATTTGCTTTTGGGTTTCAACGTACACTAAAATGATGTCCTTTTTAGCAACATGATCATCTAAGAAATGGTGTCGGACATCTATGTGTTTCGATCGGGAATGGTGCACCGGATTCTTTGAAAGACAAATAGCACTTTGGTTATCCACCATGATAGGGCTAGTATCACAATGAATACCAAAATCCTTCAATGTGTGTCTCATCCAAAGAACCTGGGCACAAGCGGCACCAGCGGCAATATATTCCGCCTCGGTGGTTGAAAGTGATACGGAATTTTGCTTCTTGGAAAACCAAGAGACAAGAGAATTTCCTAGAAAATGGCAAGTGCCACTAGTACTTTTCCTGTCGGATTTGCATCCCGCATAATCGGCATCACTGTATGAGACTAACTCATACGTGCTAGATTTCGGATAAAGTAATCCAAAATCTAAAGTGTAACTTAGATAGCGAAAAATACGTTTTACCGCTACTAAGTGAGAATCCTTAGGTTGAGACTGATAACGAGCACATATGCATACGGCAAACATAATATCGGGCCTACTTGCGGTAAGATAAAGCAAACTACCTATCATACCTCGATATAGACGAATGTCTACATCCTTACCGCCCGTATCCTTGTCAAGATGCGTAGTCGTGCTCATCGGAGTCTTTTTCCCGGAGGCATTCTCCATTCCAAATCGCTTTAGCAACTCCACCGTGTACTTCGTTTGGTGGATGAAGATTGCATCGTTCATTTGGCGAATTTGGAGACCTAAGAAATATTTGAGTTCGCACATATGGCTCATCTCAAATTGTTCCTTCATAACATTAGAAAACTCTTCGCAAAGAGTGAAGTTAGTAGCACCGAAAATGATATCATCAACATAAATTTGAACTAATAAAATATCATTATTCGCATGCTTAATAAAAAGTGTTGAATCGGCTTCGCCCATTTTAAAATTCAAATCCAAAAGAAAATTCTTTAGGCGATCATACCAAGCTCGAGGAGCTTGTCTCAAACCATAAAGAGCTTTCTTTAGTTTAAAAACGTGATTTGGAAATTTTTCATTTATGAAGCCCGGAGGTTGAGAAACGTAAACTTCCTCAACGACATCTCCGTTTTAAAATGCACTTTTAACATCCATTTGAAATAATTTAAAATTCTTATGGCATGCAAAAGACAAAAGTAATCTAATTGATTCTAATCTAGCTACCGGAGCGAAAGATTCTTCAAAATCGATACCTTCCTCTTGACGATAGCCTTGAGCTACTAACCGAGCTTTGTTCCGGACGACGACTTGGTTTTCGTCGGTTTTGTTCTTGAAGATCCACTTTGTCCCTATGACGGTGTGGTTCTTCGATGGCAATGGAACAAGCTCCCAAACTTCATTCCTCTCGAATTGAATGAGCTCCTCCTCCATGGCTAAGATCCAAGCGCTATCTTCGCATGCTTCATTAATATTCTTTGGCTCTATCGATGAGGCAAAGGCACAATTTGCGAAGTGGTGAACTTGCGATCTCGTCTTGACACTATCATAGATATTGCCAATGACTTGCTCATGGGGATGGTCACGAACCGAATGAAGCCGTTTGGGAATACCTTGATCACTAGGAACATTCTCAACAACTTCATTAGTTGGGTTAGTCTCAATAGAATCAATAGAATCATTAGACTTAGAATTATCAAACGAATCACATAAAACATCCATAGAATCATTATCATTTGAAATTCTAGTTGGAACAAATCCTTCATTAAATGAGACATGAAGCGACTCCTCGATCGTTGAGGTTCGTTTGTTGAATATCCGGTAGGCTTTGCTACGCGTAGAGTATCCAACAAAGATCCCCTCATCGGATCTTGGATCGAATTTGTCCAAACTACCATATGTGTTCTTAATAAAACATTTCGAACCGAAAACACGAAAATGTTTAACTTGAGGCAACCTACCAAACAACAATTCATAACAAGTTTGTTTAGTGCCGGGCCTCAAAAGTATTCTATTAAACACATAGCAAGCGGTGTGTACCGCTTCCGCCCAAAATTGATGGCCAAGTTGGCTATCATCAAGCATAGTGCGAGCACACTCCACTAGCGTCCTATTCTTTCTCTCAACTACACCATTTTGAGGAGGTGCACGAGGGAAAGAGAAGGTGTGAGTAATACCAACTTCATCACAAAATGTCTCAAAAGACTCATTCTCAAATTCACCTCCATGATCACTACGAATAGTGACAATGGTGGTTCCTAAGAGATTTTGTACTTTCTTAACAAAAATTGTGAAGTTTTCAAAAGCTTCATTTTTATTACACAATGAAAATACCCAAGTAAATCTTGAATAGTCATCTACGATGACAAGTCCATACCTTGCATTTCCTAAGAAAGCTACTCTAGTTGGCCCAAATAAATCTAGATGTAATAGCTCTAGTGGCCTTTTAGTAGAGATGCTTTTCTTAGGTTTAAAAGAAGATTTAGGAAGCTTGCCGCGTTGACAACAATCACAAAAACTTTTCTTTTCAAAAACAAGCTTCGGAAAACCTTTAATAGAATTCAATTTTGAAAGCTTATATAGTGTTCCAAAGTTCACATGTCCAAAGCGTCGATGCCATAAGTGTTGTTCACTTGTGTTGGCAACGAGACATTGTTCATATGACTTAGGAAGATCCAAAATATAAATGTCTTTACGACGAGTTCCGGAAAATAATAATTTTTCATTATCCTTTCTTAAAATATGACACAATCCTTTCGCAAAGCTAACTTTGTAACCTTTGTCACAAAGTTGGCTTATTGAAATAAGATTATGATTTAAACCCCTAACAAGATAAACATCACTAATTAATGGTTTAGAGGGGTTACCGACTTTACCAACACCTATGATGGTTCCGCTCTCGTTGCCTCCAAATACGACGCGGTTTCCATTCGCAATGGGAACCACTCCGGAGAGCAATCGAGCGTCACCCGTCATGTGTTTTGAACACCCGCTATCGAGTATCCAATTCCCTTTGGAGCTAAATTTAAATTTGTTGCTCCTTTCCTTTTTCTTTTCCTTGAGTACCTAAAGATAGAAACTTTCATATCATGGTACCCAAGGTCATTGGGTCCAAGGGATTAGACCTTTGGAAGCCAAGTCCAAGTGGACTTAGACTTCCCCACATAATTCCTATTATGCACAACATCCGAAAAATAAGCATTCATGTACATTTGTTTTTCGTCCATGCTTGTGTCCTTTGGGCTCCAAATAGTGAATATTTTGGGAGCCATCATCCTATTGGGTGCATGCATGCGACGTTGATTTCTACGTGATGCATGTTGTGGATAGGCATACGGGACATGATGGAATGGTGCACGACGAGAATTATTCATATGATGCGGTGGGTGAACATATGCATGTGTGGGAACACGTGCGTGAGGGTGTCTCACATGGTGTGCACGTGCCCGAGAATGTGTTGCATAAAAATCATCATATGTGTGAGATGGTGGAGTAGGACGTGTGTTCCTTCGTGGCATGGTATTGGTGTACATATAAGCATGCCCCTTCTTTGAAGGTCCACCCAAAGTGGGTTTCTTTCCAAAAGAGGGCGTGGACGAGGTGGAAGCACCATTGATAGATGAACTATCAATAGAGTGTTTGCTACCACTCGTAGAGTCACCGGAAGTTGGCCTAACAAAAGTAGTGGCCGCTTTGGATGGACATCTCATCGTATACCCCAAACCAATGTGGTGATTGGCCGGAAGTAAGTCACTTAGGATTTTATCCAAATGGTCCTTACCTTTGTTGAATTTGTTAATTCGGCCCAATGTGTTCTCATATTTCTCTTTGAGAGAACGCATAGAAGTATCCAAATTGGATACTTGCGAAGTGAGCACATAAACACGAGATTTAAGATTCTCGTTCTCAATACTCAAAGTCGAGTTTTGAGAAGTTAAATCCGCTATCTCATGTTCTTCCGCATCCTCAATGCTAGCATGTTCAAGTTTAGATTTGAGATTCACAATCTCATTTCTTAACTCTTCAACAACGGTGTCGTTGTTGGTGATGATAGTCTTAGGCGATGTTTGAATGCTAGCTAGGTCATCTTTTACCTTAGTATATCTATTTACTAACTTAGTGTATTTTGACCAAAGTTGAGAGTTAGCATTTCTAAGATCATCCATCGTTACCTCATCGCTTTCGTCATTACTATCATCGGAAGAGGAGGATCCTTGATCGTTCTCCTCTCTTGCCATGAAGCACATATGTGCTTGCTCCACTTTCTCATCATCCGACTCTCCGCTTGAGGAATCCTCGGAGTCGGTGAATGTTGCTCCGACAAGTCCTTTCTTGTACCCCTTTTTGTATTTCTTGGACTTATCGAATTTTGGCGCCTTCCACTTCTCCTTGTGCTTATTGAGGGGACACTCCGCTTTCATGTGTCCCGGCTTATTACACTTGAAACACAAAGGAGAGGAAGAGGCGTTAGAAGAACCAAATTTACCTTTGGTCTTGAAGTTACCTTTCCGGAAGAAACGGTTGAACTTCTTGGCCATGAGTGCCATGGACTCCAAGTCCAACTCGTTTTCCGAGTCTTCATCATCGGAAGATGTGGATGAAGCCGCCTTGAATGCAATCGCCTTTTTCTTAGGCGCATCTAGGTTCAAATATGACTTCATCTTTTCTTGTAGCTTCACCTTGCTATCTTTGCGTACCTCGTATGACATCAAAGTACCCATTAGTTGAACTACGGTATATTTGTTCATGTCATTACCTTCCTCGATGGCGAAGGTACGTTTTTCCCAAGAAGAGGGAAGTCCTTCAATAAGCTTTAAGCACTTCTCTTTTTGAGTGTAGATCTTGCCGAGGGCCTCTAACTCGTTTATTATGTCAACGAAGCGAGCGTAATATTTCTTTCATCTTCTCGCCCTGTTGCATATGAAACATTTCGTAATCTTTGGTTATGACTACGAGTTTAGAGTCTCTTACCCGACTCGTCCCTTCATGTAGTATGAGGAGAGAGTTCCAAATTTGATATGCACTCTTACATGTGCATATCTTATTGAAGTCCTCGGGCTCCAATGCGCATTGCAAGGCGTTCATTGCCTTGGCATTGCTTACCTCCGCGGCGACCTCCGCGGTAGTCCATTTCTCAAAATCTTCTTCTTTGGGCTCGATGTACTCCTTCATTGTAGTCCTCCATAAAGATGCACTTCGGAGGAAGGTTTCCATCCGACATTTCCAGTACCCGTAGTTGGTACCGTTGAAGAATGGATGCCTTGTAGAGGAATGTCCTTCCATCACCGATGACGCTCCTTCACGGTTCCTGAGGGTGTCATAGTTGGAAGGTGGAGGCACGGTCTTGTTGTCGTTGACAGACATAGCTGTGTATCTGGCTCTGATACAAAATGTAATGCCCTACCAGCTACTGCACAAGTACTAGAGGGGGGGTGAATAGTACTTTAAAATAATAAGGAGTATAATTCCAAATTAAATTGCAATCAACTACCAAATCAATTTGCGGAAGCTTAAATTGAATGACGACAACGAAATTAACAATGCTAACAAACGATGTTAATGGGTTCGGATCCACCCAAGTCTCCCCGACTTGTTCCCGGTGATCCTACGTCCCAACCACCCGGATCCCCTCCGGATACTTGAGTTAGAAACCCTAACTCAAGATTTCCACTATGAATATCTTGTGAAAAAACCTTCACAAGATCAAATCATACATGCAATGGCAAAGTGAATCCCACAACCCGGGATCACAAACTTCTCTCACAACCGAGAGAACCAATAAGCAATATAAAAGAGTTTATATGAAATAAACAAGCTTACCACAAAATCCTATACCTTGAGTTTTTCTTACCCAATAGGTGGAATGAAGGATTTGAGGAAGATGAAGTCACCAAGCCCTAGCACCAAGGAAATGAGCAGCAATGGGTGCCTAGGGAAGAGTTGGAGACTTGGATCAAGCAATAGCTTGAAGAGCTCACCAAGAACAACCTTCTCTCTAGATCTAGAAATGAGAGAGAATGGGTTTCTTGTGAGGAAGAGAGCTTTAGATTTGAGGGAGAATGGCTATCTCTTTAGAACTCAATGAATCTCTTAATGGCAGCTCTCACCTAGATGAAAATGACCTAGGTTCGTATTTATAGGGTCCCATAAAAACAAGTTAGGTCATTCACCAACGGATAGAAATCTGAGAGACTTAGTCGGTCAAAGAACAGTCACTGACCGACTAGTTCATCAACTAGTCGGTCAGCCAAACAACGAGGACCGACTAAGAGTAGATCTGAGAAGAAAGAGAATTTCAGATCTAGAAATCTAGTCGGTCCAAGAACACTGTCTGACCGACTAGTTTCACAACTAGTCGGTCATCCAATGAACGTAGACCGACTAAGAGGCAAAATAACTTAGTCTGAAGGCAAGTTGACTTAGTCGGTCCAAGAACAAAAGTTGACCGACTAGATTGTCAACTAGTCGGTCACCAAACGTTCTTAGACCGACTAAGGGATGAACAGTAGCTTAGGATAAATATAGCATGAACAGTAAGTCACAACTAGTCGGTCAAAGAAGCATCACTGACCGACTAGTTCACAAACTAGTCGGTCGATGAGTCAACGTAGACCGACTAACTGTAAACAGTAAAGTCCAAGAAATTAAGGAATCAAACTAGTCGGTCCAAGAACAGTTGCCGACCGACTAGATCACCATCTAGTCGGTCAGTACTTGTTCTTGTACCAACTAACATGCACAACAAAGTCCGAATCGAAGCGCGACGCTTCGAGGAAGTTAGAATGAACTTGTGCAAGGATCCTAGAGCTACGAAATGAGCGTAATGAAGATAGAAACGTAAGATATACTCAATGCTTAACATTCTATCAATCGAAACTAAAAGACTATAAATAAAACCTTAATAAACGGTCTTTGAGAGCTTCGATTGAATCTTCATAACTTCCAAAGCGTTGCAGGAGCTTCAACGAAGCTTTAGGCTTGAATACGAGCTTTTGGAAGTGTTGAGATGTCGCTTTAAATATTCTCGTGAAATTGGCGACGATCTCAAAAACTGCGCTCACAAATTGTTAGTTCATGGATTATTTATGTTTGCTCATCATCAAAACCAAATCCGGGGAGTCCAATATTCAACACTAGCTTGCCTGCTTTAGTTCTTTATAAAGAAAATAAAAAATGAAAAAGACAAAAAGTAAAAAATGGCGCTTAATGTATATCTTTCTTTTGAATCATTTAAGTGGCATTAATGAATGATAACTATATCCATGTAGAAATTGATGAATTATTGTTATGGCTACATGTGCATGTTTAATTGACTAAGTAGGCATGACATGTTCAGTGATTTGAATAATATAATTTCTACACCTACACTTTCACTTCCACAATATTAAATATTATTGTACATTTGAAGACATCTTTTATGAAATATTGGAAAGTGAATGCAGGTGAAAAATAACTGAAAATCTAAGGGATATGATGTGTTTTGCCATGGATAAAAATTGAGCACAAAAGAATTGAAAAGTGAAACAAAAAAATTGAAAAAGAATGAAAATAGCTCCATATGAAAAATGGATACAATCCTTGGCAACGACATTACCCACGAGTATCCAACATATGCTTTACGGGTAATCTTTAGCATTGGTGTTATACTCGTTAAGCAATGCCACCCCCACATTAAGAGCCTTATAGGCTATGTTTTGGGTGTGGTATCTTGAACTCATTTTTAATGAGATGGGGAAAATCAATCCTAAGTGATTTCATGTTTAATGGAAAATGTGGATTGGTTTTAGTTGAATTTCTTTAAAAGTTCTCCTTATGTGCTTCAATGTTTAATCGTCACACTTACACGAATGTATTGAAGTCTATGTTATAATTTTCATTGAATTTGACGTGCTTATTCTACGAATGTCTACATGCAAGTGTATGTCGTAATTTATAATGCTCACTATTTTGCATGCGGTATGAATTTGACTTCATGTATGCACTTTTGATGTAACAAAAGGGGGGGGCGAAAATATTGAGAGAAGATTTGTGCATTAATGCTTATGAATATGTGCATATATCGGTTTAAGGGGGAGCATTAATGAATGTGTGCTTAATGATTATTTGAATATATGTTCAAGGGGGAGCATGAATATAGGGGAGCATGCTTATATATGTTTGAACATCATTGTTGCATGCCATGTATGTTGCACATCATTGTCATACTTGTTGCATATTGCGTACATTCTCCATTATCACACTTCACACACACATGTCAAGATGATATCATTTGAATCGTTATTGCTCAAATCTTATATTGGGTTGTCATCATCAAAAGGGAAAGATTGTTGGATACAACATCTAGTTGGATACAACGATCGATGACTTTGTATTTGATGATAACAAACGTGTGTGAACGATTTGATATGTGTGCTAAGTGTTTTTCAGGAGTGGCACTCTCGCAAATACGCAAAGGAAAACTAAGTCAAAATGATTGAGAATTTGTCATCCATTAGCAAAGTGGACTTGGTCAAAGATGGAAATAAATGGCTACACATATTGGACTAAGTCAAAGATGGGAAGATAAGGAGGCAATCAATTCAAATCCATATTTGAATTGATATGGATTTGAATTGATTCAAATCAATTGATGCATAAATCAAATCATATTCCTACACAAATGAAGACTTAGTCAAAGATGGAAAGATATGGAGAATCTCATGCAAATCAACTGTGGATAATAATCCTAAAGCCATACAAATTCAAACTCCATATCCAATGATAATTGAATAGATCTTCCATGGTGATTCATTCAAATCCTATTCAAGTTAGGATTCCATCCAATCTCCTTCAATTATGGGATTCTATTTGATTCTAATTGATCGCATCATCTCCTATATAAACCCACATCCAAAAGAGAGAGAAAACAAGGCCGGCCCTAAACTGATTTCTCTTCATCTTGGTCGAATTTATACTCCAAGCTTCAAAGAGATCATCAAATTCGCAGGAAGGAGCTCGACGGACGATACTAAAAAGTGCATAACTTTCTCCACAGAGCTCGGATCGACAAACCGTTTGTGCCAGGGCGATGACAACTCAGTGCTCTACAACATGGTGATATTTTTCTAATTTTAATCTATATATTAAATCAGTAGTATTTATTCTAGCATGAGTTGTATTCTGAATAGCTTCGTATATTTCATCTCCTTGGCCAAAGTTCTTCATCATCTTCAAGCCTTGCCACAAGCATAAGGAACCAACCATCATCAAGCTATATATCCTAGCAAAAGTCATCTTCAACCAAGAGGAGCAAGCAACCCAGGCCACCATCTTTGAAGAAGCAAAGTCCAAGAGATCAAATTCCAAGCCCTATGACGCACTTCAAAGATCTGAGAATTCCTCTCCATAAGAGCATCCAAATTGGCCCTTTCTTATTTTTCAGTCGAAGAAGGACGAGCTCACGATTCCAACGAGTATTTATTCGGATTTTTTTTGAGCTCGGGTCAATTTACTACAATTTCTGGAAAACGGGACAGAAACAAACTTTACGCACAGACTGCTGCCGATTCTGCAGAACAGAGAATTGATTTACGCACAGACCAGATTCGGGCAGATTTGCACATCGAACTTCTGAGGGCTAAATCTTGATATTCAGACATCGGATTGAGACACCGTTTGCGCCAGCGTAAAGCTGACGACGTGCTGATCGACAGAGACTACAACACCGACACGAATTAAGCTTTCTAAACTATTATTACTTTATATTCGTGTACCTGTTGTATAGATCTTTGTAGAGAAAACTTTACCATATTTATGACTTTTGGGGTCTTGTCTAGTGTGGTACTAGACAAGAGGGATTTCACTAATTGGGGCTAGTCAAGTAAGAGCTTATACTAGGATTAGTTTTGTTTAGCACCTGTGAAGTGCAGGTACTGAGAGCCAGGTGAGTGTAGAGACATGGGTACTCTAGCCACAGATTGTACCAGTAACATTATTAATCTAGTATTTGCTTTCGGAGCTGGACGTAAGTCATGGGGACGACCGAATCAATGTAAATCTGTTGTGCATCTGTGATTACTTATTATTTACTCCGCATCTGCTGTAACTGCCTGTGATTGCTCGTGTGATGCACGAGAATTTTTATTAGCCTATTCACCCCCCTCTAGGCTTAGATCCAGATCCAACAGAGAGATCTTGTGTGCTTCTTCTTCATTTGGTGAAGAGAAGATTTGTTTTATTCTCTTCTTTCATAATAAAGCTTATCGGTATCCCCCCTTGGCCAGTCAACTGTCTAAAAGCAATTCTCATGGTGCTCTGTTTGTTAGATTGCTCGTCCTAGTTCCGGGGTTCTTCGGCGATCCGAGTTTCCACTCAGGCGCACAACACACTTCACCATTAGCAAGAGAATTAAGAATGACCTAAGCTACCTGCTGAAAATCAAGTGAGATAAATAAAAGACCCTGAGGGACGTCATCAATATATTTAACAAAGAGAAGATTGCCACCAAAAATGTCTCTAGGAGTTTTGTAATAGCTGATATTCCGCAAGCAATGCAGAGTATAATTATCTATAGGAAGCATTTCTTCACCATCAACAAAATAATGAAGAAACTTAACAAGACTACGGAGACCGAAGAGGCCTTTCCCTTCAGGGAAAATCGCAATTCAAGTGCAAATAGGAAATTCGATGAAAATGATCTCGTTATGAAAGGAAGCCAATTTATGCTACCAATGATGGTCAGCTATGAAGAGCGGCTAACCTATCACTTGTCTCAATAATCCTCTACAACACATCTTGATTGAAATATAAGAGAAATGGAATCAACGCGGGATATCCGAAAGATTTTGCTCATCATAATGAGCTTATCGATGACCACCGATGACTACAAAGAGTTAAAGTTAGCCATCAATGATATTCTAAAGAAAAAGGATATTTGAAGCATTTGGTCTATCATAAAAAGAAAAAATGCTCTAATTATCTAGCAAGAAATGATCCCTCCTAAGAAAAGCCCACAAAAACTATCTATATGATCTATAAAGACAATTGAAGCTCAACGTCTCATGACCAAACTTATCCAACTTAATGGCATCGTGATTGACTTGATGCTTGTTGGCATTGATCTTCGTAAGAAGATAATCAAAATAACAAAACAATTAATGCAAGCTCACAACTGCCTTCCAGCACTTGGCATTTTGTCATGCCTGGAGCATTGTCCGTTTTATTCCCTCACACCGCGATTAGTCTCGCTTTAAGGGCTTCGACCTAATGCTTGGTGTCTTCATCATGCCTCGGGTAACAACCCCACACAGTCTTCCGCGCTATGTTTCACTTTCAAGCTTAGTGCTTGGAGTTTCATCATGCTTCGAGCAACATCCCCATCTCGGGAGACAATTTCAATCATTGGCGTCTGCCAGGTTAAGCATGATTTTGTTTTCCGTTTAGAGTTTTGGTTCTCATTGCAGCCCCTTGCAAACACAATTAATCAAAAATTTATCCTTAAGAGGCCCACTCTTGATACCACCAATTTCTAAAAACATCACCTTTCCAACATTATTTCGATTTCACTCCCAAAGGCTCGGATTTATGCAATTATGCATACCTAGAGCTCGCCTGTTTTACTGATTATTCCCGACCTTAAGCAGCTCACTTTTGCCATCTCCAAAGTCAACTTTTCATGACATGTCTGTTTTGCTCAGTGAGACTTGGTTTGTAATGCTTTAGCCTTCTGATGGGTAAACCAAGCATATATCCCCAGCTGAGGTCCACACATCACTGGACACCTAGACATCGCTCCTAATGTGAGTTCTTCCCATGCATATGGGATCATAACTTCGTGTACACTAATGATTTGTGAGGCAATGGCTCTATGTTTGTTAAAACCCACCTCTACGTCTATTAGAAGTTTACGAGGTGAAAGAAGCATTGCCTTATGTGACAAAATGAACTGCATACCTTTACCTTCAGAAACCCTTGCCACATATAATAAGATGAAGTTCTTGGGCATTCACCTTCAAAAACCCTTCCCACGCATGGCAGGATGAACTTATTAGGCCTTTGCCTAAAGAAGACATTGCCCATTATGGTAAGACAAACTCACAGCAAACTTAAAACTTAATGAGGTTTTTAAAGCAAAGCATTCTCATATGACCTCCATAAGTATTGATTTCAAATTTTATTACGAGTAAACTATTTTTAACCCTCACTATAGAGTTCGGAGAACATGTTTGCTTAACAAAGGTAAAGCAAATAAAGCAATCTCAAATCATAGTAAGCTTGCAAATGCATGTGTTTCGGTCCAACAACAAAAAATCCATTAGTCCAGTCATTCAGGCCTTGTACAGAAGATTCATCAGGTGATCCAAAAGAAAGCATAATCACCAGACTCACTGTCACCCCATGGTTCCCACTCTACCGAGAAAGGCACAGAATGCCCGCAACGTGCTTAATCAAAAGAAAATTATGTACAATATTTTTTTTGCTTTTCCTCTTGATTTAAATTCATCTAGTGTCACTAATTACATCTAGATTCTCCATACACATTTCTTTAAGTAACAAATAAAATAATTGAAACTACAATTATTACATCTTAGTCGTAAATAAAGAAAATATCTCCTAAAATTGGAGTTTAATTATTACAACCAAATCAAAAATAGAGACAACAAAAATAAAGGTTTTATGATCAGTACAAAATAACGTCCGTATATTATTAGCAACTACTAATAAAGAAATAAAAATGATAAGCATAATACTCAGGAAACACCTGCACCTCTCTATCAACCTGCATAAAAGGGACAGTTTCTATGTACTAGCCATGCGAATCTTATCAATATTCAACAAAAGATAATATAGTCAAGGAGAAATACTCGATAAGTTTTACAAAAATAAATAATGTATCCTTTTTAAAAAATATTTAAATATTTAGAAATTTTAACGAAATATAAATCAACAAGTTTCTTAAAAAAATAACCTTCTTTTTAAAATCGCTTAATTATTTAGCAGTTAAAAGAACATAAATCAGTATGAGATGGCAAGTTTATGCATTGCAAGTCTACGCAGTAATATGATAAGTATTGCAATAAATCAAGTGCATCATAAATCATAAACTAACAATCAAGAAGATCAATGAATAGAACTAATGCCAACTAATATCTCTAGTCTATAGTGTCAAATACAGCATGATGATACTAGTCTATGGTATCAAGTATAGTACGATTACTAATCTAACATGTAACTCATGTCCAGATGTACGATATGCAATTTGGGTGTTCTGTTCGCTTAGAACAATGATAAATATGGACTAATAAACTTCTTATATGGGGCAACGTTAGACTACATATGTGGATCGTAATCTTCCCATATAATTTCAGATCTGAACTAAAAATCATGGTCGTAACTTCTCCAACAGTTACCATATAGTCTACAATTGTTGGATCATAATAAGTAACATCCATCATAATCTTTCTGCACCCATGATTAGGTACGGTCGTAAGAGACCCCCGTCGCTCATGCACTCGTTGTGGCAATGAATTTCGCATACCCTATGCATCATGTAACTATTCTATGTTTTGATTCAATGTTGCAACAAAGTCCATATAGTGTTGAATGAAGCATACACCATCTCTAAATTGCTGAAACAGTACCAAACAGTGCTACCGTATCCATTATCATATTAAGTCAATATGTTACAATAATCAAGTTAATGATACATAGGATTTAGTCACATTTAAGTAAAATTTCTACTCTATTAAAGAACATGATGGTTAATACATTATTAACAGTCTCACTTTTCAGTTAATCATGGTCAATACAAGATTGAATTAAATCATCCAAAAATTCTAATTTCAATTAATATATCCAATTTAACATTTTCTATGAAAAAATCAATTTGAATACCAAATTACAAAATCTACTTGTGTTTTATCAAATTAATTTCTAAGTAATGAGATATCAACATAACAATAACACAAAATCAAGTCTTTACATGTCTAATCAAAATTCTAATCTAAGTTTAAATGGCATTATAAAGGTTATATGAAGAGATTCAAATATAAAACTTGACCTAACTTAAATCTTTATAACAAAATTCCTTAAATTAACTTTAATGTAATTTCTCTTTGTAAATTCTCTTTACCAACTTTAAAATAAAATTAGACTAAAATTTAAAAAATAGCAATGGGAAACCTACCAATTACATGTGTGGGTTGAGGGCAGAGAAGGTGGATGTTTTTGAAGATTAGTGCGGCTACGTGGGTTTCGTGCGACTCAACAAGTTCAACTGCCTCGGACATGGAAGCAGCAAAATGGTCTCAAATGAGGGCTTGGCTCTTTGAAAGATGGAGGAGGCGTACTGGCGTTACTGCTCGAAAGGGGAGGAAGGAAGAAGCTTGAGAGGAACTTCTAGTGTTTGGTTGAAAATATGATTTTTATATATAATAAGATAAATACAAGGATAAGTGGCCTCAATTCGAGAAAAGGACCGCTCTCCTACCTTTTGATTCGAGATAAAAGCCCAACTCTCCTAAATCTACTCTAGTATATTCCTAATCTCTTTTATTCTTCTCCCAAACTCAACGTGAGTCAAGCCCTAACCTCTCATATATATAATGGACCGATTTGTCCATAATTACAAAAATGTCCCTAAAGCCCAAAATTACAAGTTTACCACCCGCATGCCAAATTTAACATTACTCCATACTAAAGAACCACATTATCCTCAAGGTGGTGTCATGAAATCTGTGAACACGCTAAGAATGCTCGTCCCCTTGTGGGTCTTCCTACCTCTTCGTCAAAACCCCAATAACCTCCTTTGCCGACGTCGTTGTCGTCGCCCCTGAAAGAGTAGCTACCATCCGTGGATGGTCGACGGTATTTGTCACGCCCCGCTTCCCTAAAATGGAGGCGAGACTTGAAAAGGTCCGCACGAGAGTGGAGCTGTGAAGCCCCAAACCCGATAAGCGTCAATAAAACATAAACAGGTCCCTGTAACCACAAACGGAACAACAATAATAATACAAGGAGAGACAGAAATAAAATATCATATCTCATAATTTGTCCAACATGAAAAATTAAGTTCAACATCCAGAAAAGCCATCAGGCTAAAAGAAAGAGTCTATAGGCCCAGAACAAGGCCAACAAAAGGAACAACGTAACAAAGTATAGGTGCTACGCACCGACAACAAAACAGCAGTCTAAACAAAAGGGAAAACACAACGAAGACACTAGGACTGGTCCCCAGTGTCCACATACTCCTCGCCAAACACAGGCTCGAGCTCGGCGTCAGCAAACACCTCGTCCTCTACAAAGTACTCAGGCTCAGGATCTAACATGTGTCACCCAAAAGAGTAAATGGGCACATGTCAGCAAGTCTAAAAGACTTGGGCAAGGAAACTGAAAGTAAGACAAACTAACAACCTAGCAGTTTCAGTATGCATGACATGACAGTTATAACATGAGTGCACAAGCAAGACATGGTGAAACAATAAGTACAAGAGAACAATTATCAGGACAAGTCAAGAGTAGCCGAGCTACTAACCAACTCAAACTTTTCACTAGTCACGTTTCAAGTTGTTTGTAGATGTTTACGCCTTACAGCTGAATGGTTTGGCATTCACGCTGATTGGCCGCTTAACACTACCCCAGAACCCAGAGTTTACGCCTTACCACTGCAGTTGCTGATCGGGCAGACTCCCAGTTGATTGGCCGCTTAACTCTTACCCCCAATACCCACATGTAAACGAGCCAGGGTCCCTGCACACGAGCTCAGTAAATGAGCCAGGGTTGCCCCGCACAGGAGCTCGCGTTCTAGTTCACGATTCATAAGCATTTGGCGTAGGGGTGCACCTAGCCGGAAACAAGTATATCGGGCATTGGCTATCAACCAACACATGGCCCGCTTCTGGAACACGAGCCAGGAAATGTAGCGAAGCTACGCAATCACGGAAACACTTAAAGAATGCAATGACATGACAAATAATTTGTGTACTGTTAATGGAATTTAAACATGACATGGTAATTGTGCAACATGATAAATGTCGGATCTAGCTTCGTTGTCAAGCTAGTTCCTAAATTTGCGCCTAGGCGAGTATCATTTCGTCGCCTAGCCTCTTTTACGCCTACAACAAGCAAATGGCCTAAGACATGGCCCAAAACCCTAAGTGGCAAGTTTCACTTGCCTAGCACCGAGGATGACGATCAACGAAGGTTCGTCCCACAGACGCTAATCTACGGGGAAGTCGCTGTTATGGAGAAACAATCATCAAAACAACATTCATTTCATTAGGGTTTCACAAAAACACAACGGGTATGAAAACATCAAGAGATCGATTTATTACCGTGAAGAAGCGGAAGAAACGCTCTGGGGAACCTAGGGATCAGATCTGGAAAGGATGGGGAAAATCTGGAGAAATGTGTTTTGATGTGGATTTTGGGGATTTGATGAAGATTGAGGAAGATGAGAGGTATGATGTGTTAAGAGAGGGTTTGGATGATGGAGGATGGGCTTGGGATGAGGGATTTAGGGTTTGAGGAAGAAGGGGGCTCAATGGGGGAGAAACTAGGGTTTTAGGTCGAGAGGAAGAAGAAGAAAACGTTTGGGAGGGGTTTAAATAGGAAGGGCTGGCGGCTGCCCAGAAATTAGGGTTTCGACACTGATTAGTCGGTCAAAGAGCAACCACTGACCGACTAGTTTGGAAACTAATCGGTCGGTTGACCTACGCAGACCGACTAAATCCAAACAGTAACTCCTGTACAAAAATAGGATTTAGATTTAGTCGGTCAAAGAACAACTACTGACCGACTAGTTTGACATCTAGTCGGTCGATGAACGTTCTTAGACCGACTAAGAATGAACAGTAGCTGGTACCAAAAATAGTTAATGAGTTAGTCGGTTAAAGAAGCATTGCTGACCGATTAGTTTGCAACCTAGTCGGTCGACCAATGTTCTTAGACCGACTAACGAGAAACAGTAACTCCTGAGAAATTAACAAAGCCAACTAGTCGGTTCAAGAAGGTTTTCCGACCGACTGGATCGCCATCTAGTCGGTCGGTGCCCCTTCTTACACCGGCTAATGAGCACCAAAAGTTCCGAAATGGAGCGCGAAGCTCCGGGATCGATTCCTAAGACTCCTAGGCTTGATCTAACAATAAGATATGACCGATATGAAGCCCGTCACGAATGGCTTACTCCAAAATCGACGATCAACGGAAGAAGCTAAGAAAATACGACGAAACGATCGAAAATGAAAGCTACGGGGACGAAAACCACACATGAGGAGAAAATCCACCAAAACATATAATATAATATAATAAATCCAGATACATGAAAACCAGTCATTACATCCTCCCCAACTTAAGAAAATTCCGTCCTCGGAATTCCCCAACACTCACGTGTCTGGAAACAAAAGTGGGTAGCGCTCTCGCATCTCATCCTCATTCTCCCAAGTAGACTCTCCAGGCGAGCCGTGTCGCCACATCACCCTCACAAGATTGACAACCTTGTTCCGAAGTGACTTCTGACGCCTGTCCAGAATCTGCACTGGATGCTGGTCATACGTCATATCGGGGCGAACGGTAATCTCCGAGAAATCCACAGCATGAGATGAATCGCTAATGTATCGACGAAGCTGCGACACATGGAAAACATTGTGAACTCCCTCTAAAGATGGCGGCAAGGCTAAGCGGTAAGCTACCTCGCCAACTTTCTCCAGAATGTCAAACGGTCCAATGTATCGCGGGCTCAACTTCCCCCGCTTCCCAAAACGAATCATACCACGATTCGGGGAAATCTTCAGAAACACATGATCTCCAGGCTGAAACTCCAAAGGACGACGTTTAGCATCCGCCCAATGCTTAAAACGGTCCTGAGCAATTCTCAACCTCTCCCGAATGTTCCTGACAATATCCACGGCCTCCACGATCATCTCATGTCCCAACAGCTCCCGATCACCAACGTCATCCCAACTCAATGGCGATCGACATTTCCTCCCATAAAGAGCGGCGAAAGGCGTCATGCCAATACTCGCCTGGAAGCTGTTGTTGTAAGAAAACTCTACCAGATGTAGATGGTCCTCCCACGAACCCTTGAAATCCAACATGCACGCCCTCAGCATGTCCTCCAAGATCTGAATCGTCCTCTCGGACTGGCCATCCGTCTGTGGATGGTACGCCGTGCTGAAACTCAGACGCGTACACAAGCTCTTCTGCAAACTCTGCCAGAACTGAGATGTGAACCTCGTGTCTCTGTCCGACACGATACTCACGGGGACTCCGTGAAGTCGCACGACCTCCTGCACGATTCACGTTACATCACTATCCAAACTAGGAAAAGGAAGTAAAAACGGAGAGTAAAAGAATTTACCTCCATATATCTCCTCGCAAGTGCCTCAGTGGACTGTCCCACTCGGAATGGAATAAAGTGCGCGGATTTGGTCAATCGATCTACGATCACCCAAATCGCGTCATTTTGCCTCGGACTCCGAGGTAGTCCAGTCACGAAATCCATAGTGATGTGTTGCCACTTCCACTCCGGAATCGGAAGCGGTTGTAGCAACCCGGCCGTACGCTGATGCTCCGCCTTCACTTGCTGGCAAACCAAACACTTGGCCACACTCCGAGCCACACTCCTCTTCATACCATGCCACCAATAATTCAGACGAAGATCCTGGTACATCTTGGTGCCTCCAGGATGCACAGAATACGGCGAACTGTGTGCCTCCACCATCAACTCCTCTCTAATATCTCCAGCCGGCACACACAACCTGGCTCCAAACCTCAGCGAGCCATCCTCATGAATCAAAAAGTCAGTCCGCAGACCGGCTTCCACCTGCTCCCGAATCTTCACCAGCTTCGGATCTCCAGCCTGGCCAGCCTTGATCCGATCCACAATCGTCGACTGTATCTGCATACACATCAACGAAGAAACCTCCCCAGGAAGAACAATCTCCACACCAGACTCGCAAAAATCCCGCTGCAATCTCCACTGCGAAGTCAAAATCATCACCGCGGGAAGCCTACTCAAAGCATCCGGAACCACATTCACCTTGCCAGGGTGAAACTGCAAATCAATCTCATAATCCGCCATGAGCTCCAACCATCGACGCTGTCGCATGTTGAGCTCCTTCTGAGTCAAAATATACTTCAAGCTCTTGTGATCGGTGAAGATCTTCACTTTCTCACTCAGCAGGAAGTGCCTCCAAATCTTAAGAGCAAACACAACGGCAGCCAACTCCAAATCATGCGTCGGGTAATTCTTCTCATGAACCTTGAGCTGACGAGACGCATAAGCCACTACATGACCGTGCTGATGCAACACACAACCGAGACCCTTGCCAGAAACATCGCAAAAGATCTCAAATCCACCGCTGCGATCAGGCACAACAAGAACAGGGGCAGTCGTCAAACGCTCTCTCAGAACACCAAAGGCATCCTCACAATCACCCGACCAAACAAAAGCAACATTCTTCCGCGTCAATCTGGTCATTGGCTCAGCAATACGGGAAAAGTCCTTAATGAAGCGCCGATAATATCCCGCCAAACCAAGGAAACTCCGGATCTCAGACGCAGACGACGGAACAGGCCACTCTCTGATGGCCCTAATCTTCTCGGGATCCACAGAAATACCATCCCCAGTCACCACATGCCCCAGAAAAGCAACCCGGTCCAGCCAAAACTCGCACTTCGAAAACTTAGCATACAAACGATGCTTCCTCAAAATCTCTAATACCGTCCTCAAGTGCGAGGCATGCTCTTCCTCCGACTTAGAATAGATCAGAATGTCGTCAATAAAGATAACGACAAACTTATCCAAAAAGTCGTAGAAAATCAGGTTCATCAGATTCATGAAAAATGCGGGTGCGTTAGTCACGCCGAAAGGCATAACCACAAACTCATAGTGTCCATACTTCGTCCTGAACGCTGTCTTCGGAACATCTCCCTTCTTCACCTTCAACTGATGGTAACCACTCCTCAAGTCCAATTTAGAAAACACCCTCGAACCTCCAAGCTGATCAAAAATATCATCGATGCGAGGCAACGGGTATTTATTCTTGATGGTCACCGCATTCAACTCCCGATAGTCCACGCACATGCGACGTGATCCATCCTTCTTCTTCACCAGCAGCACCGGTGCTCCCCATGGAGACACACTAGGGTTGATATAACCCTTCTGCAAAAGCTCATCCAGCTGCTTCCGCAACTCCTCCAACTCAGCGGGTGCCATACGATAAGGCGCCTTCGAAATCGGCTGCGCTCCCGGAACAAGATCAATAAAAAATTCTAGAGCTCTATCAGGTGGCAAACCAGACATCTCCTCAGGGAAGACGTCATCAAAATCTCGCACCATAGCTGGCCTCTCCAACTCCATCTGCATAGCCACAATCTCCACCGGCCTGGCCCGAAACCTGACAGGACCTAGCGAACTGCTACCTCGACTGAACTCAAATACTGGATGTCCGGGAATCTCGAACACCACCTTCTTCCTCCGACAGTCGATCGTAGCATAAAAGCTCGTAAGCCAGTCCATCCCAAGAACTGCATCATAGTTGATGATGTCGTGGACAATGAAATCAGCGTAAAGCTCATGTCCACAGACCACCAACGAGCAAGAATTGCAACCAAGATGCACCGAGACCACGCCATTCCCTGTAACGATATTCCAACTCTTGGGAAGAGGGGACGTCGACAAGGAATGCTTCTCCACGAAGCTCCGAGAAATAATGCACATCGATGCACCAGAGTCAAAGAGGACTCGCGCAGGAAATGTGCACACCAAAACCACACCTAACAAGCAATTAACAATCAAACCATATTCTAGCAACAATCATGTTCAAGCAAACAACACAATCTAACAATCAAAACCAACTAGGAAAGTAACAGCTAGATTGAGGATTATCTGCGATAACCTCATCCACAGCCTCGCTCTCCACAGCGGTCATCAGAAAAGCCTGCCTCCTCGACGGAATAGCCTGCTGAAAAGCATGCCTCTGTGGAACAAGAGCTGCTCCACGTCCAGCAGGAACAGACGCTCGCTGCTGCAACAGCTGGGCTGCAACAGGTGCCCTCCGCAGCTGATTCGCATGCCGACAATCCTTCGCGACATGAGAAGCATCACCACAAACCAGACACTGGCCCAGAAACTTCCTACACTGATCCTTGATGTGGCCAGGCTTACCGCAGAAATGGCAAGTCTTCAGAATTGGCCCTCCTGGCCTCTTAAACTGAGCTGGCTGATTAGGCTTGAAATCAGGCCTAACCACCGCCCTGGCCTGCTCCATAGGCCTCTTCCCAGCACCAGAAACATGTCCTCTCCTCTGACTCAGGTTCAGCTCCTGCCTCCTCGCAGCGACCAGAACCTTCTGATAAGAGTCCAGATCGGAGGAAGACACAAAACTCTGGAGCTCCAAAGCAAGTCCCTGCAGGAACCTCTGAGCCCTCTCATCAGCATCCTGCACCATCTTCGGTGCGAACCGGCTCAGCCTAGTGAACTCTTGGTGGTACAGGTCCACCGTCAAGCTCCCTTGCTTCAGATCAATGAAGCGATGCAGCATCTCCTTCCTAGCAGCCTTCGGAAAGAATTCCTCATCAAACCTGGACTTAAAGGTAGCCCAAGCTATCGGCTCCACCAACATCTTCTCTTCTGCATCCCACCAGTTCCGAGCATTATCCTTGAGTTGCCTCTTCGCCAAATCAACCCATCCAGCCGGGGTGATCTTGGCCATCTTCAAATTATCCTCAATGTTCTGAATCCACTCATCGGCAGCCAGAGGACCCTCAGACCTATCAAAATATGCGGGACCCAGCTCTCGAAATTGCTTCGCTCCTGGCTCGGAGCGAGGGACATCCGAAAGTGCCCGGGCAGCTCGAGCAAGTGGAGCATTCTGGACTTGCAGGAGCACGCCCTGCTGCACGTGCATCATCTGGAGCATCATCCGCATCATCTCCCCATTGGTGGGTTCCCGCTCAGGCTCCTCGTCATGAGGGGGCGCACCACTACCTCCACCACGGGTGAATCGCCTTCCTGCCATCTAATGACACAGAAAACGAAACAGATTAGACTCATAGCTCATGACTCGGACGTCGAACTTAGTTTATTGGACATTCTAATATTATTATCGTCACTCC
The DNA here is from genome assembly GCA_030789695.1 of Scilla litardierei. Lineage (NCBI taxonomy): Eukaryota > Viridiplantae > Streptophyta > Magnoliopsida > Asparagales > Asparagaceae > Scilla > Scilla litardierei. The sequence continues at coordinate 134,215,412 of CM061135.1, read as the reverse complement.
GATAATCGCAGTTACAAAAGGACCTGCATGGGCCGCCAACAAAACCTGTCACGCCCCGCTTCCCTAAAATGGAGGGGAGACGTGAAAAGGTCCGCACGAGAGTGGAGCTGTGAAGCCCCGAACCCGATAAGCGTCAATAAAACATAAGCAGGTCCCTGTAACCACAAACGGAACAACAATAATAACACAAGGAGAGACAGAAATAAAATATCATATCTCATAATTTGTCCAACATGAAAAATTAAGTTCAACATCCAGAAAAGCCACCAGGCTAAAAGAAAGAGTCTATAGGCCCAGAACAAGGCCAACAAAAGGAACAACGTAACAAAGTATAAGTGCTACGCACCGACAACAAAACAGCAGTCTAAACAAAAGGGAAAACACAACGAAGACACTAGGACTGGTCCCCAGTGTCCACGTACTCCTCGCCAAACACAGGCTCGGGCTCGGCGTCAGCAAACACCTCGTCCTCTACAAAGTACTCAGGCTCAGGATCTAACATGTGTCACCCAAAAGAGTAAATGGGCACATGTCAGCAAGTCTAAAAGACTTGGGCAAGAAAACTGAAAGTAAGGCAAACTAACAACCTAGTAGTTTCAGTATGCATGACATGACAGTTATAACATGAGTGCACAAGCAAGACATGGTGAAACAATAAGTACAAGAGAACAATTATCAGGACAAGTCAAGAGTAGCCGAGCTACTAACCAACTCAAACTTTTCACTAGTCATGTTTCAAGTTGTTTGTAGATGTTTACGCCTTACAGCTGAATGGTTTGGCATTCACGCTGATTGGCCGCTTAACACTACCCCAGAACCCAAAGTTTACGCCTTACCACTGCAGTTGCTGATCGGGCAGACTCCCAGTTGATTGGCCGCTTAACTCTTACCCCCAATACCCACATGTAAACGAGCCAGGGTCCCTGCACACGAGCTCAGTAAATGAGCCAGGGTTGCCCCGCACAGGAGCTCGCGTTCTAGTTCACGATTCATAAGCATTTGGCGTAGGGGTGCACCTAGCCGGAAACAAGTATATCGGGCATTGGCTATCAACCAACACATGGCCCGCTTCTGGAACACGAGCCAGGAAATGTAGCGAAGCTACGCAATCACGGAAACACTTAAAGAATGCAATGACATGACAAATAATTTGCGTACCGTTAATGGAATTTAAACATGACATGGTAATTGTGCAACATGATAAATGTCAGATCTAGCTTCGTTGTCAAGCTAGTTCCTAAATTTATGCCTAGGCGAGTATCATTTCGTCGCCTAGCCTCTTTTACGCCTACAATAAGCAAATGGCCTAAGACATGGCCCAAACCCCTAAGTGGCAAGTTTCACTTGCCTAGCACCGAGGATGACGATCAACGAAGGTTCGTCCCACGGACGCTAATCTACGGGGAAGTCGCTGTTATGGAGAAACAATCATCAAAACAACATTCATTTCATTAGGGTTTCACAAAAACACAACGGGTATGAAAACATCAAGAGATCGATTTATTACCGTGAAGGAGCGGAAGAAACGCTCCGGGGTACCTAGGGATCAGATCTGGAAAGGATGGGAAAAATCTGGAGAAATGGGTTTTGATGTGGATTTTGGGGATTTGATGAAGATTGAGGAAGATGAGAGGTATAATGTGTTAAGAGAGGGTTTGGATGATGGAGGATGAGCTTGGGATGAGGGATTTAGGGTTTGAGGAAGAAGGGGGCTCAATGGGGGAGAAACTAGGGTTTTAGGTCGAGAGGAAGAAGAAAACGTTTGGGAGGGGTTTAAATAGGAAGGGCTGGCGGCTGCCCAGAAATTAGGGTTTCGACACTGATTAGTCGGTCAAAGAGCAACCACTGACCGACTAGTTTGGAAACTAATCGGTCGGTTGACCAACGCAGACCGACTAAGTCCAAACAGTAACTCTTGTACAAAAATAGGATTTAGATTTAGTCGGTCAAAGAACAACTACTGACCGACTAGTTTGACATCTAGTCGGTCGATGAACGTTCTTAGACCGACTAAGAATGAACAGTAGCTGGTACCAAAAATAGTTAATGAGTTAGTCGGTTAAAGAAGCATTGCTGACCGACTAGTTTGCAACCTAGTCGGTCGACCAATGTTCTTAGACCGACTAACGAGAAACAGTAACTCCTGAGAAATTAACAAAGCCAACTAGTCGGTTCAAGAAGGTTTTCCGACCGACTGGATCGCCATCTAGTCGGTCGGTGCCCCTTCTTACACCGCTAATGAGCACCAAAAGTTCCGAAATGGAGCGCGAAGCTCCGGGATCGATTCCTAAGACTCCTAGGCTTGATCTAACAATAAGATATGACCGATATGAAGCCCGTCACGAATGGCTTACTCCAAAATCGACGATCAACGGAAGAAGCTAAGAAAATATGACGAAACGATCGAAAATGAAAGCTACGGGGACGAAAACCACACATGAGGAGAAAATCCACCAAAACATATAATATAATATAATAAATTCAGATACATGAAAACCAGTCGTTACAGTATTCTTCGGCCCACCATCTGTTTTCACATAGGTCATCGCCCCCTTGTAGGCCTCATGTAGTCCAACTGTAGCCTAGCGGGCTTCCTCCGCTGTCGTCGGTCCACCCAAGGTCTCCACCACCCTCAACGAAGCCCGGATAGATGCCACGGTGATTGCCTAGCCTACCTGAAAGTCCTCTGCACCTAAAAGACTGACGTCAATGCTTAGGTGGTCTTCCATCTGAAAACCAATGGCCATGGGGGCTCGCTCAGGGCTCGCGTCCCTCAGTGCAGCCTGCCCAAGTGCCACAAGGCCCAGGACGGCCCGCCCTATAGCAGGGCGATCCGCCTCGATGCCTTCGGCACACAACAGCCTGCCCAGTGGCCTTCTGCACCTTGACAACCTCCCAATGGACCATGGTGTGATGCCCTTGGCAACGCCCCTTGCCACTTCCTCTCGAGGGCCGTAATGCCCTCGATCAATGTCGCAGTAGTCCTCATTGATCAGATCCGACACAGGTGGTTGCTCTTTCCAAAAGACGCCCTTTCCTTGGTTGTCAGCCAAAAATCTCACCTTTCGCATCATATCTACATCGTTCAGAGGTGTATCTTGCGTAAAGTCGTCGACCTTCTCTTTGCATTTGGCTGAAACTTGCTCCTTTGGCCCTAGATCTAAGGAATTACCCTCAAAGTTGTCATCTTTTGGCATTTCCTCCTCATGTCATAGGCAATGATGGATATCAAAGATTTCTTTCATCATCGATTCTAGCGTAGAACATCTTTCCTTTATATGTTCCATCTCGCTTCTCAGTTTTTGTTGTTGCTCCTTTACGATTTCCACATTGCTTCCTAATTTTTCTCCCAAAGCATCAATTTTCCTTACCACCATTGGATCGAAGAGCTCTTATACCAATTTGATAAGAACTTCTAGGATTTTGAGTGATAAAAATCAGATTTTTTTTAAATAATAAAAAGAATACAATGATATGTGGTCTCAATTAAAGAGGAGTGTCGCTCTCCTAGCTTTTGATTTAAGATAAAAGCCTAACTCTCTCAAGATCTAGCCTAGTCTATTCTCAATGTTCTTCTTTTCTCAATGTTCTTCTCTTAAATTCCATATGAGCAATAGCATTAACCCCTCCTATATATAATGGATTGATTTGTCCAGAATTACAATAATACCCATGAAGCCCAAAATTATAAGTTTGAAGCTGCTTCTTCATGTTTCAATCAACAAGAACGATGGAATCTAGGTTGGGGATTCAACTAGGAAGATCGACAGCCATGTAACATCTCTCTCTAATTTTTTCTCTCCTCTTTTTTAATTGGTGGAGAAGGAAAGCAAAGAGGAAAAGGGAGCACTACTTTGCTTGGGGACGCACATAGAGGGAATGAGATAAAGCTTGCAAATTATTTTTGGTTATAGGTTTTAGGGTTATTTATTAGTGGGTTTATATAGGGTTAGGGGTTGAGGTGTAAACCGGTTGGGTTTGGATAAGTTGTAAATAGGTTAGGATTCGTATTTAATTGGAATTCTGATTTTAAGTTAAAAAATATGTTTTAACATAATTCTCACTAATTACATACTTTGAATTTTAGCTTTTAAAATTTGTAATTAAATTTTGAGATTAAATTAAGAGTCAATTAAATAAGTTATAATTAACTGGTTAACATATTTTGACAAAATAAAAAAGAAAAAAATCATAAAAAATCATAAAAAATGTTTTAAAAATTGCAAAATTTTATTTAAAATAATTTGAACCAAAAATACATCATAATTTTATAAAAATACAGTAAACGGATTGGAACCATTACACATATAGGCAAAATCATTTCATTTCATAAATTTTCATTGTATGCTACAATTTATTTATTTGTTACATGTTACATGTTACATGTTTTGCTTTTACAGAATTGCATGCTTGCCTTTTAGTTAGGTACCACGTCAGCTCCCAAAAATGCTTCCTTACAAATAACTCTAAGGAAGACAAATCTCACAAAGATGACTTAGCAACAGAACTTTATTTTCGAGACTAATTCTAACCTTTTTCCATCACACCCTGACTAAAGCCTCAAATCCACCTTTTTGGTTCTTTCCTCATGGCAAGAACTCATTGAACATCATATTACACATTACGCAAAACCTGATCGACTACCATTAAGGCATTTTTAAGTGCCTCCATCAACAGGAATATATCCCCCCTAAGGTTAAGGGCTTTCTCCTTAGTGGCTGAATCTTGATAGTTATAGTCACTATGTCTTCCTCAGGATCTTCATATTTGCTGACATCCGCTGGACATGTTTAAGAACCATTGGACTCAGTAATCAGGCTTTTGTTCTCCTCGTCTGGTTTATAGACGGAACATTCATGGTTCTCCATGCATCGTATTAATTGAATGTGATATGACCATTAGACTTTTCACACAAGTTTTGAGGAACTGACTTCTAATATTTCCAAAAAGCATTATTATTACTCCACACTTGGGCTTTGCACCTAAAGCGTAAGGATGAGGAGCTATTATTACTTAGGGATTAATGTAGAGCAGGTGGCACATGATCCATTGGATCAGGTGCAAGACACAAAAAGGTGGGGGCCCACGAGTACAAGCCCATGTGGGAGCTTGTACTTCCCATCTTTTTTGTGTCTAAGCACCTGATCCATGCCACCTTTTCTAAATTAAATCCTATTACTTATTATTTACTGCAAACCAAATAACCAAATCTGGCCTATAGCAAGCAACAGCCCATGCCAAAACGAAGGCACAGATCCATTTAGACCCATGACGCCATGCAAAGCCCAATGAAGAAAGCTGACATAGAGGAGTTTGAAGTGAACTAGAATTTGACTACAAATAGATGTCTTCTAATAAAGGAACTCAGTCACGTATCAACCATCTAACCTTTCTTGAGCCCAAATTAAGATTTTTCAACCAATTTTGTACGTCTATATAAATAAGTAAAATATACAACCAAGATACGCTTCATTGGCCTTTCTTGAGCCCAAATTAAGATTTTTCAACCAATTTTGTACGTCTATATAATTAAGTAAAATACACAACCAAGATAAGCTCCCTTGGAGGGATAAAGATTTAGCCTTACTTTTATTTTCTTTGCAATATATGACCTTTCAATAACGAGATCTAAGTCAAGCGTCAAAGAGGGTTAAAAGAAAATTATGTCCCGCCTAACGTGTGTTCATTTATGTAGATCATCAAGCCATTAGATTTCCTTCCTCCTTGCAGACTACATCATAAAGTATACACGTATTAAGTGGTTTGAGATCCCATACATATACTGTTATTGTCTGTCTTTAATCAGATCTTAAAAGCTATGTTGCAACGTTTTTATCATCATAACATCTTATGATTGGATTGCTCTTATGATTGGATTGCTCTAGATTTTAATCATCTTTCCTCTATTAATTGAGCATATTAATAAGAGTTTTTCAGGTAGCTACCAATATATGGCGGTTCCCTATTCCTAAGTAATTTTTGTATTTCACGTGCTACAGCAGCACTGCAGCAAAAGGTTAAGGGGATTAAAATGCAACATATAGTTATTAATATCTTACAACATGTGACATATTATATGATATAATACAACTTGAATGGATTTTGATACATATTGGATGACCATGTCGGAGATGTAAACAATCTGATGATATGGTTGTTATATCAAATGTTTTAGGTCTCAGTTTCGGTCACAGTATCACTCCTTTCAAAATTTAGGTTTCGGTTTCGGTTTCGGTATCGCCGGTTTCGGTGGTTTCGGAAGCAGGTTTCGGTTTCATACGTATCTGTGATTTTAAATACTTAAAATCTTATCAAATACTATCAAATACTTAAAAATGAAAGTAGTAATCATATACTATCCAATACTTATCAAAATTATATTTACTAATATATATTTATAAATTTGTATATATAATTTATGTACAAGTTTGCCATTAGTTCACAAGTTTGTTGTTCCAAAAAAATCTGCAGCTATCCCTTCAATTATTTACAGGTTTACCATGACAAATCAAATGTTGTGTTGTTGCATTGCACACCAACCGTTTTACTCTGCACACATAGCACTTATTTACAAGTTTTCCATTACAAAAATGGAGAGTTGCTTTGTGCACCCACCATTTTACTCTGCGCACATACCACTTATTTACACGTTTGCCTTTATAATATCTGTTGCACCCACCATTTTACTCTGTGCACATTCCACTTATTTACAAGTTTGCCTTTAAAAATAATTGTTGCACCCACCATTTTACTCTGCGCACATGCCACTAATTTACAAGTTTGCCTTTAAAAAATATGTAGCCCTTTATTCATTCAGCGCATCGTCCTCTCATTTGCAACCCCTCTCTCTCTCTCGGTGCAGCGAGGCGTTCGCCGAGGCCGGGCAGCAAGGC
>CM061135.1:134169511-134208019 GCA_030789695.1 Scilla litardierei | reverse complement strand
CCACACCCCTACTTCCACCACCCAAATCCCATCTTGAGTTGCTAGTGGATAGTCCTTTTGCAAACCAAGGCCCGATGATCCCATCACCCTCATTTCCATTTCAGAAATCTATCCTTGAGTCACTGGTGGATGATTCCACGGTAACCCATGGCCAGATGGATTCGCCATTTCCATTTACGCCCACCACCTCTACTTTTGGGGATCAGGCAGCTGTGTCTCATACATCATCGACAACCTGCACCACAGAAGGTAACCCGTATGATTTACAATTTGAAAATTTTGATATGAGTCTATTTCCCCACATAGGTACCACTTTCGAGACACGTAACGCCGGGGCTAACATCCATCACCATCCTTCAGACTATATGACCCAGATGGATTATGAGCCGTGCACGGACCCATGGATGGAAACGATATCTCCCACAGAGATTGTCATCGATCAAGGGCCACGTGAGAGCACCGAGGAGGCCATGGAGAATACCCGCATCGACAAGGAAGGATAGCATGGAGACACAAGCACCATGACTCATTTCACTGAGCTTGATGCTCCCTTATCTCTACCTCTACCTCCACGGTTCATCCTCGCTCTACCAGAGGCATCACATCCACCAGAGCCTACTACTCCCACTCAAGGAGATCTTTGAAACCCCATATCTGAATCTCATATTACATTCCCTATATTTTTAGATTCAGGTTCTACTGACATGACATACCCTCCACATGATCCAGATTCACATTATACAGAGGTATGTTGGGCCATGTTAGTACCTAACGAGCACATTGACGAGCATGGCCAGGAGATGATCACGTTATTACTAGGGCGTTGCACCACATTATCAGGAAGTCCTCGTCACCCTATCCCATGCTTTACATTTCACTTTGATGATACTCTTTGGGATACATTTATTGTGGGGAAGAATTTATCACCACGGACTGATGCTCCGTTTCTTTTGCAGGATTTAGGTGGACATCCTCGAAAGAAGCTGGGAGAGCATTGCTGGAGTTCGTTGGTATTCATGGCACCAGGACAACAGAGGAGCCACGAAAAGAGCAGGAAGAGCAGCTTCCTGCTCCATTGGACATTTTGGATCCGCCTTTCGATCAGGTGATCCGAAAATCCAGTAGTGTAAATAAATTCTATATGCTTTCTAGGTAGGTTAAATAATCATGTCTCCTCTCGATAGAGAGAGGAGTGTACTAGGATTTTCTTCGTTTACTTAGATTAATAATAAATGAATAACCCCCTCACATCTCATGCGGTGCACTCATTTTTTACCCAAAATCCAATATGACCTTCATTGCCCGTTCTTCGCCATTGTTTCATATATTATGAATCTCACACCCCCACACCCCCACACAAACAGTCATGGACCCTCACTTTTATCTACTCATTTCATTGCGAGCATACCTTTATGCTAGCTTGGGGGAGGGTCATTACACTTGCACCATTCGCACCCCCATATTTTACACTCTTTTAAGCATTGAGGACAATGCTTAATTCTAGCTTGGGGGAGGATGCATTGCATGCTCGGTTTGCATATTTGTTATGTTTATAATCTCATTGCACCAAGATACTATATGCATGTATATTTCTACGAATTTTTTTCCAGATTTATATATCTTTTCGATCAATCTCCTATTATTTATCGTGGTATATGCTTGGAAATGCTTCTAATGCTAGATCTCATTGTAGTATGCTTTGTCATGCTCATGTTCACAATCATTGAAATAAAAGCACTCGAAAAAGGCATGAGTTATAGTATATCATGGAAACCCACTTCATTCATGCATCTTGGTGGCTTTAGTTGAGCATAATGATTAGTGGACCCATAGAATTTGGTTTTACGACATACTATCCAGTACTGAGGAGTGTCATTGCCTAACTCTTTCATGTTCAAAAAGAGAGAAAGAGAAAAAAAAGAAGAAGAAAAAATTTGTATGTATGAGAAAAAGAATAAATCTTGCACCTTTCTCCCAGTAACACTGAGTAACCGGATCCCCACGATAGAACCCGTCGGGGCCTCGCGTCAAAAGGTCTAACTTGGGGGAGTGCATATGAATAAAAATTTTAGTTGATTTGAGCTAATAGGTCTGAAGGGTCCTTTTTGGCCCGATGCCCTAAGGTCGTCTGACCTGGAAATCATCGACCCAATGCTCCTTACACAAATCAACTAAGAATCCAAAAAAACATCTATATATGATGGAAAATTGGACCTGATTGAGGCTAGCGATCACACGAATCATGGAATGATAACGTGTCGTAATTACCACCTCCTTTGGTAGTTCACGACTCATTTTACGATACTAACTCCTCCTCGACCCATCACATGATTTCGATCTCCATTTTTATAGCTTTTGCAGGATAGAGGAACTATTTTGAGGTTTGAGCATTGGCATGACTCTTGTATATTGCATGGTGATTTACATTAGAAATAGTCTTTTGAGCTGTATCTTGATGGAATGATATTAATTGGCATGCTTATAAATCCACAATATGAAATTTCTCGTTTTCCATGCATACATGCTTGACGCTATGGAATTCTTGATATAATCTGTTGATTGCATGCATATCCCGCTCTCTACTCTTCCTTTGTCTTCCTCGAGGACGAGGAAGAGTTTAGCTTGGGGGATTTCAAAAACTTGATAGGATCTTTACTATTTATAACCGCAAGTGCACGATGTCGTAGTAGCGCGTTACGGGTCGTCCGCAGGGAGGATTGGTAATAGAGTACCAATCTCGTCATAGGTTATTCGTTAGCTATGTGTATCGATGGACTAATCTAGAACAATTATAGAATCACAAAGATGCACAAGAAATAATAAGAAAAACAAGGAATGAAAGCAGTAAAATACTTATCTCATTGAATCCTAAGTAAGGGTTGTCAATCCTTAGTTACAATCCACGAGAAAATCCACCTAAACTAATATAAACTCTAACCTACTCCTAGAAAACAAGAAAATGGGGAAAAACTGGGCAAAACTCACACCCAGCCGCCTCCTTCTCTCCAGCTATGTGGCTCTCCTTAAATAGGGGGTCCAAAAACCCTAGAAAGTCGGGTAGAGACCCGACTCAACACAGCCGCATCGAAATCGATGCGGTCTCGTCGACTTAATGCTCGTGAGGGGCCCCAACTGGCTACCGTTTGATGACTCGATGTGGTTGCGTCGAGAACTTACGCGGCCGCGTCGATCGGTGGAGCTCCCAGCAAATATGACAACGCGGTCACATCGTTGAGCCGACGCGGTCGTGTTGTTGCCTCCAATTAACGCAGTCTACGTGGTCACGTTGTCCTAAATTACGCAGCCGTAAAAACTCCTATAGGGATGCATTTTGGACCAAGTGTATAGGGAGTGACGCGGCCGCGTCACTTTGATTTACGCGGCCGCATCAGTTGCGACTCCGGCCCCTCGTTTTAGCTCTTTGCATGGCCGTTTGCATCCGTGCCACACGACCGCGTGGATATTGATTCCTACGCACTTTGACGTGACCGTGTGGATATGGATGACACGGCTGCATGGGTCCCTGTTCTTCATGAAACTCCTCTTCCTTGTACATATTGACTACGTGGCTTTGCTCCTTTTGCCTCTTTGCACTAGAATCTTGCCATATGTCCCTAAACAGCACATATTTCCTGTAAAGCACAAGAGGGACCATAAGAGCGAAAGAGAAGACTAAAGCGGGGAAAACGGGGAGGAATGAAGAGTAAAACGATATAAAACGTGCATGAAAAGATGGAAAAACTATATATAATAAACACTCATCAAAATCCCCCAAGCTAAACTCTTCCTTGTCCTCAAGGAAGATAAGAGAGAGCGTAGGTTGAAGGAATGCAGTCAACATGCAAATGATCTGATGAAACTTTGAGAATGTTCAAAAATTGAGAATATATACGTGAGTGAACTGAAAACTCGAATTCGAGAAACTTAAATGCTCTTGATTCCTTCCATCGACGAGAATATGTTCCTAGAACGTTGACCCTACTCAAATCGTCAAGCAATACACTTGGCAATGGCTATACTCACATTTTAAGACATTTCCTATAACCTGACCTTAGATTCAAAGTGTAGGAACTGACGTGCGTTTATATTTCATATATTCACGCACGTTTTGTTCTGTGTTTCTCCGTGTTTTTCGCCGTCTTTTATTCGTTTTCTCGTATTTTCTCGTTTTTTTTCACTTTTCTTTGTTTATCCATGTTTGCAGGAGGTTGGCCACGTAGGGGACGTTTAACGATGATATCTCAAGTCCCCGGAGCAACGGGAGGAGTCACGCATGATCCAGGGGGTCAAACGTCGAAGAATTCATCTTTCAGCCCCTCACCCGGTCGGTTGGTCATCTCCAACCGATCGGGTGATGCACGCGTGCACCACCCGGTCTCAGCCGGAGCTCACATGGAAGTCACCCGACCGGTTCACAGACCGGTTCAGCGGGGGCCTGTTCTCTGTCTTTTCGAGCAAAATGCCAACCGATCGGGTGACTCTCACCCGATCGGTTCATCTGTAGCTGAAGATGAGGAGCTGAAGACACGGGCACCAAACCGATCGCTTCACCCGACGGCGTCAAGATCCAACCGGTCACTCAAGAACTCACCCGACCGGTTCATATGATCGGGTGAAAGCTCGCCGTTTTCTGTTATTATTTTGTAACGGATCAACCGATCGGTTGACTTGTCAACCGATCGGTTGATGCGAGAGTCTATAAATAGAACCCCTAGGGTTCCAAAAACGGGGAGCTTCGAGTTTTTTACTGTTTTCTCACATTGTGACGGCTGTAATTTCTGTTCTTTTGTAAGTTTTCAGATCTTTCTCAAATTTTAGTATTGTCTTAACTACTCTATTACTTCCGCATTACAATCGTCTGATCATGATTCTAACAGTTAATTTTTATTTAGATCGCTTTTTAATGGATTTTTGTGAGTAGTTCCCAAATCTGGGATTTTGGTGGAAACCCCTTCGGGGGATCTTCCCGATGCGTCCATAGGGTTAGGAAATCGATAGGGATTAGGAATCTAACGGTTACACGGGGTGTTTCATTGTCATCGGCGGGAAAAAGACCGCCTTTGACCGTTGGGCCAAGGGGGAATAAACTTGGCGGTTGACTCCCTAGCCATAGCTCACACCCATAGCGTAGACGTCGAGTCCTAGCACGCGGGAGTGGCAGGATGAGACGTTGGGAGTTCTCATTGTGGGCTTAGTGCTCCCGGGATCGATCAGTGTTAATGGACACGGGAGTGCCCACTGATCGAATCCGGGAAGTCCGGTGTATCATCCTGGGCACCGACCGGAATATCGGGCCCATGGGATGCCGGTACCACTTTCAGAGGCAACGTCCCACCATTAGACCCTAATTCCGATCGCTATCCATACCGGTAGGCTGTATCGGCGAGAGTCTCTCGTCGGAGTGGAAACCAAAGTCCCGGGTTTTCTTTCTTGTTGTTCATACCCTTCATTTCTTTCCGTGACAACCATTTACCGATTCAGGCTAGCTCGCCCCCCCCCCCGGGGTGATTTAGGTCCTACCTGACTCAAGCACAACCTCGCCTCCCTGAGTTCGATAAACCCGCACCCTACACTAACCGTGCACTTGCGGTAAAATGACACCGCGCCCATACCGTAAACGGGGCGCCGGTCAAGTTTAAGGCGCCGTTGCCGGGGAGGCAACGTGTTTGTTATTTTAGGATCTCTTGAGCCCTCGTGTCTAGCTCTCATCCTTACCTCGCGATAATTTTCTTATTCTCCTTTTTCCTTTTTATTTTTCTTATCTTTATTTCTTATTTTATCTGTTTCTTTCCCACTTGTCGCTTCACGGGTGTTTGTTGTTTTCATGCGCAGGAGTTCAAGAAGTCTCGACGACTTGATTCCCCTCGATCCAGAGAGTAACGCCACCCTTAGGCGTTTGGCCACCAAGAAGCGAAGAAGAGAGGATCCCGAATCCATGTGTAACGACCACTTTCCGGTCGTGCGTATTTTAGCGCATGTACTGTTCCGTATGAGTATTTTCGTATTTGACTTTATTGTTGTTTCCCGTAGTCCTGACGCGTGACCGGACCCCGTATTCATGACCCTCTCAAAGGCGCGATCACTCCGATATCTCCTTTTTAATTTTTGGAAGTCGGGGCACAAATTTTATACTAACCTATTATTATTATTATCATAACTATATATATTAAAATGTGCATGCTTTCAAAACATTGTCCCTTCTTTTAAAAAAAAACGTGAATTGTTTTTAAAAGAAAAAAAGTGGGGTTAGACAGATCAAGTTTTTTTTAAAACAAATAATTAAATGTTACTTTTATACCTAATGGGATTATTGGTTAATTACCATACGGTTGATTCTTTTAGCAAATCAAATCATGTTTTAAAATCTGAAACAACTTGATAAAATCCTATCCATTAACCAACGGTTATCCCTCTGACCCATTCTCCCCTAACCACTCCCCATATCCCGTACAATCTCTCCCCACTTCCTCTCTCTCCCCACGTGAAGGCAGTAACATTTTTTAAAAAAAAAACAACCTAAAGACAACATCACCCTACTCTATTTAATAAAAGCCTAAACAAACCTATCTCCTTTCAATAGCAAGCAACCTTAGTCCTTCTCTCTATCTTTACGCAACAAAACCCAGCGGCCTTCACATCTCCCCGCAGCCTCCGCCATCGCGCGGACTTCTCCACCGCCTGACCATCCTCCGCCCCGTCGTCCACCGCGTCAACCCTCGCTCCTTCCCCCTCGCATGAACCGCCGCCTACTTCCTCTTATCCTCCGCGTCGTGCTACTTTTCTCTCCCCTGCCCAGCTCGCCCCACATCCACGCATCACCGACCGCGCCCAAACACCCCCTCAACCACGCACCGGAGCCCTCACCGGCCAGATTCCCCACGCCCAGCGCTCCTCCACACGCCGACAGCGTCTTCTCGCCGTAGAACAGACCGCCAGTGATCTCTCCAGCCTGCAGACAGCTCCGGATGATTTCCAGTCGCTATCGATCACCCCTTGCTACCTGCAGAGTCCGCAGACACCGCTGACCGTCGACTTCCTCGCTGCCGCAACAAGTTCAGACCGTAGACGTTGCACGTATCGCCATCGCTGCGTCCTGATCCCTCTCTGGACTACCGGTTAGTGGTTCTACCCTTTAACAACTCTTAACCCACACCGTAAATGTAGAGAACCTAATAAAACTGGGTGATTAGACGTCGTAAGGGCTTTTTGTAAATCTGTCCTGAACAAGAAACGCGTATTCTGATTTTATGTTCTGCCAAAACAGCAAACCAAACCCCCCGCAGCGTAGTACACGTCAAGACGATTCCAACGACACCAAGAACGCCAAAAACAGGCGAGTATACAATTTGTTATGATTTTTAGAAGTTTCGGCACGTTTACGCCGCTTTCATGTATGGTAGAACAACCTGAAATTGTGACGTGAAATAATGAAGAAAAGTGACACCATAATGATTAGGACAAAAATTGGGATCCAACGGTATATCCTACGATATATCCCCAATTTAAACAACTAGAGAAAGAAATTGATTCTGTAGCAAATTGAACGAAAAGGACGAAATCGTCATTTTTGGAAATTACGGAACCGGTCGTTCGACCCGCTTCCGCTTTCCAGAATTGTCACCATAAAACACAAATTAGAGAACAATGAAATTCAGTGAGTCTTGAAATGTTTAACCGTTTGGGCATCGTGAAATCGTGCGCCTCGAAGGCGGAATCGTGAATTCGTGATGTCGTGTGAGTCGACTAGGCCGGCTCGTGTTCCGGCAAAACTTTTGGGTGGGGTTAGGGTTGAGCGGCCACTGGGCGTATGAAAGGTACTCTCCTCAAGAACACCACCCGACGCGGTGGGTTAGTGTCAATCACGGTAAGCCCCCGTGAGAGGAACGACCTTCTCATCACGACCTAAAGGCGAGAACCCTAGATTAGATGTGAAGTCTTGACATGGTCATTGAACGCTAACTTGGTCATCGTGAATATTGAAATGTTGACAAACTCTGAGAAATTAACTTTAAAACTTGCCATCGACTAGAACTGCATGCTAGGATTGTTCCTTTCTGCTCCGAAATATTAAATGTTAATTGCTGCAGTTGTTTCCTTTATTAAATGCTTCTAAAATTTCATATACTTGTTATATACTTCGCCTTGGGATGCTAACTCTTCTTGCAGACCCCTAGCTGACATACATTCATGTTTGTGGATGTATGTCAGGTTCAGAGCTTGAGTACCAGGAGGACCAGTACGAGACGCCTGAGTTGGAGAGTCAGGAGTTCGCACCTGACGCAGTGCCTCTCCCAGTAGAGGACTAGAGGACCTGACACCTTTACTGCTTTTCTTAGTTCCTTTTGTCGTTGTAGTTACTTTCGAGTACGTTACTTTCTTGTTGCTACTTTTAGCCCAGCTGTGGCATTGTTAAACTCTGTGTACGAACTTTATTTCTGGATGTGGCTATATCTGTGCTGGTAGTGTTTTCTTATTATTTCTGAATGGTAGTTGCAAGGACCTCATCTGTGTTTTAAACACAGACGCTTATTGAACTCGAGCGTCGCCGCTCCAGTTCAAGCGGACCGCGTAACGTCCTCGCTTCCGGTGCCTTTTGGGAAGCGGGGCGTTACACCATGGAGGAGAACACCCCGCCTCACAAGTCTCTGTTGGAGTACTCGATGCCATCTATCGAGTCCACTTCCGCCATCTGGTCTCCGGCTATTGCGGCCCAAAGCTTTAAGCTAAAGCCGTCTTTAGTGACATGGATCCAGCAGGACCAGTTTGCGGGAGCACCCATGGAGAGCCTGATCGAGCATCTAGACTCCTTCTTGGAGAAGTGTGACACCTTCCGGATTAATGGTGTCACAACTGAGGCTATCCGTCTGAAGCTGTTCCCCTTCTCTTTACGAGACAAAGCCAAGCAATGGCTTAGGGGGAAGGACCCCAACACTTTCAATACCTGGGAGAAGCTCTCCAACTCTTTTCTGACGAAGTTCTTTCCTCCGGGGAAGACCATGAAGTTGAGGAGTGAGATCTCCTCCTTCTCCCAGGCCAGCCACGAGTCCTTTCATGAAGCTTGGACGAGGTACAAGGAGATGCAAAGAAGATGCCCTCACCATGAGCTTCCGAAGTGGCAGATTATTAATCTGTTCTACAATGGGTTGAGGGATGACCTGAAATCTTCTATGGACGCCGCGGCTGGGGGTTCCTTCATGTCTAGGAGCGAGGAAGATGCCGGACATATTCTGGAAAATATGGCATCCAACAATGAGCGGTGGTGTGACGAGAGAGCAACACCAAGATCTGGGGGTATACACAGAGTCGAGGACGTTGACAAACTCTCAAGCAAGTTCGACTTGCTTTCGACCCAGATCTCAGCACTAATGGTAGGAGCCGGTGGCGCCGGTACACGGCAGATTTCAGCGGTAGAGTCCGAATTCTTTGGGGAATTCGACGGTGGTGACATCTCACCACCGTTGGATCAGGCGAGCGCACTATTTTACAATCCCACAGGAAATGCGCCGTATCTGCCAAGGACCAATTCCAACCCGGCCTACTCTCCAAACAACCGGAACCACCCAAACTTCAGTTACCGGCCACCATTTCAGCCCTCGCCGCCTCAGCAGCCGTAGCAACAAACATATCAGCCGGCTAGGCCACAGCAGAGTCAGGTTCAGCAGCAACCATTTCAGCAGCAACCATTTCAGCAGCAACCTCAGCAACAATTTTACGCCCCCAGGAATCAGCAGCCATTCCAGCAGCAGCAGCAGTATGGCCAACAGAGGGCCGTCTCTCCGGTTGAGTCTCTCTTGACTCAATATATAACCAACCAGGAGAAGATCAATCAAAAGCTGGAAATGGGTCAGTGGACCCTCACGGATCAAGTAACCCAGCTGGGGTTACAAGTGGCGAACCTTTCAAGGTCACAAAACCAATTGCTGCCACAACCGGAGGTGAACCCGAGGGGAGCAACCCAAACATCGGCACTCGTGCACGAGCACGCAAATGTGTCCGCTATCGTTCTGAGGAGCGGGACACAAATTCCTACTAGAGTGCCCCCTAGCAAACCGGAAGCGCCATTGGTCGTTGAGAGACCGATCGAAAAATCAAACGACGCCGGTGCTTCGTCATCAAATCCTATGACTCCGGAGGGAGTCTCTGAAGAAGAGAAGAAGAAGAAGGAGGAAGGGAGCCCGAAAGTGTTCAAACCCGTTGTGCCATTTCCACAACGGTTAGCTCAGGCCAAAATTGATGAGAAATATGGCAAGTTCTTCGCCATGGTAAAGGACCTGAGCCTGCAAATCCCCTTCCTAGAAGCAATCGAAACAATCCCCTCCTATGTGAAATTCCTGAAAGATTTGGTGACTAGAGGGTCTAGAAAGGAGAAAGTAGTGTTGACGGCGGAATGTAGCGCTCTCATCCAGAGGGCAAATCCACCGAAACACAAGGACCCGGGGAGCTTCTCAATTCCTTGCACGATCGGGGCAGTAAAGATTCATCGTGCACTCGTCGATCTCGGAGCGAGTGTAAGTTTGATGCCCCTGTCGATGTATAAAAGGATAGGAATGGGTGATTTGGAGCCCACCGGTATGACCTTACAACTAGCTGACCGGTCAGTCAAATATCCGGTGGGAATTGTGGATGACCTCCCCGTTAATGTAAGAGGGGTGCATGTGCCAGTGGACTTCGTAGTCATGGACATGCTTGAAGACGCACACACCCCGATCATCCTGGGATGGCCTTTCATGGCCACTGCTGTCGTTTTGATAGATGTGAAGAACGGAAAACTTTCTCTAAACGTCAGCGGAGAAAAAGTTGAATTTGATCTGGGTTTGTCCATGAAGTATCCCGATCCCCCAGATGACCCTCGGTGTAATTTGCTTGAGGTAGAAGAAGAAAAGGCCGCTGAAGAGAGCTCCTGGGAGATTCTCTTAAGAAACCCCCCCGATGACTTGGGGGATTTAGAAGACCAAGACGGCCCCAAGAACAAAGAAGCTGCTGGAAAAGCGAGTGCAGCAAGAACGACCCCTCCCAGGTTCCCCAAGACTCCTCCTGCGAAGAGAACGGGGAAAGAGCCCATGGACCTCACTAAAGACGAGGTCCGGATCCTAAAGAAGATGGCGGGAAGCGCCAACACAAAAGAGAAGCCCCAGGATCCCAAGAACAAGGGGAGGGTAGTCGAGCAAATATCTCCAGCCGCTGACTACTCCAAAGGCCTTCAGCTCCAATGAAGAAGAGATGCCGAACTTCGGGCATCACCCGTATCAACCACCGTGAACATCTCTTGCGGGCGTCGAGCCAACGACGTTAAACAAGTGCGCTTCATGGGAGGCAACCCATGTTCTAAACTTTTTCCCCACTTTTTAGTGTTATTTTTTTACTTTACTTTATCTATTTTTATAAATAAAATCAGCCGCGAGAACATCCGTTCAGGGACTTAGACAATCTGTTGGTTTTTGCAGGAAACAAAGCCCCAACCGATCGGTTGATAACTCACCCGATCAGTTGGGATGTATCAGATACAAACCGAAATCTGTCCCCAAATGAACCGATCGGTTGAAGAATGAGGAGACCGGGTGACAGACCGGGTGAGCTGGGGAGAACTCTCGGGAAATTTTTGGGGAATATCAACCGATCGGTTGAGTTCGAGCGCGATCGGTTGAAGCGACCGGGTGAGCAGCCCTCAATTCTCAGGAAAATGAGTGGAGCGGCCAACCAATCGGTTGACAAGTCAACCGACCGGTTCGCCTGTAGCAATTCTTCGGCAAGAAATTTCGACCTAACCGTCAACCGATCGGGTGACAAGTCACCCGATCGGTTCGACTTAAAAACCCTATAAATATCCCCGACTGCCCATTCGATCCGCACTCGGCATTTTCGAATGCCACTCATTGGATCGTCCACGAAATTTTTGTCGTTAGCCGCGCCACTTCTGGTTCCATCTGTTGTGGTGGGATGATCACTCTTATTGTCAGCTATGTTCTGAGAGTACCACCCGACCTCCCTATTTTGCCTGGACGTAGCCGTATTGATCGCGATTACTTGATCGATATCAATATGCTCACTCCCTTCGGTGAAGACCGTGCTGTCTACCTCTATAGCCCCGCCTGCGAACCTTTCGCGATCCTGCCACCTTTGGCCCCTTTGCGGCTACCCTACCCCCCGTCTCATCTGCCTTGGGAGTTTTACCCCGATCCTTGGTATTCTCCATTAGTGCATCTACCACCCTTGGATCCTCCCGATTGGCACCCAACTGTCGGCCCACCTGGTATGATCTTTCTCCACCACAGCCCCCCGGTGCACATCGATCCTCCCGTGCTCCAGCCTGTCGCCCCTCCTTCACCCATAGGCACACCCTCCTCTTCCTCTGAGGATTCTTTCATTCACTATTCCCCTCCCTCCTCCCCCTCCCCCTACCATTCCAGTACCAGCGAATCCGATTGACTCCCCCTTGCATATCTCTGCATTGCATTGATCATATCATTTCGCTAGCACTGTCTGGTCTAGCTTGGGGGACGTCTATTTTGGTGTGCTGTCGTGTTTTGTTGTTTTTCTCATTTTTGTGTGTGTGCTTGTTTTTCCCCTTTGAGTGTCGTGTCATGTGGTTTTATTTTTATTTTTATTTTCGTGTCGTTTGATTTTGATTTTGATCTTTCTTTCTTTTCAGTTTCATCTATGTGTTTTCCTCATTTTCATTTGTTTTTGTGTCGGTGCGTATTCCCCCCATCTTCATTGCCCTCCCATTTTCACTCATATTGCATTGAGGGCAATGCAAACTTCAGCTTGGGGGAGTCGCACTGTGTGCATCGTTTAAGTCCTTCTTTTTCATTTTTTTGTGTCGTTTTCATCGTGTTTTTATTTTTCTTTTCTTTTCTTCTTTTTATCTCTTTCTCCTAGAGATGAATCCTATGATGACTCGCCTCAAAATCACACACACCTAGCATGGCATCAATAATCGCACTCACTGACCCCAGGATTTCGAGTCCTCTTGCATTTCACGCATCATGGGTCCACTTAGCTTTTTTGTGAGTCGTGCGTCGTGCCTAGCTATTTGATGTGCTTCTACTTGGTGATTTTACTTTATATACCTGTCCAGGAATGACCCCTAGATTTTCATGCTTCGATTTGAATATGCGGTATTTGTTTCTACTATATGCATGCTATATTTATATCGTATATTTCAATTCGCATGCATCGGGATTCCACAATTAAGGACTAGGATAACCCATTTAGCCTATGCTCTATTTAGCGAGAATAGTTTCCTTTGCCCAAGTGTTTAGATTTCGACTTCTTTTTTGTTTTACTTGGTGCAAATCCCCTCGTCGTGTACCGTTCTCCCACTTGGGAGAGTGCACATGTGTATAGCCAAAAACCCAAAAATCCAAAAAAAAGGAAAGGAAAAGAAAAACCCAAAAAGAAAAGAAAAGAAAAATTTTATAGCCAAAAAGCAAAAAAAAATACAAATGCCCAAAACCCAAAAAAAATTCCCGTGTGAATATTTTTTCCTACTTACCGAGAATAAAGGGAAGGCGAGAATTTGCACCGAGTGTCCTACTCCACATCATCTCAACCCCCCTCGTTTTCGAAAACACTTGGCTTAGGAACTTTTTAGCTATTATCTAGGCTTTGGTGTGGTGATTTCCTTAACCCTAGTTGTGGAGTCCCTGACGCATGATATGTTTCGATTCTCTCTATTCTCATGCATGCTTGAACTATATATTCGCCGCTTAATTCAATTCGAATCGATATTTGGGTCATATCTTGGATTTTTGTATATCGAGCCTCATAGCACATTGTAGAAAGCGACACCATTTGCTAGCACACGACTGCACTCACTCGCGCTTCACCGCGTGGGCCCACGACACTTATTTGGACTCGTTTTCCTAGGTTTAGTGGTGTGATTTGACGTTTGCTTGCTTGGTGTGTCGTTTTTGATTTTTGTTGGCTCTGACGGAAGATCTAGGATTTAGAGTTTTCTTTTTCTTTCTTCCTCTCTATTTTCTCCCTCCGAGCTCCTACTCTCACTCGTCTTCCTCAAGGACGAGGAAGAGTTCAGCTTGGGGGATTTTGACGTGCGTTTATATTTCATATATTCACGCACGTTTTCTTTTGTGTTTCTCCGTGTTTTTCGCCGTCTTTTATTTGTTTTCTCGTATTTTCTCGTTTTCTTTCACTTTTCTTTGTTTATCCATGTTTGCAGGAGGTTGGCCACGTAGGGGACGTTTAACGATGATATCTCAAGTCCCCGGAGCAATGGGAGGAGTCACGCGTGATCCGGGGGGTCAAACGTCGAAGAATTCATCTTTCAGCCCCTCACCCGGTCGGTTGGTCATCTCCAACCGATCGGGTGATGCACGCGTGCACCACCCGGTCTCAGCCGGAGCTCACATGGAAGTCACCCGACCGGTTCACAGACCGGTTCAGCGGGGGCCTGTTCTCTGTCTTTTCGAGCAAAATGCCAACCGATCGGGTGACTCTCACCCGATCGGTTCATCTGTAGCTGAAGATGAGGAGCTAAAGACACGGGCACCAAACCGATCGCTTCACCCGACGGCGTCAAGATCCAACCGGTCACTCAAGAACTCACCCGACCGGTTCATATGATCGGGTGAAAGCTCGCCGTTTTCTGTTATTATTTTGTAACGGATCAACCGATCGGTTGACTTGTCAACCGATCGATTGATGGGAGAGTCTATAAATAGAACCCCTAGGGTTCCAGAAACGGGGAGCTGCGAGTTTTTTTACTGTTTTCTCACATTGTGACGGCTGTAATTTCTGTTCTTTTGTAAGTTTTCAGATCTTTCTCAAATTTTAGTATTGTCTTAACTACTCTATTACTTCCGCATTACAATCGTCTGATCATGATTCTAACGGTTAATTTTTATTTAGATCGCTTTTTAATGGATTTTTGTGAGTAGTTCCCAAATCTGGGATTTTGGTGGAAACCCCTTCGGGGGCTCTTCCCGATGCGTCCATAGGGTTAGGAAATCGATAGGGATTAGGAATCTAACGGTTACGCGGGGTGTTTCATTGTCATCGGCGGGAAAAAGACCGCCTTTGACCGTTGGGCCAAGGGGGAATAAACTTGGCGGTTGACTCCCTAGCCATAGCTCACACCCATAGCGTAGACGTCGAGTCCTAGCACGCGGGAGCGGCAGGATGAGACGTTGGGAGTTATCGTTGCGGGCTTAGTGCTCCCGGGATCGATCAGTGTTAATGGACACGGGAGTGCCCACTGATCGAATCCGGGAAGTTCGGTGTATCATCCTGGGCACCGACCGGAATATCGGGCCCATGGGATGCCGGTACCACTTTCAGAGGCAACGTCCCACCATTAGACCCTAATTCCGATCGCTATCCATACCCGTAGGCCGTATCGGCGAGAGTCTCTCGTCGGAGTGGAAACCAAAGTCCCGGATTTTCTTTCTTGTTGTTCATACCCTTCATTTCTTTCCGTGACAACCATTTACCGATTCGGGCTAGCTCGCCCCCCCGGGGTGATTTAGGTCCTACCTGACTCAAGCACAACCTCGCCTCCCTGAGTTCGATAAACCCGCACCCTACACTAACCGTGCACTTGCGGTAAAACGACACCGCGCCCATACCGTAAACGGGGCGCCGGTCAGGAACCTAAGCTATACAATGGTCGAAGAGGGAAAAAGTATATGATAATGGGATATTGGTCGATCGAGGAAGCGGTGCTCACGACACGACATGGTTTCTTGATTCAAGAAATTGCCAAGTTTATTCATGATTTCATAAATACACATGTATATACAAATTTTTATATACACATTTTCTTTGGGATTTGCAATTGGGTTGTGTAAGGAGCGTTGGGTCGGTGACTCCCAGATCAGATGACCTTAGAGCACCGAGCCAAGAAGGAGACCTCGGAGATACTAACTCAACCCAAATGAAATCCTAATTCATACGCACTCCCCCAAGCTAGCCCTTTTTATGCAAGGCCTCGACGGTTACTATCGTGGGGATTCGGTTACTCAGCTTCGCTGATGGAACAGTGCATATTATTTTTTTCTATTCACAATTTTTTTCTTTTGAATTTATTAATTTTTTTCTCTTGTTTTCTTTTTTTGGCATGGAATAAATTAGGCAAATTCAATCCTCAGTACTAGGTGAAGTGTGGTTATCTAAGTCTCGAGAGATGATAAACCATTATACATAACTATAGTCTCTACGGTCTATGCATAGAGTGGGTTCCTAAGTGTCAATCTAGGTCGGTTTCGAGTACTCCTATCTTAGGGACTGAGAGGATGGCCAAAGCTAGGGTATTACAAGGGATTTAAGCTAAAGTTACGAACTATTCACATATTCAAGTTGACATCATGGAAATCAAGCATAAAAGTTCAGAAAACATATGTCAATTCAGGATTCATCGCATATAAAAACTCGTTTTCGAAAAATTCTCGAGGTAAATGTTAGTATTTACAAATGTGTGCATGAAGGTGCAAGATGTGTGATGCGAATGTGAATATTTTTGGAGTTTTTGATATTTTTTTCCTTTTTTAAGCACTAAAATACTTATCTCATTAAATCCCAAATAAGAGTTGTCAATCCTTAGTTACAATCCAAGAGGAAAGTCATCTAAACTAATCTAAACTCTAATCTACTCCTAGAAACAAGAAAATGGCGAAAAACTGGGCAAACACACTCCTAGCCGCCTCCCCCTCTCCAGCTGCGCGGCTCTCCTTAAATAGGTGGTCCAAAAACCCTAGAAAGTCGGGTAGAGACCCAACTCGATGCGGCCGCATCAAAATCGATGCGGTCGCGTCATCTTGACGCTCGTGAGGGCCCAATAGCCAACAGTTAATGATTCAACGTGGTCGTGTAGAGAATCCATGAGACCGCGTCGATTGGTTGGGCTCCCAGAAACTACAGTGGTACGACCGCTCATTTTAATCGATGCGGTTGAACCGTTGCCTTCATATAATGCAATCAATGTGGTCGCGTCGTTTGGCATGACCCGGTCGTAACAGCTCTGTAGAGGTTGAATTTTTGAGCCAATGAAACAGAAAGTTACGTGGCTTGTTTCGGTTGGACGACGCGGCCGCGACGATTGGTGGTCATGAAATACATGACACGGTCGTGTGCAACATTGCAACATGGTCGTGTCGTTTCCTTCTAGTAACTCATTCCACACGCCCACGTGGAAATGAACCACGCGGCCGCGTGGTTCCAGGAAACTCCTAAATCAGCTTGTTTTGGCTTCCATCGCTTCGCCTTGCTTCCTTGTCTCGTTTATTGACTCCTTTAAGCACTTTTCGGCTTTTTAGCGCTCCAATGTTCTGAATTTGCTTCCTCTTTCCTAAAACGTGCAAATTGGAGCTGAAAAGTAAAAAGGAAACAAAAGTGGATAAAATAGAATGAAGCGGTGTATAAAATGAGGTGAAATGTGTATGGGATGAGCTTAGAATGTATT
The DNA here is from genome assembly GCA_030789695.1 of Scilla litardierei. Lineage (NCBI taxonomy): Eukaryota > Viridiplantae > Streptophyta > Magnoliopsida > Asparagales > Asparagaceae > Scilla > Scilla litardierei. The sequence continues at coordinate 134,190,600 of CM061135.1, read as the reverse complement.
TATAAAAACCACTCATCAGTCGGCGAACATATGTCCGTCGAGAAAAGGAAGCACTGGAGTCATCGGTTTTCCTCTTCTTCACCGAAGGTTTCCTACCCCGTCTCCTAGGAGGCATGGCGTGATGTGTGCAAACGAATGCAAACACGAATCGAGAGTACACAAAAATAATACTCGAGTAGAGGAACGAGTGTACCAAAGGCTCGTGAAGTGAGATGATCGTAAGAAATAGGAACGAGCGATGCCTCGAAGCGAATATCCTCCCCCAAGCTAGCTCCAAAGTAGTCCAAGCCCAAGTGTAGTCCCCCTACGCTCGAAGTATACCTGCACGATAAGATAGTTAGAATATTACTTGCATATTAACGAAATCGATATAGATTAGGGTTTAGAATTTGAAATTTTGGGATTAGGATTTGAAATTAGAAAGTGAGAAAGAGAGAGCGCACGGGAGAGAGAGCGAGAGCGAGAGTTGTGTGTGGATGTGGGGAAGATGAAGGAGAGATGAAGGTGGAGGGGAGGGGAACATCGAGAACATGGAGCTCAGTCAGACTCGAGTGGAGCTGGAGGTGGTCGGAGGGCCGAGTCGAGCGAGTTGAGGAGAAGAGTGAGCTCAGTCGAATATTAGAGCTGTGGGTGAGTAAGGGAGACGAGGAAATGGAGGGTATGGCTTTATAAGTTCGGTCGAGTCGAGTTAATCAACTCGGCTGGGCTGGGTTTAGTTAAGTTCCCCCCACACTGTTAGTCGGTTACTCGGTCGAGTCGACAGGGTCACTCGATCGAGCTGAAGTTAAACCAGATTGACCTTTTCCCCTTTATTTTGTAGGCTCCTTGACTCGACCGAGTCGCTACTCAGCTCGGTCGAGCTGAAATGCATGGCAGAAGGTCATTTTTAGCTTTTTTTGCAGAGACTGCCACTCGACCTAGTTGCTCACTCAACTTGGTCGAGCTGAATTGATGACAGAGCGGTGAATTTAAGGTGTTCCTACAGAGTTTGGCACTCGACTGAGTAGCTCACTCTACTCGGTCGAGCTGAATGAAAATCAGAGTGATGATATTGGCGCATCTCTGCAGGCCTCTGAGGTCGACCGAGTGCAGTGCCACTCGGTCGAGTAGGCTCCTCTTTCTTCTACAGCCTTGTAATGCAATTACACTCTTCTCTTTCAACTCCTTCTTCGTTCCTTCATTATTTTTTGCGCTCCCTTCAATGATCACCTACATAAAAACATATGCATCAGAAATGTTTATATATTTATATTTTAAATATTTTTAAAGGAATAAAAATGTTTTTATTAGGTTTTTTGAATGAGAATGATAACTAAGGAAGAAATGTAAACTAAAAGTAAAAAAATATTCGGGTTGCCTCCCGATAAGCGTTTGTTTAAAGTCGTAAGCTCGACTCCTGTAGATTTTCAACGTCGCTTCAAGTTGTTTGGCGCATATAAGATGCGCTCGTCGTGCTTCCCTATAAGGCCATGAGGTGGGAGTTGGCCTTCAACGGTCGCATTAGTTGTAGCCTCTGGTTGGTGCTGATGATGTGGCATACCAGATGGATTCTCGTCCAATACTTTCAAATAGGCGGCCAATGCCTTGTTATGAATGACGTCAATGGCATCATCTATATCTTTCCTCATGGGGTCATTGAGGACCTCTTCAATAGTGAACTCCACCATAGCTTCATCTTAAACTAGCTACAAATAGTCGACATCTTTGCGCAGGAAGCGCTCCTTCATTGGCTTTAGTAAATGAAACTCAATCTCTATGTTGCCAACATTCATAGATAATGTCCCTTGACGGACATCTATTAAAACTCAAGCTGTGGCCATGAAAGGACGTCCCAAGATAATTTGAGAACTCTCCTCCTCAGACATATCCATAATCACAAATTCCACCGGCACGCTAATCCGTATCGGCACTTGCAAGATAACATGCAAGCAATGCCAACCGGGTAGGTGACGGATTGGTCCGCCAACTGTATGATCATGGTTGTGGCCTCTAACTCTGTCCCGGTATTCAATCTCTTGAAAATGGAGAGTAGCATGAGACTAATGCTTGCTCCCAAGTCAACTAGCGCTCTATTGATGGGGATGCCGCCAATGGAGCACGACACCGTAAAGCTTCCGGGATCGGGAAACTTCTTCGGTAGGGTGTTCTTCAGAACTGAAGTGCAACTGTCAACTAGCATCATTGCCTCTTGTTTTCTTCTCCCCGCTATCAAGTCCTTCAAGAATTTAGCATATGTGGGGATCTCTGTAAGTGTATCAATGAATGGGAAGTTCAGGTGAACACTCTTCAGAAGGTCAATGAATTTCGCATACTTCTTTTCTAGCTTTGCCATGGCTAGTCTTTGTGGATATGGAGGTGAAGGACGACTTCCCTTATCTTTATCGGCATCCTTCGGCGTAGATTTCTGAAGTGGCTTCTCCACGAAAGGTGAAGCATCTGTCGATACCGTAGCGATAGGAATAGGTAATGGAGTGGGAGAAGTCTCCTTTTCTGCAGCAGCAGATGGCTCATCAACATCTTTCTCCTCATTTGTCGTAACGATGGGCTCAGAAACATGGGATCCTCCTCATGAATAGTCGTCGTCGATTGTGGGTCCACATGTTTGGAAATATGTACCATTATCGTATCGGTACTCTTCCCTCCTCTCATAGTGACTGCCACCACTGTATTAACCTGTCCCATCGGATTTTGCTCGGTTTGATATGGAAATCTCCCTTGAGCCTTTGTAAGTTGGCTCAATTGGGCTGACAGATTCTCTATGGTGGTGGAAAGTTGTCTTTGAGTGGCTGCTATCTCCGCATTTTACTTTGCTTGAGCATTCATGAAAGCTTCTAATGTCGCCTCCACTCCAGATTTTTGTACCACTGGTGGCTGGTATTGTTGTTGTTGCTATTGATATGGGTGGGGGTTATAATATCCTGGCGATCTATAAGGCCTAGATAGCCTAAATCCATACTATTGCTATTGTGGAGGTGGAGCTTGTTGCGATGGAGGTTGTGGTGGCCTTGGTTGAGTAGGTGATTGTATGGCTCCGTTCGGGTTGCTATCGGAGAATCCTAGATGTGTCTTCCATGTCGGGTTGGACCATTGCGGTCATGGATTGCTCCCTTCACCTGAGACATAACTGATTTGCTCCATTGGTACGTCTATTCCATCATAGGAACCTTCAATCGGAATGTACCCTTGCTCGACGTAATGTTCACATATCGCATAACTGGAACCTTTGAAGAAGTGGGAATGACGCTCAACCTTTGTTTAATTCGTGCAACTTACTTGGAGAGGGACTCAAGTTACACATCAAGATGTGTAGCTACATTTATCTCAGAATGGCCCACACCGGTGCCTCTAGATGATGAGCGTTCATCGCTCCATTATTGGTTGTTGGAGGCCATCTGCTCCAAAATTGATGTGGCCTCCTCAGGTAGCTTTGCCAATAGTGTGCCATTTGAGTCAATAATCATTTTCTTGTCTGGCTTCAATCCGTTATAAAAACTCTGAATAATGTCTCAATCCTGAACACCGTAATATGGGCTTTAATGCTGAAGATCCTTGAAGTGTTCCCAATCTTCGTAAAGAGATTCTTATGGGAGTTGTTTGAGTGATTGCGCCCCTAATCCTCACCGTTTTAGACAGTGGATAGTACTTGTTGACAAAGGCCAAGGCCAACTGCTCCCAAGTCTTGAACATGTTTGTAGGATGCGCCCTCAACCAATAAGTTGCTTTATCCCTCAGACTGAATGTGAATAGACGAAGTTTAATAGCATTTATGCTCACATATTTAACTTGAAAAGTATCACACTTGGATAAGAAAAGATCGATGTGATGATTAGAATTCTCATAAGGATGCTCATGGAAGGGATCCTGCTGCATCAACTAAATCAAGCTAGTCTTCAACTCAAAATTACTCGTCGCCAGTTGCGGTCTCAAGAAAGAAGAAATGTTGGAAAGATTGGGCTTCAAATAATCTTCAACATTGCAGGAACGTGGGGGAGATGTAGAAGCCTCTGCCATTTGATCCTGTAAAATTTTTTGCCTCTTTTCTGCTCTAAGCTGTCCTACAGTCCTTTCTATCTCAAGGTCAAAGAATAGATCATTGGATCCCCCTAGACGAGTGTTCATGCACAAGAAACAAACTCCAAGAAGATGTCAGTAACAAAAAGAAAGAGAATAAAAATATGTATATATTGGCAATGGTTAGAAAAACCAACAAGTCCTCAACTAAGAAAATAACCCAAGCAAAAACCATTTACCTCCCCGACAACAGTGCCAAAATCTTGATCGGCACGGATTTACACCCGGAACGATGTCGTCTTACCGCAAGCACATGGTACATCGGCGAGCGGGTATCGAACACGTGGATGTGGTGCCACACTACCTATCTACTCCTATGTTGAGTTAGACTTCAGGTTTTATCGGTGGATGTGGATTGTGAGTACCGTAATGGTAATGGATGCGTCACTCGATGTTGCAAATTGACTCCACACAAAGAAAGAAACAAAACAAAGCAAAACAAGTGAGAGACAAGTAGTAGGATGTCGGTATCCCCACTACTGCTTCGGGCTAAGAAATAAGAGCATACATACATACATATTAATTCGTCCGACGAGTCGATAATATGTTATATGTGCTCTTTACTGGTGCCACCATCGTGGATCACCGCTTAAGCGATATATAGGTGTAACGAAGACGAAGGTTAGTGCCACTATCATAGATCACCGCACCTAGAGTACGATGTTACTGTAAGAACCTTGACTATGAGGAAAAAACTAGAAGGGGGTTGAATAGTGTTTATAAAATTTAAACGATAGTTATACCAATTTAACTCACTAACCAACAATAAATGCGGAATTATAAATTAACCCAAAATGAAACAAGCTAACAAAGAGATGTTTCAAGGGTTCAGATTACCCAAGTCCAATTCTGACTTGTTCCCGGTAATCCTACGTCCCTTCCACCCAGATTCCACAAATGCTCAAATTAGAGCCCTAACTTGAGGTTTCCTTTAAACCCACTTGTAGCAACCCTACAAGTGTAATCAAACAACAATCGATGTCATTGACTCCCACAACTTGGGATCAAGCAAACCCACTCTCACAAACCGAGAGTGAAATCGAAATACGACCTAATGAAATTCGAAATGAAAAACACTTACAAACACCTATGCCTTGAAGTAGAACTTGAAGAAGTAAGTGTGTGTGTGTGTGTGTGTGTGTGTGTGTGTGTGTGTGTGTGTGTGTGTGTGTGTGTGTGTGTGTGTGTGTGTGTGTGTGTGTGTGTTGATGTCTCTTCCAAGATGAGAGAAAGCCTTTGTACTTGTCTTCACCAAAGCTTGAAGCTCTGATTTGGTTTAGGTGGGAAGACAAGATTAGAGTTGAGATTTCTAGGGCTTGATACTTGAGGAAGAGAGAACTTGAGAGGCTGAGCTTAGGAATGAATGCAAAGTATTCAAGTAGATCTTCAATGGACCAGCAGGAGACCCTTTTATAAGTTCTCTAAACCCATCAAGCCAAATACCTAAAACCCCCTTTGAAATCCGTGTGGAAAAATCCAACAGATAGAAAATACGCGCCAGACAGTCGACTAATGAAGAACTCACATTCGCCTACTGCACTGTGTCAGAGAGTATGTGAGAATTCAAATGGTAATTGTTGGGTTTTGATGGACCCTCAGGGCACAAATCTCTATGCATGTCCTAAGTTGGACGAACAATAGAGGCAAAGAAAAGCATAACGGAAGAAAATCGTTAAACTTTTCAACGAAGTCCTAAGGAAAATCAAGACCATTACCCATGATCTCTGCCAACTTGAGGTGGATCTGACCACCCCAAGAAGGATCTATGCTACTGCAACATAATTAAAAGAAAGCTTCTAAATTACATACCCGAAACCTTACCTTGATACAGGCAAGTTGTACCGCACCGTCTTCCATGCCGCTCCCCGTCCCGCGTCGAACCGCTCCGCGTCCCGAGGTGAGCAATTCACTTGTCGCCGAGCCAACCACGCACTGAAGAAAGTTTCACCTGAGTGTGAACCTTCACCAAGACTCCGAATCAGATCTGAACCCCTTCGTGGCTTTGCTAGAGCCCTTCAGGAGCAAGGCAGAAATTTAGGGAGAAAAGAATATTATTTTAATCTTAGATCCAAGCATGCTCCTACATTTTTGGGAGCTGCTCAGATCTAGAGCTTGGGACGAGTTTAGAGGAAGGGGGCAGACCCTATTTATATAGGTGGCTGACCCCTCCCATTTACTCAACTTTCGATGTGGGACAAATTATTTGGAGTTAAAAAATTCAAGTTAGTTTGCCTTTCATAAAGGCCAAACTTCCATGAATTTTAACTCCCTCACCGTTGAGCTTCACATTTGATACAACCTATCAAATCAAAGGGCGCTGAACGGTGAACGTGTAGGAAAAAATGGCGAGTCAATCGGAGTTCGTTTAACCCCTCAATTAATCGTCCAAAGATCAGCCCAAAGCTATTTTTCCAAAAATACTGAGCCTTCAAAAAAATCTGCACAGGTCTAGGGTTTCTACACCCAGATGTGGGGCCCACCGTGTGGGCCCCACTACACTAGCCAGGTTGACTGGGCGCCTGGCACCTAGCCTGGGCACATGTGCCCAGGCCTGGGCCAGGGCACCTGGCACCCTGGGCGCCCTGATGCCTAGTGCCCTGGGCGCTCAGGCCCAGGTCGCCTGGGCCAGGTGCCCTGGTCTGGCCTGGGTCTGTCTGGGCTGACCCATGCCTAGTTTGGGCATGGGTAAGACCCTTTTTTGTGTAGACTTGACAGTTTTGGTCATAACTTGTGCATTTGGAGTCCGATTTGGACGTCGTTCAAACCAGTGTTTAGAACGGGACATTTTCGTCTTACAGGTAAACTTTTCCCTGCGTTTATTATATTAAATATTTTCGTAAAATATTTACGACACAGTTAACTCAGCTTGCATCATATGCAAAATAGTCCATATCTAAGCTTAAAAATCATTTGCATCAAATACAAATGATCTGAGGGCATACATCCCCTAACATCTCCCACTTGCACTCAGGATCATTTATCCCGAATGCAGAAGATAATTGCAAACTATTTGCAGTTTCCTATCCCTTGCATCAAATGCATATTCTCCCTAATGTTTCTACCTATTACTAGACGAAGGCTGCACTCTGTGTGAGACCCTACAGCCTGACCATACTACAAGTGGGGCTCGAAGCCAAAGACGGCGGTGACCACGAGCAGCGGTTGCTGTCCCTATCTCAATATCATACTTATATGGTTAACTCATCGACATGAGTATTATCGGGACCACCCTAACTGTGTCCATGATGAATTCCGCAGTTATAGTCTCTTCGTCTAAACTATGCCGTTTAGTTCAAGCCTAGGGTACGGTCAAACAGTCAACCACAATAGCTCGAATCCGGTTAAGTCTCCATCAATATTTAGTCAAATAATGTTGGACTTGTCCAACATACTCTGGCCAGAGTTTCACTAAAGACCAAACTAACACTACGACACTAACTCCCATTGACCGGGAGAGACAAATCCTATCTTGGTCATTACTCTTCTCGTATGCTTCAAATGTCACCCGACCAAAGACCTTTCGACAGGCCTTGCCTCGAAGCTAGGTCAGGGGTCTAAGTGACACCGTTCATGCATAGGTTCATACAATGACCTCAAGTCAAAAGACCAACTTGCCTATCATCACTAAGAGTTATCATTGACAGATTGGTCAATCATAACCATATGACAACTTTTGATGGGTCGTTCAGTGAACTCATTTTTGAATGAGCACATGTGTCTCGTCTTTGACTTCGTCAAGTCAAACGATCATGAGATCATTGTCACCGCTATACGGTGAAGACTAAGACACAATGGTCTATCCAATGTTTCGATATCTTTTTCTCGAAACATCTATGACCACGAACCCTTTTAGACTTATGCTACTAACGGTCTAGCACTTCTCCATGATCGAGATAATCATCTCGTGATATGTTTGACCTTGCATTAAGTCTCAAAATTTACCTAAGTTAATATCTAATGATAACTACATTATGATTAACTTAGATAAATTTATACCAACCATCTTACTGTTATTTCGAACAAGATGTTTGTACAATTGCACAGAGATAATTTCCTCGATGGTAACCTATCTCGCTACATCTCCCACTTGCACTTAGGCCCATTGATCCCGGTATCTCATACCGTATTTTACACATTAGTCTTTCTTGACTTCATGCGGTAGAGCCTTCGTGAGTGGATCTCTGCTAAACCATCTACAGTATAGACTTAAGGGGTTTCTATGTTCATATTAGACCAACCATTTGAATCTTATTCAAATAATTCCTTTGATCCCCTGGAATCCATAAAATTTAATTTTCCTGGATCTCATCCAGCTCATCGCACCTTACGACAATAATTTTAATAAGTTACTGGTCATTTTAGATGGTTCATATTTAAAAGTGTCAAACTCTTTTGACCACTTTATCAAATATGTTCCATCCCCGTAATGCCTTGCTTGTGTTTTATTCGCTCCAACTGACCTTGAAAACTATCTGTCAATTCATAAAAGTTTGTTCTTCTAAATCATAATTAAAAACAAACTTTAAATGAATGCACCAGTTTTCATGGTTATCATGAGCATTTACATCGAGTTCGGTCCGAGTATATCTGTATGCATCTGCTGGCGAGACAGTTTCATCATAATCCGTTTATAGGAGTAAGGATGAAAACCATTCTCTACCAACATAATTGTACTTCACTATTTTCTTTCTGCACCAATCTTTTAAAGTCGAAGATTCACTTGCAGTCAAAGAAACTCTTTCTTTGTGCATGTAAACTAAAGTCCATACTTTATTCATGTGCATGGACCTATTGCATCAAATTATTAATCAGAGTCTCTACTCTGAATTTCATCCTGGAAGTTATCTTAGACCATCATTGATTATGATGTCTAACTCGACTCTTCGTCTCACGAGACTCGAGTAATCCTTTAACTTCCTAACGATTGATTAATAAATATTTTACTGATAATGTCCTCATAGAACCTTATCAAAACCTAGGCATTTCTATCTGGGACTTAACCCAGAGGGAGGATTGTAACTCAGTCACTTTGCCATGAGTCGCACTATGTCTGACTAAGTGCAATTTATTCTCTCCAACACATCTAATATGTTAAGAGACTTGACTTGAGAGAAAATTACATTTTCTTTTAATTATGCAAGATCTATACATCTAAGTATTTGCCTCTTCGATCCGATCGAATCAGTTCAAATACTTCTGTCATTTTGTTTTCTATTTTATCAGACTTGTGTTTCATCAAGAACATGTGTCTTAATAAAATAAGAACAACGAATCCTAGCTAGCTTAGACTTGGGTCTAGGTACATCAGTATGTACGAGACTACGAGTTCAACAACTTGCTCTCCCACTGTCTTACAGAAGGAGTTTCGGCCATCATACCTTTGAGAATAAGATTCACAAGTGTCCGCAGACTTCATAATACGAGAGGTCAGACCCCTCTTTATGTGACTAGTGAAGCTTTGTCTCTTTGATACGTGGTTGGCCCCGGATATACACCCGGAGAACGATTGTAGTTTTACCGCAAGCGCACGATCAAGTGGCGAGGGGGTATCGAACACGAGGAGGTGGTGTTGGCTCCAATCTATCCTAGGTTGGTTTGACTACGAATGTTTTATTGGTGGAGTTGGTTATGGAATGATATAATGGAAATGGTGGTGGATGTCGGTGTCGGTGATAAAGAATTCGGTCAAATATCGATTCAAATACAATATAATAAACGTGCCTAGGGCTGGGGAATTCCCACTACGGATCGTCATACATCATTGTAAATAGTGAATCTCAATATTACTAGACTTGCGTTGAGGTGAACTAGTCGTAACTGAATAGAGAACCAAACCTAGGATAGGGCCCAATCTCTTGCAAACCCTAGCCTAAGCCACTAGCATTAGGATCGACATCATCGTTCAATCACTCCACGAGCCCACTCTCATGCAACCTCGAGTTACGATCTAGGTTGTGATAGTTCGTATTCGTCCAATCTCTTGCAAACGAATATGGGTATAGATTTATAATAAAAATCCTAGCTTTGGTCCAATCTCTTGCAAACCAAGTCTAGAGAATCTCGATTATAAACCTAAATCGAATATCTAGGCCTTCCCATCAATTAGAATCCAATCTCTTGCAAACCCTAGATCGATGGAAATCCCTAGCTATCCGTAATAAATCAATCACAACCTAACCTCATAGAAATTCTAGCAATTTAGAAATTTATTCATTACAAATATGAAATTAGATCCGTAGGGTTCATCCCCATCCCTAGAACAACAATCAACCAAGCATAGCAATAACGATATGAGAATCAATAAAAACCATTGCTTGCATGTAAAAAGATAGCAAATCAAAGATTCAAATAATAAGAATAAAAATACTTAGCTTTGATGAAGATCTTCAATCCAAATACAAGCTTTTTGATCCAAGAGGGGGCCTAGGGCATGGCCTAACCTCCAAAAGAATCCCTAAGAAAACATGTTGGGAACCTTCTCTAATGATGGCTACAACCCTCTTAAATAGCCCCCAAAAACCCTTACAAAACTGCCTAAAACCCCCCTGAAACCCGCGCCCAAAACAAATTCTGCGCGCAACTTAAGTTCTACGCCAGTCGCGACTCGGCCGAGTGGAAATGTCACTCGGCCGAGTGGGAATTCCTGCAGAAATTCCAGATAACAGCACTCTGTCAAAAACTGGCAAAACCTGGTCACTCGGCCGAGTGGGAATGTCACTCGGCCGAGTGACACTGACATGCGAATTCCAGCATTGCAGCATCGACTTGCAGAAATTCCCCAGATTTCATCCGACCTCCGATTGGCGCGTTCTTGGCAGTGTTGGAACCATCATGAAGTCTACTATCCATAAAAAATATGAGAAAAATACCTTGACCTCTGGAATGATAGCAGATTTCAAAAGAGTGAGAGGTTGTTTGAAAATCTGGGCGCTGCGTGTCATCGGCTTCACTCGGCCGAGCGGCAAATGTCACTCGGCCGAGGGGCTTTTGGTACTCGGCCGAGTCGGTCTCCAAAGGATCTCTGAGATCGACTGTAAAATTCCAGTAAGTCGGCTCTTTTGGATGCCGTCGTTCGTGTGCCACTCGGGCGAGTGGTGTCTCCATACTCGGCCGAGTGGGATGTCGTCACTCGGCCAAGTGCACGCTAATCTTCAAGTAATTACGTGTCCGATCTGGCCGGTCGAGCGGGCTTCTTTGCTCGGCCGAGTGACTCCTTCACTCGGCCGAGTGGCATGCTGAAAATGCCCAATCATCATCATTTCGCTTCCTCGTCGCTCCTACGACGTTCTTTCTTCTTCCACTCGTCTTCTATCGCTGATAGGTCCTCAATAAGTCCATGAGCGATGCTCCGTATGCGTGCAAGTCCTTTAAGCTCATTTTTGCTCCCAATTGCTCATATTTCCTGAAATCCGACAAAAACAAGAAATAGTGAAGAGTAACACAATATCATCGAATAATCGTGAAAATCGCAATATGAGCAACCGAAATGGCATCCAAATATGCAGAAAAAAGGTGTAAAATTCGGACCGATCAAAATCCCCCAAGCTTACCTCTTACTCGTCCTCGTGGAAGATAAGTAGAGAGACGAACTCGGGAGATGAAAATAAAGAAAATGAAATGAAAAATAAAGAACACGAGGTGGAAAGGGTCGCTAGATTCTTCTCTCAGATCTCAAGCCATAAGCTACACATCACGATAACTTGGAAAATACAAATCACATGCTATAAGGATTTCATATCTTTCATACACATGGTACTTGCAAGCTTTTAAGAACAATAAGAGGGACTCTCTAAATTCATACAATCAATTCATATCCACATCACGCATTTCATAGAATTTAATATACAAATGTTGGCGATGCACTTTTCAATCAAAAGTTATAAATGAAGCATATAAGATACACACCAAGCATGCAATAGAGAATAGAATAAGAGTCATGGCATTCACATATTTATTTCAAATCAAGAAAAATCTCCATATCTAATATATTTTGCAAAGTCTAAGCATTATCGAATATTCCCATTCATGCACGTCTCCACTCTAATGTCATACTCACTCATATGGTCAAATGAATTCCCCCCCCCCCCAAGCTTAGCTTGAGGCATCACATCTAAAGGAATATGATAGTGGAAAATGGGATTTTTTGCCTTGGTTTTCCAAAGTATTTTGTGGCTCCAATAATGAGATAGAGAAATATCTCTTTTTTTTCTTTTGGACTTTGTTTCTCATTTTTCTTTTTGGATTTTTGTAGGAGCTATATGATTTGTATTTTTGGATTTTGGCTCCTTTTTGGCTTTTTGGACTTTTTGGAGCTAACTTTTTCTTTTGTGGGGATTTTTGGGTAATAGATGCGATATAAGTAACTTTAGGAGGTGAACTCAAGTGACATGTAGAGAATAAAAAGATATATGTGGAGAAAGAAATAATGTAACACTCGGTTCACTATAAGATGTGCACGAACGGTTCAATAAAATAATACTTCAACTAAAACTCATATGTAAGCATGGATATTCTCAATCATTTCAATAAATAGTGAAGTCAAGCAGTAAAGTTTACCACCATATCAGGCATGCCACAGAAGGTGAATAAGACAATAAAATTGATGCTTCAGATATGCTAATGATGCGTGAATCTTGGTGCATTTCCAACAAAAGCATACTATATACTAATCCATACATTCAGTTTCAATTAATATCATGCATTCGTGTAGAGGAATCATCAAAAGAAATAGATTTGCAAGCACATGTGAATAGCAAGACTATGGAATACTCTAAGTAGCATGGCAAGGAATAATAAGCATCGTGATGGTTGGTAAAGCAATAAGAGATATCATCATACAAAACTCATCTAGCGGAAGAAGAGAAAAGGAAAATAAAGAAACAAAAATAAAAGAGGGGAAAGAAAAGAAAATCAAGCACACAATATGATGCATGAACACACATAAAAGGAAAATAACATGGAAAAATCAAAAAGATGATGCAAAAATTTTGAAAAATTTTAAAAAAACCCTAAAATAAAGTAAAAATGCAACTAATGCATCTAAATGGCATGGAAATGCACTCCCCCAAGCTTAAACTTCACATTGTCCTCAATGTGATCATAAAAGGAAAAATATGAGGAACAACGATAAATATGAGGGAGGTGAATGAAAAATGATGAAATGAATGGCATGAAATCCTAATGAAACTATATGCACATACAATGATGCATGAGAGCGCCTTCCCCCAAGCTTATACCAAACAATCTTATTCAAATGACTCGATCAAAAATATCACGGCTTCACTAAGCGATATCAAGTCAAACAAATAAGAAAGTAAGGTTTCACTTGAAAGAAATGCTCGGTGGGTGGTGAGCAAAAAGGATGTGACACATCAAAATATAAAGTGGGCAATTAATATATATAATGGGTTTGGGGTGTAAAAATTTTTGTTGCCGTCATAAGAGGTGATATTTATTCAATCAAATCTATACGGTCCCATCGCTGTCGAGAGGATTCGGGTTTATTGAAAGCATAAAAATTTCTACACTACTGGATTGATATCACCTATAGCAAAAGGCGGATCCAGTATCTTTGCCGGTGCAGGCAACTGCTCCAACTGCTCTTTCCGTGGCTCTGCCAGATGCGTGTGTCCACGGACTCCATCAGACTCCAGCAATGCGGCTCCCAACACCTCTCCAAGGACTCCACCTGTACCATGCAATAGATAAGCCGCATCAATCTGACGTGGATAATTCTTCCCCAAAATAAATGTATTCCAAAGAGGGTCATCAACATAAGTATTTAAAATTAAAGACGGGTGACAACACTTCCCTGGAAATAAATCTCCACTCTCGTATACCACGTCGATCAACTCCTCATTGTTCGCCTCAGGTTGTTCAGGTAGCTTGGGCATATAAGCGTAGGTCTCATCACGCAGCTCCTCCTCATCGTCAGACTTATCCCATCGCACCTCCTGATCATATTCAATAGCGTCCATGGGTGCTAACTCCTCGCTCTCCTCCTTGTATACGTCCCATCGTACCTCTTGATCGTATGCACATGAATCCTGTGAAAGGCACGATGAGTCGCCAAAATCTTAATCATAAAAAACATCATACACGGGAGGAGAATCAAATGTAGGAGATGAGGGAGTAAAGAGATCTCCCTGAAGGGGAGCCATAAGCTCTGTGGGATTGTCCTCAGCATCAGTGGAAGCGTGGTCCTCTGAGGGATGCTCAGCCTCTGTAGAAGGTGGGGATGGCTGCGGTAGCTCGAAAGGAGGGGGGCACGAGTCGGGCTCCATCTGTGTGCAGATGTCATCATCCAAAGTCACGTCCTCCTCGATGGTCTGCTCCACTACTGTATGCATAACCTCCACAATAATATCCTCTGATGGTATAGGCTGCTCTGACTCAGGCGGGTGGCAGGGGGAGGCGACAACGGCATAAGGTGGCTTTATAGGCTCATGTATCTCGACCATGGTGTAAAAATGGGTCTTGTGCCCCTCAATTAGAGCGTAGACTCCATCATCAATTGTGCCTGTGGAAGAGATACAATGAGTAATAAAGTTTTGAAATTCAAGCTCAAAAGGATCACATGCTGTTATTGTCAATGGACCGAAATTTCGAACTACGTCGACAATGTTTCTCAATAAGTCCGTGTACGTGTCCTCCTTTGGCAACTCAGATGTCTTTATTTGTGGAGTGTTGATGGTATAAAGTTGGATATGATCACCTTCAAGTGAAGCATACACTCCATCTATGATAGTACCTGCACCAGAGACATTAGCCATAACAAAGTCGATGAATACTTGGTCGTATGGTTTACTTACCGTAACGGTTAATGAACCAGTAGATCGAGCATCATCTATCATTTGCTCCAAGGCTTCTGCCAACTATAGATCATTGAACTTCCCACTTGCATCCTCTTCAAAAACTCACGTGAGGGTCCCTTTAGCCTTCTAGTGAAGATATCAAATAGCGTGGAGACATTCCACTCATGGTCTGACTCCGTCTGGAACATTTCTAACATTCCTTCAAACCTAGACAAGGCTTTCCTGAAGGATTCTCCATCAGTCTGATAGAATGTAGCGAGATATATGTAGGATTGTATAGAGCCCGCTCGCATTTTCTTTGGAAGCACCATCGCTGCAACAACTGTACCTGATCAATCAAAGTAAACAACCTGGAAAAGACGTCAGTGGTACAAAGAGAGATAAAGATAATAATAGCAGGTGGTGGAAAAAAATCTCTCTCAATGTTTTTTTTTGAATTTTTTTTGTTTTTTTAATGTAATCTAATCAACCTAATTGTGACAAATTGGCACCCAATGGGAAACACCTCCCCGGCAACGGTGCCAAAAACTTGGTCGCTTCAAAATGCAATCCTAGAGCACAACCTAGTATGGCGCAAATACACGGAGATAAATCCCCGGCAACGGCGCCAAAAACTTGGTCGGCCCCGGATATACACCCGGAGAACGCTTGTAGTTTTACCGCAAGCGCACGGTCAAGTGGCGAGCGGGTATCGAACACGAGGAGGTGGTGTTGGCTCCAATCTATCCTAGGTTGGTTTGACTACGAATGTTTTATTGGTGGAGATGGTTATGGAATGATATAATGGAAATGGTGGTGGATGTCGGTGTCGGTGATAAAGAATTCGGTCAAATATCGATTCAAATACAATATAATAAAAGTGCCTATGGCTGGGGGATTCCCACTACGGATCGTCATACATCATTGTAAATAGTGAATCTCAATATTACTAGACTTGCGTTGAGGTGAACTAGTCGTAACTGAATAGAGAACCAAGCTCACGCTCTTGAGCTATTGCCGGTCTATAGCAAACCTAGGATAGGGCCCAATCTCTTGCAAACCCTAGCCTAAGCCACTAGCATTAGGATCGACATCATCGTTCAATCGCTCCACGAGCCCACTCTCGTGCAACCTCGAGTTACGATCTAGGTTGTGATAGTTCGTATTCGTCCAATCTCTTGCAAACGAATATGGGTATAGATTTATAATAAAAATCCTAGCTTTGGTCCAATCTCTTGCAAACCAAGTCTAGAGAATCTCGATTATAAACCTAAATCGAATATCTAGGCCTTCCCATCGATTAGAATCCAATCTCTTGCAAACCCTAGATCGATGGAAATCCCTAGCTATCCGTAATAAATCAATCACAACCTAACCTCATAGAAATTCTAGCAATTTAGAAATTTATTCATTACAAATATGAAATTAGATCCGTAGGGTTCATCCCCATCCCTAGAACAACAATCAACCAAGCATAGCAATAACGATATGAGAATCAATAAAAACCATTGCTTGCATGTAAAAAGATACCAAATCAAAGATTCAAATAATAAGAATAAAAATACTTAGCTTTGATGAAGATCTTCAATCCAAATACAAGCTTTTTGATCCAAGAGGGGGCCTAGGGCATGGCCTAACCTCCAAAATAATCCCTAAGAAAACATGTTGGGAACCTTCTCTAATGATGGCTACAACCCTCTTAAATAGCCCCCAAAAACCCTAACAAAACTGCCTAAAACCCCCCTGAAACCCGCGCCCAAAACAAATTCTGCGCGCAACATAAGTTCTGCGCCAGTCGCGACTCGGCCGAGTGGAAATGTCACTCGGCCGAGTGGGAATTCCTGCAGAAATTCCAGAGAACAGCACTCTGTCAAAAACTGGCAAAACCTAGTCACTCGGCCGAGTGGGAATGTCACTCGGCCGAGTGACACTGACATGCGAATTCCAGCACTGCAGCATCGACTTGCAGAAATTCCCCAGATTTCATCCGACCTCCGATTGGCGCGTTCTTGGTGGTGTTGGAACCATCATGAAGTCTACTATCCATAAAAAATATGAGAAAAATACCTTGACCTCTGGAATGATAGCAGATTTCAAAAGAGTGAGAGGTTGTTTGAAAATCTGGGCGCTGCGAGTCATCGGCTTCACTCGGCCGAGCGGCAAATGTCACTCGGCCGAGGGGCTTTTGGTACTCGGCCAAGTCGGTCTCCAAAGGATCTCTGAGATCGACTGTAAAATTCCAGTAAGTCGGCTCTTTTGGGTGCCGTCGTTCGTGTGCCACTCGGGCGAGTGGTGTCTCCATACTCGGCCGAGTGGGATGTCGTCACTCGGCTAAGTGCACGCTAATCTTCAAGTAATTGCGTGTCCGATCTGGCCGGTCGAGCGGGCTTCTTTGCTCGGCCGAGTGACTCCTTCACTCGGCCGAGTGGCATGCTGAAAATGCCCAATCATCATCATTTCGCTTCCTCGTCGCTCCTACGACGTTCTTTCTTCTTCCACTCGTCTTCTATCGCTGATAGGTCCTCAATAAGTCCATGAGCGATGCTCCGTTATGCGTGCAAGTCCTTTAAGCTCATTTTTGCTCCCAATTGCTCATATTTCCTGAAATCCGACAAAAACAAGAAATAGTGAAGAGTACCACAATATCATCGAATAATCGTGAAAATCGCAATATGAGCAACCGAAATGGCATGCAAATATGCAGAAAAAAGGTGTAAAATATGGACCGATCAATACGGTCTAGTCTATTTTACCATATAAGTTGACTACTATCTTGCGAATTCATATATTAACATTTAATATATTTTCGTTATATATATTACTCATTGCTTCAGAAGCAATGTGACGACATTCGCCAAAATGTGTTTTCCTTTTGTATAACAATTCTTCTGAAATCGTGACATCAAATATGTCACATATTCAGTTCCTCATACTTATGCCTTTATTAATGATAAATAAAACTATCTTTCTCAATTGACTTTTCTTAGTGCATTCTTCCTTTTCTAAATCTCAATTAGATATTATATGACCCAACAAAAAATAAGTAGCCATGCAAGCATCTCATGTATCCAAATGCCTGAGCTTTGCAACCTTGAGTGTTGCTCAACAAGTTGCTCGTCTCAAGATCAGGTTGTGATACATAGTCTTGCACCGCTTATGCACTCATCTTCGAATCAAACAGTTTGATCGAAATTTCAAACCTTGCGGATTGAAACCGTTTTCCATACAACCTTGAGTTGACTCAACAAATTGTATGGAGAAACATGCTTTTGAACATCAATATGTTCCAGCTGCCCCATATAGAGGATAGCGACATGTACCGTGCATTTATTTTGTTGGACTCAGAACTTAATGAAATCATATTCCTTGAGTCTGTCCTTAAGAAGGTCATTTTAATGTCAATGAGTATATAGTATAGTTTATCAATTAGAATTAGATATTCCATTAACTAACCTATTTGACCATTTAACTTATTCTGTTAGAATATTATATTTTGATTCCATTGGTAAACTTAGAACTTACCCTTGTTTAGCATATGTTCAATATTAATTATAGATAGAATGGCTTTTATCTAACTATATCTCCCACTATTTTCGCGATCATTTTAAGCCAATCAATGAACGATTTAATTAAAATTAAATTAATGGGAAAGAGATCCAACCACCCTGAGTCTTACAACCTTGAGTATATCTCAACAAATTGTTTGACTCTGCGATCGGTAGATGAATCTTCATCAATCATATCATATGTGATTCTCTTATTGGTTTTTACCCCTAGCCATTTGTGATCATGAGTGTGCTCATCCAATCACAATAACTAGTCTAATCGGACCCTTGTTTTCATATCTAGCCTAACTTACACCGACGCTCGGTGTATTCACGACGCGACGGTTTGGGTCAAGTCTGGACTACATCATTAGATTAACTTACGCCGACGGTCGGTGTATTCACGATCTGACAGTTTGGGTCAAATCAAGATTACATCATACGTATTTAAGAAGTTGGTTTTTACAAGGTTGCCATGTCACAGCTTGAGTGTAGCTCAATAACTAGAACACGGGTCATATGGTTGCCAACCCCTAAAACAAGGAGGGCTACGGCTAATCTTGAAGAAGATTATTAACGTATTTGACTTAGATATAGTCCACGGTGTCATATAATCATGATTCGCTTCATTACGGTCCAACGGAACACGACCAAGGAATTGACTAAGCCAGGATCACGTATCCCTTAGACTAGCTAAGGTGATCCAACAAACTTAGCCAAGCACATTGACCGGATCATGGTCCATTGAATGAAGCTTGTCATTTTTATATGTGTGACATAGACTAAAAGGCTTTTATTAACAACTAATTAATCCTATCAACTAGTTGAATCCTTAAAATTCAAAATTTTAGGATTTGTTAATAACTTTTATTAAATCCTTATCCACTATAAGGTTCACGTGTTATCCTAATCGTTACTAGATTTTAATAAATCATTTACAACACTTTAAAGTATAGTCTTTTAATGAGAATATTATAATAACGATTAAAATAATAATCGTCATTAAAGGACTATCCTAATCAGAAATTCGGTTTTAAAAAGGTTGTAATGATTATTAAAACATAGCATGTCTTTTAAAATTTATCTTATAAATTTCAAATAGGTTTTAATGGCTAACCTAAAAGGTTTCAATAATTATCACATAATGAAGCATAGCCATTAAAACATAATCTAACTTTATCAACTATAAAATTAGCATGTAATTATTAACCTAAATATCGCATAAAAGGTTTATAACTGTTTAACAATCATCACATAATTATTAAACATGCATCAACACATTAAAATTTTATCCTATAAATAATTAATTCGCCACTAAATTTAACACTTATTTCCTCAGGTGTTTGGACAATTATACTCGCTCCGCTTCCAGTTCGAGTTGCTGAACCATCAACCTCCATGTCCCTTCATCTCCACATGTGTCGGCTAGAGAATTGAGACATGTCGAAGAAGAGGAGGGAATATTGATCTATATGTTAGCAACAAGTACCTCTTCTGGTGGGTCGTCGTCACAGGTGAGTTCGACGATGAAGTCAGCTAGGGCTTGTCCTTTAATGGCATTCCTTGGCTTGTATTGAATGTCGAACTCACTTAATTCGACTCCCCACTTTATCATCCTCCCTGATCGATCAAGCCTCTTCAGAGTTTGCTCTAAAGGGGTATCGGTAAGGACTTGAATGGTATGCGTCTGGAAGTAGGGTCATATCATCCTTGTAGATTAGACTAAAGCAAATGCCAGCTTCTCTATTCGTGAATAGTTGACTTTAGCTCCACGGAGGACCTGACTGACATAATAGATGGGTCGGTGTATGCCTGAGTCTTCCTTAACGAGGGCTGAGCTTATAGCCTCCTTCGTGGCAGCTTGATAGATGATCAGCTAGTCATCCTTATCAGGCTTGGTCAAGAGCGGAGGACTGATGATGTGTCCATATTTTCCATACACTTACTGCATCATTTCATATCATATTCGCCATCCAAAGTTCATATTTTCATATATTATCGTGCTTCTAATGCTATATTCGAGCTTCGTATAGATTTGTGGATTTTCAGGAACTTTGGAGCGAATCAGAGCTATTATAAGACATGGACACATCTGAGACGTCTGGAGCATCATTGGCCAGGTTCCATAGGTGTTCGACAAGGCAAGGAAAAAGATTGTAGGAGAGGAGGAGAAGAGAGCGAGAGTTGAGAGCTCTAGGGGAAATTGGAGTCTGTTTCCCAGGCTACTCGGTTGAGTCGATCAGCACTCGACCAAGCTGACACGAAGAAATCACAGCAAGAATGGACACACCCCACTCGACTGAGCAGACAGCAAGCTCGACCGAGCTGCATCCAAACAGAGCGACTATTCTGAGCCATTCTCTAAGCACTATAGCTCGACCAAGCAACCAAGCATACTCGACTGAGCAGACCATCTACTCGACCCGAGTCGCCACCAAACAGAATAGTGTTTTGAGGAGAGTTCAGACCTACTGTAGCTCGACCGTGTGGAGGGGAAACTCGACCAAGTAGCCCGGATCATTCCAGAGCCAAAGAAGCAACAAAGCGGAGCTCCATGTCAGCTCGACCAAGCGGCGCTGCTACTCGACCGAGTAGGGCGTCACAGCCAGATTAGTTAGTGGGCCCAAGTGCCTATATTTTCTGATTTTTGTGGGGTCCATACCCCTTGAATATAAGCAGG
>CM061135.1:134145006-134169011 GCA_030789695.1 Scilla litardierei | reverse complement strand
GCATCCGAAACGACCGAAGGCTTTTTGGTAACAGGGATCACTTCCGCGGAGGGAAGCATCCGAAACGCCCGAAGGCTTTTTGGTAACAGAGATCACTTCCGTGGAGGGAAGCATCCGAAACGCCCGAAGGCTTTTTGGTAACAGGGATCACTTCCGCGGAGGGAAGCATCCGAAACGCCCGAAGGCTTTTGTATCACGGAGATCACTTCCGCTCGGGAAGCATCTGAAATGCCCGAAGGCTTTTTGTAACACAGTGACAAGACACGACCAGTGTGGATAACAGTGACAAGACACGACCAGTGTACGGGAGAGTTATTCTAGGGTGTCCACACACACGCACACACATGATAGCCCTACAGCATCAAAGTTGTTGTTGTCAGGCTCAGACTTCGTCGTCAAGTCTGAGTTGTCAGGGACGTCCCGGACGCTATCATTTCACGTCCGGTTCTATACATTCACAGTCTAACAGTTCTAGCAATCTAAGACCAAGGCACGGTCAAAAACGCAAGTGGGTACACTTGCCTGCGATGGCGAGTGTGTCGTCCTCCCGAAGCGTCTCGTCCAAGCGTCTCGTCCGCGGAAGTCCGTCTGAAATATCGCCACGGCGATGGTGTCAGGTCTCAAATTCATCACATCCTATTAGGGTTCATTTCTAGGTTATCGGGACTATCCTATTCGTCAAAAATCACATTTTGATGTTTTGTTCAACCTAGATCGACCACTACCCTATGTGCACAGAAAGGTCGTCCGATGGTCGATTTCTACAGTGGGCAACGTTTTACAGATGCAGAAAGTAAATTTAGTTCACGTTGACAGATTTTAGATTAGGTTTTCAGTTTACTACGGTGTGGGTTCTTACTACATGTTAGAGGACTAACCTTACGACGTTTGAACGTTGATCGGACGTCAGGTCTGAAAGCGACGACGGTCGCATGAAAGACGTATAATATCTGCTGATGGTTTAAGGGTGTCCATATGATCGTAACGACGAGCGCGAAATATCTGCGAGATCGGATCGTTATATTAAGCTAAAGTCTTAACTCATTAAATATTCCAGCAATTAACTTACATCACTATATTACTAACATATATTAATCATATATGTCACAGTTTATATGGCTACCACTAAATGTAACAACTAACTTTATACTAGCATCCTGCCATTACTTATAGTTGTAGTTAAGTTATAAATAATAATTATCTTGCTAATTATTAAAACTATTAGGTGCAGACAAGTTTCCCGCACGTAATAATGTGGGGGGGGGTACTGTGAATATAGTATAGGTAATCTAACTTACAGGTTATGAGCAAATAGATCTAAATCTTTAACATGCAGATCTCTTAGTAACAATGAATAAACAACTAAGTATGCACACTTACATGCACGTGCAAGCTGAAAGCGGCCTACCACAAGGCGAGGGTCGTGCGGATTGCGGGCTTGGAGAGACGACGTCGGGGCTTGGTGGTGGGTGGTTGGAGGCGAGTGGTCGAAGAGGAAGACGTCGCTGTTCGGAGGGGGCACTGCTCCGAACTGAGGGTTAGCGGTCGGATGTAGGCGTTGGCGACGAATGGAGATGGGGTCGCCAGAGGGGCCGTTGTCGCGTGGAGGTGAAGCAAGGTGAGGGTTGCCGGTAGATCTGGGTGTAGGCGCCGGCAGTCGAATCGAGGTGCGTGCGGGGCATTGGCCTGAGGTTTGCCGTGAGCTGGTGGTCGACGCCAGTGCTCGGCGGTGTGCGTGCGTCGGGGAAGCAGGAGCAGCAAGAGGGGGCTCGGGCGTGGCCTGGCGGTGGAGAGAAGAAGCATGGCCGGAGAGCATGTTTCCGGTCGGATGCTGCCACCGATGACAGCAGCTGCGGGGGCTTATTCCGGTAGGCTGCGGCGCTAAGGACGACGGGGAAATCAGGGATGAGAGAGGGGGTCCGGCGATGCCCAGGCGTGGTCAGCGGCGGGGACCTTTGGCGTGAGGGCGGCGGCTGCGTACGTTGCTCTGTGAAACAAAAAACAAAGCCCCTAGGTTTTCAATAGAATAGGTTAGGAGATGGCTTAGTACTTTGGATAGGGTATAGGGGGATGGGCGGTCACGTGGGGAATTGCAGGGAGACGCAACGTGGGTAGTATACTGGGTTGTTTGGATTGTCTACAGAGTCCAAGATTTGGTTTTAGTTATAATAATATTTAAGTTTTAAAACCATTTGATTTTTCCTTGGGAAAAACAAACAGAAGTGGTTCTCTCTTTTTTTTATTAAAAGCTAATGGTTTGTTTCCCATGTACAACGAGCACAAATGTTACATACGGTCAGAAATCATAAGAATAATTAATAATAATAATAAAGTATTATATGAGTTTATAATGGAATAAGCAGATTGGTCGGTTGTTATCCAAAAATTACAAGAAAAATGCCGGGGTGATCGCGCCTCCGAGACGATCGTGGATACGGGGTCCAGTCACGCGTCTGAGCTACAGAGAATAATAATAAAATTCAAATGCGAAACGACGCACACGAAACAACAACACACATTATAATACGGACGGTCAGAAGTGACCGTTACATTCTACCCACCTTAGAAATGATTCCGTCCTCGAAATCACTTATACAATAATATCTATATACCCTTATACCTGCAACTCTCATATTCCACATAATAATCGCTAATCCTACAACTTCAACTAGTGTTCCACAACAATTCATCATTACCGTCTTTTCACTGGATAATGTCACGACTAGAATCGCATCCTAGCACTTGATTATAGATCCACATTTCCGCTCAAATTCCCATCTCCAAATTCTCATAAAAAGATAATATTCATCTTCTCATTCCATACCGTTCCACTAAACATCATCGCTCAATAACATCTTCAAATTTCTCAATCTCTCACAATATTAATCAATCGCCAAACTTATGTTCGGGTCGATCACCAATCCAAGACGAACATTTGTCTATCTCATCATACCTTTCACAAATTAACAATCGCCGTGTCCTTACTGCATTCCTTGTCATTTCTTCTCATAAATTTATCCGCCAAATAATTGAACTATCAAAATTACATCTCCTCCTACTTATTATAATTATTTTCAACCAATATTAAATCCGACAACCTAACCATCCATTTGTCTCAACATGTTGTGTTACTCCCAATGTCTTCTTATGTCAGCTCAACAATCACGTCTCGATGCTAATAAAAGCTCCCCTCAATCTCATGACCACCCTAACTCTTACCATACTCTGTAGCCATCCTTATCTACCATTCGTCTAAGCCTCAAATCTGATAAGTTCTCATCTTCACGCATACAATCTCATTCAACCAGAATTCTCCATTGAGTCCACCACAATTCGGTTTTATAAATAAGTCTTGGACAGCCCATTCTTTTCATCCGAAAGAAACCTATTCCAATTTCCTATTGTTCCAAAATCGGTTAATCATTGCTATAACAAATCTCATCTCTCCCTGAGCCTACCCGCAACAAAATCCTACAACAATAATAGCTAGTCCCAAAACTATAACAACCATAACATAACATTTATAAATGGAGAGAGAGGAAAGAGAAAGGGAAACTTAAAACCAGTGACACATTTTTAAAACATTTGGAAAAACGTGTGGAGTCGTGGTAATGGATGAGGGAGGTTAAGTGATTTGTGATCTTGTGGGCTAGTTTGAAAACTTTAAAGATCTGGTTTAAAGAAAACAAAGTTTTGATACAGTCACATACAACCAAGATAAACCATTCATTAAGACTAAAACTAAATCTAAGGATCTGCCTGCGATGACGCCATTCATATAAGTATGAATACCGTCATTCAGACACTCCCATCATACCATGGTTAACACTGAGTACACATTCAAGACACAGGAGACAAACATCAGGATCCTAAAGATGACACACTCCTACAGGTCTACACACTCTACCTATACTCAGGCACTGCAACGACATCACCTACCAAAGGGCCTACTCCTAAACTGGAGATAGCATGGATAACTACAAGATCTAATGTCTAGATAAAAGAAGGAAAGAAAACTAAATCAAAAGCGGAACGAAATAAGATCGGAAGGAACGAGTCCAAATAAGGCAAGATAAGGAGGTAGTTGGTTGGATGGAAAATGATTGTTTTGCAAATGAAAATAAGTTTTCACAAAGATTTTGAAATGTGGTTACGAGGAACATAGAACAGATATGATAATAATAATAATAATAATTGAAGTTCCACCTAGTCCAGAAAATATTTTAAAAGTATGCACTGTAAGTGATTTAGAAATAGATCTGGTAGCCCAGAAAATATAAATTGAATTATCAAAATGTTAACACGGTTTAAAAAATGAAAATATGAAAGATACTGATTTGATATAATTACCAGATAGTAGCTTGAAAATTTGACGACCAAGGAGGTTTCAAAATCTCGGAAGGAAACTTTCATCCGAAAAGCAAGAAATTATATATATATATATATATATATATACTAAAGGGGTTTTCACGGGAGTTAAACCGAGCGAAAAATTTAATAATGAGTTTCGAAAACAAGAAATAAAAGAAATAAAAGTAGGATGAGGTAGCGATTGTTTTGCAAATGAAAATGAATTTAAACAAAGGTTCTTGAAGTATGAGCACGATGAACATAGAGATGTTTATATGTAAAGAAATTTAAAATCCCCCCTTTGTTTTAGAAAAATATTCTAAAGTACGTACGTAAATGGTTAAAAATAAATTTCGTAGGTAGAAAAATGATATATTAAATTCCCGAAATGGTAACAAAGTTTTAAAACTAAAATACGATGGATACTGATTCGAAAATAAGTACGAGGTCGTAACTTAAAACTTTTACGACCGAAAGGTTTCAAAATTTGCGAAAGAATTTTAACTCAACCGAAAGTAAGAAATTTTAAATAATTAATAAAAGTTTTCAAAGAAGTCAAATTGGGCGGAGAATTTAATAATGAATTTCGAAAATACTTTTAAAGGAAGCAGGTTTTGGGAAAGGGGAAATTTTGAAAATAAATACAAGATAGTAGAAATATATTGTGTAGTTTATAAAAGTAATATATATATTGGAAACAAGGCAAATAATGCGAGATATTGACTTAAAACATTTATGTCCAAGAAAGGTCCAAGTCAATTAAAAGTTTTAACTCGATCCAAAAC
The DNA here is from genome assembly GCA_030789695.1 of Scilla litardierei. NCBI lineage: Eukaryota > Viridiplantae > Streptophyta > Magnoliopsida > Asparagales > Asparagaceae > Scilla > Scilla litardierei. The sequence continues at coordinate 134,163,876 of CM061135.1, read as the reverse complement.
AGCAAATTTTAAATATATAATATAGGGGTTTTCAAAGAAATCAAGCTAGAGCGAAAACTTATTAAGGAAAGTCGAAAATAATTTTGGAGGAGGTAGAATTGGTCAAGGAAGGGATTCGAAGGATCGATGATGTTCATTAGGAAACGATCACGAGAATCGAGAGAAAGGAAAAATGATCGCATGAAGATTACGCGTAAGATATGAATCGTGAAGAGCTACGATGGGACTCTATGGTCGATAGCACAAAATTTGCAAGGATCAGAGGGATGCTAGAGGACAAGGGTTCTAATCATCGGGTCGTCTAAAGATTTAGGATAACTCAGCTCTAAGACTTCCTAATGAGCTAGAATATAATCAGGATCTAAAGAGAAGGTTCCTAAGAGAATCGAGGTTACGTTCTGCGGGGCCCGAAGTCGATGGAGCTGGGCGAGCGACTAACTAAAAGAAGGACTCTAAATATCTAATATGATCAGGATCAAATGGGGATGCTAAAATAGTCTAGGACGAGGACGACTAAATCTTAACCAAGGCGTCCGACTATCAACCTAAGACGTCTACCTAAGTCTTCCTACTTTCTAAGACTGGGAAACTAATTCAGACTTGTACGTGGATATCAAATGAATGCGGTACTTTTATTGTTCCGAACTTTTGTAAGACCTGCATGGGCCACCACTTAAACCTGTCACGCCCCGCTTCCCAAAATGGACGGAAGCGAAACGTGACGAAGCCCGCTTAGGCCAGAGCTGAGAAGCTCGGACCCAATAAGCGTCTGTAGGGGGGTACCATTTTAAAAGTTTCAGGTTCTTGCATTTACAAAGTTTAGGAACAACAAAAGTACAGAAAGGAAATTTGCATTCATTTATATGGAGAAATAATATCCAACTGGTACAAAGTCTAAAAGAAGCCTAAGCATGGCAACACAATTTTAAAGACAAACCGAAAAGTAGTACCCTCGGGAAGTGGCGACTAAAAGACCTCAAGGTCTGGTCCTCGTCAGGCACGAACTCTGGATCAACGTCCTCGGCTCCTCGTACTCCAGTGAGTCTGCCTCGTCCACGAACTCTGGCTGAGCACCTGACGTACAGCACCCAAGAAAAGGAACTGTACGTCAGGTAAAGTCTACAAGAAGGGTTAGACTTTACTGCAAGTGTATCATCTTTTGGACAACGTTTTACTGGTTGATTAGCATGCTGGGGTTACAACAAGTACAAGAGAAGTAACGTAGCAGGAAAGTAAAGCGTAGCAGGCAGTAGTCGTAGCGTGTGCTATCGACTACGGGACTAACCTAAAGGTGTCAGGACAAGACGGGACGGGACGGGACAGGACAAGACAAGACGGGACAGGACAAGTAAGACACGAAAGGGTTCACGCCTTACGGTTCGAGGGGGATCAGACCCTCTTGCCGTGCGCATGCTCAACCCAACCCCAAACCCAGGAACTCAGGACAAGATTTACAGGGATCATTTCCGCTAGGGAAACATCCGAAACGCCCGAAGGCTTTTTGGTAACAGGGATCACTTCCGCAAGGGAAGCATCCGAAAAGCCCGTAGGCTTTTTGGTAACAGGGATCACTTCCACGGAGGGAAGCATCCGAAACACCCGAAGGCTTTTTGGTAACAGGGATCACTTCCGCGGAGGGAAGCATCTGAAACGCCCGAAGGCTTTTTGGTAACAGGGATCACTTCCGCGGAGGGAAGCATCCGAAACGCCCGAAGGCTTTTTGGTAACAGGGATCACTTCCGCGGAGGGAAGCATCCGAAACACCCGAAGGCTTTTGTATCACGGAGATCACTTCCGCTCGGGAAGAATCTGAAACGCCCGAAGGCTTTTTGTAACACAGTGACAAGACACGACCAGTGTGGATAACAGTGACAAGACACGACCAGTGTACGGGAGAGTTATTCTAGGGTGTCCACACACACGCACACACAAGATAGCCCTACAGCATCAAAGTTGTTGTTGTCAGGCTCAGACTTCGTCGTCAAGTCTAAATTGTCAGGGACGTCCCGGACGCTATCATTTCACGTCCGGTTCTATACATTCACAGTCTAACAGTTCTAGCAATCTAAGACCAAGGCACGGTCAAAAACGCAAGTGGGTACACTTGCCTGCGATGGCAAGTGTGTCGTCCTCCCAAAGCGTCTCGTCCAAGCGTCTCGTCCGCGGAAGTCCGTCTGAAATATCGCCACGGCGATGGTGTCAGGTCTCAAATTCATCACATCCTATTAGGGTTCATTTCTAGGTTATCGAGACTATCCTATTCGTCAAAAATCACATTTTGATGTTTTGTTCAACCTAGATCGACCACTACCCTATGTGCACAGAAAGGTCGTCCGATGGTCGATTTCTACAGTGGGCAACGTTTTACAGATGCAGAAAGTAAATTTAGTTCACGTTGACAGATTTTAGATTAGGTTTTCAGTTTGCTACGGTGTGGGTTCTTACTACATGTTAGAGGACTAACCTTACGGCGTTTGAACGTTGATCGGACGTCAGGTCTGAAAGCGACGACGGTCGCATGAAAGACGTATAATATCGGCTGATGGTTTAAGGGTGTCCATATGATTGTAACGACGAGCGCGAAATATCTGCGAGATCGGATCGTTATATTAAGCTAAAGTCTTAACTCATTAAATATTCCAGCAATTAACTTACATCACTATATTACTAACATATATTAATCATATATGTCACAGTTTATATGGCTACCACTAAATGTAACAACTAACTTTATACTAGCATCCTGCCATTACTTATAGTTGTAGTTAAGTTATAAATAATAATTATCTTGCTAATTATTAAAACTATTAGGTGCAGACAAGTTTCCCGCACGTAATAATGTGGGGGGGGGGGGTACTGTGAATATAGTATAGGTAATCTAACTTACAGGTTATGAGCAAATAGATCTAAATCTTTAACATGCAGATCCCTTAGTAACAATGAATAAACAACTAAGTATGCACACTTACATGCACGTGCAAGCTGAAAGCGGCCTACCACAAGGCGAGGGTCGTGCGGATTGCGGGCTTGGAGAGACGACGTCGGGGCTTGGTGGTGGGTTGTTGGAGGCAAGTGGTCGAAGAGGAAGACGTCGCTGTTCGGAGGGGGCACGGCTCCGAACTGAGGGTTAGCGGTCGGATGTAGGCGTTGGCGACGAATGGAGATGGGGTCACCAGAGGGGCCGTTGTCGCGTGGAGGTGAAGCAAGGTGAGGGTTGCCGGTAGATCTGGGTGTAGGCGCCGACAGTCGAATCGAGGCGTGTGCGGGGCATTGGCCTGAGGTTTGCCGTGAGCTGGTGGTCGACGCCAGTGCTCGGCGGTGTGCGTGCGTCGGGGAAGCGGGAGCAGCAAGAGGGGGCTCGGGCGCAGCCTGGCGGTGGAGAGAAGAAGCATGGCCGGAAAGCATGTTTCCGGTCGGATGCTGCCGCCGATGACAGCAGCTGCGGGGGCTTATTCCGGTAGGCTGCGGCGCTAAGGACGACGGGGAAATCAGGGATGAGAGAGGGGGTCCGGCGATGCCCAGGCGTGGTCAGCGGCAGGGACCTTTGGCGTGAGGGCGGCGGCTACGTACGTTGCTCTGTGAAACAAAAAACAAAGCCCCTAGGTTTTCAATAGAATAGGTTAGGAGATGGCTTAGTACTTTGGATAGGGTATAGGGGGATGGGCGGTCACGTGGGGAATTGCAGGGAGACGCAACGTGGGTAGTATACTGGGTTGTTGGGATTGTCTACAGAGTCCAAGATTTGGTTTTAGTTATAATAATATTTAAGTTTTAAAACCATTTGATTTTTCCTTGGGAAAAACAAACAGTAGTGGTTCTCTCTTTTTTTTATTAAAAGCTAATGGTTTGTTTCCCATGTACAACGAGCACAAATGTTACATACGGTCAGAAATCATAAGAATAAATAATAATAATAATAAAGTATTATATGAGTTTATAATGGAATAAGCAGATTGGTCGGTTGTTATCCAAAAATTACAAGAAAAATGCCGGGCTGATCGCGCCTCCGAGACGATCGTGGATACGGGGTCCAGTCACGCGTCTGAGCTACAGAGAATAATAATAAAATTCAAATGCGAAACGACGCACATGAAACAACAACGCACATTATAATACGGACGGTCAGAAGTGACCGTTACACATACTGAGTGAGAAAGTGAAGATTTTCACTGATCACAAAAGTTTGAAATATATTTTTACTCAGAAGGAGTTAAATATAAGACATCGTAGATGGTTAGAGCTGATGGCTGACTACGACATCGACCTCCAGTATCACCCAGGGAAGGTTAATGTCGTACCCGACGCATTGAGTAGACTCCCACCAGTTATGACTCTTACAGTTCAGTGGAGGCTACATCAAGATCTGCGTGAGATGAGTACAAATGTTGTTTTATCTGGAGTCAATCATCGTTGATGAATATACAGATTCAGTCGATGAGTGTGGATCGGATCAAAGCTGCACAGTCTGGTGATGCAAAACTGCAGAAGATCCGAGAGCAAGTTGCAGCTGGACTTCGGATGGATTTCATCATTCATAAGGATGGTTCCTTGATATACGATAGTAGGACCTGCATACCTTAAGGTGATATCAGAGATGAGCTGATGAATGAAGCTCATAGCTCTCCATATTCCATTCATCCTGGCGGTACCAAGATGTATATAGATCTTCGTCTGAATTTTTCGTGGCATGGTATGAAGAGGAGCGTAGCTCGAAGCGTCGGCAAATGTCTCGTGTGTCAGCAAGTGAAGGCCAAACACCATCATATTGCTGGATTGCTTCAACCCCTGCTGATTCTAGAGTGGAAGTGGCAGCACATCACCATGGACTTCGTGACTGGACTACCTCAGAGCACCAAGCAAAATGATGCGATTTGGGTTATCGTTGGCCGATTAACCAAGTCTGTGCACTTCATTTCTTTCCGACTAGGACAATCTACAGAGATACTGGCAAAGAAATGTATGGATGTAATTATCTCTCTCATACCTTTATAACTTCTTTCTAGTACACGTCGTGATGTGAATGATAATCGTGTAGGAGATTGTGCGATTACATGGAGTCCCCGTGATTATCGTCTCCGACCGAGACACAAGATTCACGTTCCAGTTCTGGAAGAGTCTGCAGACGAATCTGGGTACCAATTTGAGTTCAGCACTGTGTTTCACCCGCAGACTGATGAACAGTCAGAGTGCACTATCCAAATATTGGGGGATATGTTGCGAGCTTGCATGTTGGATCTTAAGGGTTTTGGGAAGATCACTTGCATCTAGTAGAATTCGACTACTACAACAACTATCAAGCCAGCATTGGCATGGCGCCATTTGCTGCACTTTATGGAAGGAAATGTCGATCTCCGCTGAGTTGGGATGACATTGGTGATAGAGAGCTGTTGGGACCAGAGATGATAGTTGAGGCTGTGGATGTAGTGCGTACCATTAGGGATAATCTTTGTATTCCACAGGATCGGTATAAGCATTGGGCTAATGCTAAACACCGTCCTTTGGAATTCAAGGCTGGAGATCATGTATTCTTGAATATATCCCCGAACAGAGGAGTGATTCATTTTGGTAAGCGCGTCAAGCTCAGTCCGAGATTCATTAGACCATTTGATGTGCTAGAGCGAGTTGGAGAGGTAGCATATCGTCTAGCACTGTCGCCTTCTTTGGAGGGATACTGATGTTTTTCATATATCTCAGCTAATCGTTACATCAACGACAATTCTCATGTTGTCGATTACTCAGAGATTACGGTTCGACCGGACCTGACTTATGAGTAGCAGCCGGTGTAGATCTTAGACCGACGTCAGAAGATGCTCAGGAACAAGGTCATCGAGCATGTAAGAGTGATGTGGTGTCACGATTTGCCTGGAGAATCCACTGGGAACGGGAAGACGAAATGCGAGAGCATTACCCTTATTTGTTCCCTACCCCTTAGTTGATGGAAATTCCAAGGACGAAATTTTTCTTAAGGTGGATAGAATGTAACGACATGTATTTTCTGAGACGCTGGAGTTGAGTACTATTTATGATTGTCTTTCATTATTATACTTTGATGTGTTGATCTAATACTTACATTAGTTAGCTTATTAAATCCGTTATTATTATATATGAATTTTCAAATTCAAATGTTTCTAAAATTCAAATTCAAATTCTTTAATATGAAAACTTCCCTATTTAAATCCTAATTAAGTCTATAGCTAATTTAGTATTATTCTAGAATTAAACCTCATTATTCTCTCCCTAATTATTACTTATTATTCAAACTTTCCTTAAATCAACTATTATTAATTTCCCTATTAAAAATTATTAAAACCAAATCAATTTTAATTAAAACCCTTTCCTATTTTTTTCTAAACCATAACCTATGGCAACGCTCACTCACACATAGCCGCAAGCCCTCTCTAAAAATCCAAAACAAAAACCTTATTTCTAAAACCCTAAGAGGAATAAAACCTAGGCTCTCTCATGCAACCCCATCTAAAACCCTAGCCTATTTCATCTAAAACCCCACTCTAAAGACACCAGGCACTCATCTCCTCTTCCTCACACAAAAACCCTAACCTCTGAGCCTGCAGGCCACCTCTCTCTGCCCAGCCCCCACCGATGTCCGACCACCATGCCATACCTCCCCTCCTCTCCAAAGAACCCTGCACCCCAACACCTCTCTCCCTTCCGACTGCAAACACCGGTGCACCCCTCCCTGACCACTCAGCAACCACCAACGATGCACCCCACTACCCTAAGACAGCTCTCCACCACCACCCTTCTCTTCTCCCCACCTCACTCCTATAGCCTCCCCGCGCCCTGCACTCAGCCCAACTTCGACCACCTCCAAGCCCACAGTAGCACCTCCTTCCTCCCCCACTCCCCTCCGCTGCCCAAAACCTCCTCCTCCCGTCGACAGTCCAAGCCCCCATCAACACACAAACCTCCGACGCTCTCTTCAACACCCTGCCACCACCTAGGCTTCCCCGACGAGGCCAGAGCTCCGCCCAGTGCCCTTCCTTGTCGTCGTTGCACCACCCCGAAGATGCAACCACTGCCTCCGCCGCTAGTCAACGTCCAACCACGCCGTGGCCCTGTCCCCTGTAGGCCACACAAGCAACGAAGTGAAACAAACATAAGCTGTGAGTTAAAAACGTTATAGTAGTATATTAGTAAATAATAGGTTATAAGTATAAATTGTGCACTAATTTAATGTCATGATTAATAGTTTTTTATATAACAATATGTTATATGTCATATTATATGCACAGTACCTTATTATATAGTATGGTTATAGTTAGTTTATACATATATATAAGCCTATATATGTTAAATGAGTAGTACCTACATATCTTATAAACAAACCGTATTTATATAGTTAGATTTAATAATATTATTTTGAGCTTAAGACGTTTAGCTTAATAAAATCTCGCAGATACAACATGCCACTCTTTACGATCACCTGGACACCTGATATCGACTATATCAGGCAAGTGCGCATTTTAAACATAATTTTAAAATGTTATTCATTTAACCAATCTGTACACATAGTTAGTTTCTGGACGATTTAACCGTGAAATGACGTACACGAAAAATATCATGATGAACTACACTTTGCAAGTGACACAATGACACTAAAACCCCTTATATGCACTTTTGTGAATTGTTAGACTAGAACCCGCATGCGTGTGTGTGGACATCATTAAGTAGAATGATAACGCCTTGTTACGACATGAAATGCAAAACCGACAGTATGTACATGAAATACGTGAATAACTTGATAATCATTGAACATGATAGCCGGTTTGGCTAAATCATAGACATGCATGCCAAGATTTGGCTATTCCCGTGGGCCGGTTGGCTAGTCTGGCTCGTGTCCAGTATATTTGGCTATTCCATGTTGTTTGAAATGTATATCAGATCATGAGACAGAGTACCAGGAGGACGAGTTGCTTGATCAGACCGATCCGTTGGACCAGGAGTACGTCGATCCAGAGGTTCTCCCCACAGAGGAGTAGTCATCGAGATCTACCTACTGCTGCTTAGAGTTTTATTTCTGCTATTCTGTTGGGTGTGTGCCCACTTTTGTAGACTTTGTTTGTTGGCCATGCTTGGGGCCTTATTTCTTTGTGTACTTTCTTTCTTGACGTTGGCTTAATTTATAATTATCTCTGTTGTTCTGATTGCATGCAAGAATCTGCTTTTGGTTGTTATTCACAGATGCTTATTGGGCTTAAGCTTTACCGCTTCAACCCATGCGGACCCGCTCGCGTCCTCGCTCCCAATTATTATGGGAAGCGGGGTGTGAAACAGTTGTTAAATACAGTCAAAAACATCCCTCAATTTATAATAAATGGTTTCAAGATTCAATTCGATACAGTTTTAATGGCATGTTTTTATTAACTACGTATCCCAATAATACTTAATTTTTAATAACATGTTTTTATTAAATAATTGATAGATAATATAAATCATATTTTTCGTAGTAAGTAATATAATAAACCAAAATGCTTATCCTCTCAATGTAAACCAAAATGCATATCCGTAATTTTGTATGAATTAACAGTTTTTACACGTGATTGATTGTAGATTAAGCAAGCCAAAGTACAACATAAAAGCTAAATAATCTCAAACTTGTTTGAGTACAACATCAGCATCGCTCATGTCAATGCAAACAATAAATATGTATTTTAAAAACCAAATTATGCATTTGAGTGATGTTGTGTATAGTCAAAAGAGTCAACTAAACATGAGTGCAATATTATAGTTAGGCACAGACGCACCCCGAACTCACACCTTAGATCCACCTAGCGGTGTCACAATCGTCGGGTGCAATAAAGTTCCTAGGTGTTGACTCTGGGCTCTATCTGCAAGCGGACGATGTCAAAGTATAGTATAAAAGATTGTCGAATCCTACAGGGACAGTGACAGTATATTAGGGTCTCATATTATCTTTAAATATCAGAATAAGATAGCATTCGGTTTGGGAAGATTGGTTGTGATGGTGTTGTTGGTTCGATAATAAAAGAAGCTAGGGCCTTATGGATCACCGCTAAGACTATCGGAGGTTGATGTTAGAATGGGATCTTTACATTGCATTGGATTTAGGGAGTTGATCTCTCAACTCATACCACTCTTGTGGGTTAGAATTTCGAGGTATTTCGTTGGCTCTCATTGACGCAATTGCGGTAGCCGTCAATGTAGCGATATAGTTTGTCGGTGGATCCCTTCAAGGTACGAGCCGGGCATGGTCATGACCCATGATTGGATCCACTAATTCCCTATTTAAATCCTAAAGATACTCCTTAAGCTTATCAATTACACCGACCGTGGGCATGATCTCAGTATGAGTTCTCCTAGGGATTTGGATGGATCGATCGAAATAATCCCCCTTATTCCAAATACAACCTAAAGATCCAGATCTATATCTCTTTCCTAGATTCTTAGGGCTAACCCATCAACCCTAGGGAAAACTACTCACACATAGCGATTACGACAAATAAAAACATAGTTTCTACCATAGAAAACATCATAGCAATAAAATCAAGCGAGGGATTAAGATCTTACGTACCGAAAATGAGAAATAGCAATAGCCAATAGAGATCAAAGAATTCCCACAGATTTCAAGACAAAAGAAATAATAAAAACTTAATCTTTCTCCAAAAACAACTCAATTCTCAAAACCTAGATCTAGATCTACCATCGTTTTGCGATCTCTTCCTCCTCAGCTCCCTTGCAAAAACACATCCTAAAAACCCCCCTCAAACATCAGTCAAAATTAGCTCTCCTACATCTGTGTGGGACCCCCATGAAAATAACCTGAAATTCTGGAGTCTGGGCCCGCATGTCGTCGACCGATTTAGTGACTCAGTCGAGTAGATGCCTGCTTAGTCGAGCAGGCGCATTAACTGCTCTTGGCTTGGGCAAAGGGGACCGGGCTCCTCGGTCGAGCAGCCCGCCTACTCGACCGAGCTGTCAGTAGATCGCATCTCCTTCCAAAATGTCGCTCTGCCTACTCGGCCCGGGTAGGCCTTGCTTGGTCGAGCCATCCGCTGGCTCGGTCGAGTAGGTCCTGCTCAGTCGAGCAGGATATTGGGAGAAGGAGCTCGAAAATAGGTCGACTCGAGCCGAGTCACCACTCTGCTCGGTCGAGTCAGATGCATGTTCTGCTAGGCTTTGTGTATCAGCTCGACCGAACAGCTCGTGCTACTCGGTCGAGTCGCCTGGGAAAAAACCAAAACAACTCCTTTCTCTTGCCAGATTCTCCTCCACTCCTCCCATAAGCTTTCGAACCTAGACAAACTCCTGTAGAGCCTCGCCAATGGACTCACGGGCATACTGGATGTGTCCATATCCAAAAGTGGTTCCGAATCGCTCCATAATTCCTGAAAATCCACAAAACTCTACGAAACTCGAATATGGCATTAGAATTGCAGTATCGTAAGAAAATGCGGGATTTGGATGCGGATATGACATGAAATGCAATGGAATGATGCTATGAAATGATAGAAAATATGGACACATCAAAATCCCCCAAGCTTACCTCTTACTCGTCCTCGAGGAAGACGAATACTAGGCATGCCGGGTGATAAATAAAAGAAAATAAAAGAGGTAAGAGATGAAAGGGAGATGCTAAAATGTCCAATCAGATCTCAAGCCTCAACAGTATATCACGATGCTTCAAATAATAAAACACATGCTAATAGTATCCTTAAGTCTTACTAATCATATGGCTAGCATGCAATAAAGGCAAAAGTATGGATCTTCTAAAATTATGCCATCAACTCATATCAATTTCATGTAATCTATAGAGTCTAGTATAAAAAGAGTTAGCAATGCACTTTTTCAATCAATAGATACAAGTGGAGCACAAAGAGATCACATCAACATGCAATAGAGAATGGAAAGAGATCACGTCATTCAAATATTCGCTTCAAATCATGAAAAATCTCCAAAACTAAAATATTTTGTAAATTTCAAGCATTATCGAATCTCCCAGTTGTGCACCATCTCCACTCGAATGTTATACTCACTCATATAATCAAATGGTTCACCCCCCAAGCTTAGCTTGAGGCGTCGCATCTAGGAATAGGATATGAGAATTTTTGTCTTTTCCTAAGTATTTGTAATATCTTCTAATAAAGGGATATGAAATAATTTTCTTTCCTTCTTTTCTCTTTTCTTTTCTTTTTCTCTTTTCACATTTTTTATTTGGAAGCTATCTTTTTTTTCTTTTGGTTTTTTTTGGGAAGTAGATGCGGTAGAAGTAGCTACATGAGTGAAACCAGATGATATGTAGAGAATCATAAGGATATATGAGAAAAAAAAATATCACTCGGTTCACTCATCAGAGGTGCACAACGATTCAATGGGATAATATTTTAACTAAACTCATAGCTAGCATGAATATTTTCATTCAACTCAATGAATATTGAAAGCATGCGGTATAGAGCATAATAATATCAGGCATGCAAACAGAAGTGGATAAGATAACAAATGGGTGCTCCAAGTATTCTAATAATGTGTGAACCTAGGTGCATTAACCAACACTGAACGTACTAGATACTATTTCATGCATTCAATTTCAATTCATATCAGGCATTAAATTAGAGGTAAGAGAATATGCCAGTATATAAATAGTAAAAACTGAGACTACCCTAAATAGCATGTCAGCAGATATGAGCATCGTGAGTAACTACCGAGGGCTATGAGAGATAACATCATGGAGAACAATTCTAGCTAAAAGGGAGAAAAGCAGAGAAAGTAAGAAAATGAAACATGCATGTAAGCATGGAAAAAAGTGAAAAACGTGATGCTGAATGAGGAAAAATGAAAAGGTGAATAAATGGGTGGAAAATGAAAGAAAAATGTAAAAATAAAAATAAAAATAAAAATAAAAATAAAACGATAGCTCTCATTCCCTAAGCTAAGTGCAGCAGTGTCCTCACTGCTAAGAGCACGCTGGTATACAAGAAATGATGTTATGTTGGGTTGGTGGGTGATGATATAAAAACTCAATGGAAAATAAATCTTTGCAAAAGAAAGAAAAAGTGATATGATGCATGGATAAAATGATGATACAAATGCATGGAATGATGCATGGTATGTCCTCCCCGAAGCTGTGTAAGACTAAGGCCCTGAAAAGACAGATGGGCACAATAAAAGATGAGGGAAGGACAACAAGTAGTGGAGGGACAGCATCAAGCAGGGGCATCACCCTCTGGAGGTGGTGATGGGTCCCCCTGCTGTGGACCAGAGACGGTGGAAGCTGGTTGTGGCTCGACGACTGTGTCAGCCAATGGGTAAGAAGCTCCAAATGAAGATGGCGAGTCTGGGGGGTCGGACTACCAGTGCCTAACCAGGTTTCGGATAACAGGGAGGTCATGCTCAACGGACTGCTGAGTAGTGCCGCATCCATGACTTAGGAGTAGGAGCAAAGAGACAAACTGGTCGCCCTGGTCAGTGTCCCGAAAGCTAACGTCATATGCTGCGTCGTTGAGATACAGACGCTTAGGAAGGGTTGGGGTGTTGGTTGCCAGGGATGCAGGGGTGGACGATTTGCCAGCAATATGGCCTTGTGTGGGTGAGCATGTATGATGGGTGCGTCTAGTTTGCCTAGAGGTGGGTGCACCTGTATCGACGTTTATGGGTCTAGCTCGTCGTGGTGGCATCTTGCAAGCAGTCTAAAAATGCAGGTCGGTATGTAAAGTAAACAGTGGAAAGAGTGTACCGACACGAATGATGCAGAGAGCACATGACTACTGCGGATCAGAGGTATCCACCAAGCAGATCCGAGATGCGTACTCCTTTGTAAGCACAATGTACGTGAGGATAGAATGAGAAAATAATGTCAGAGGATGAAAACAAATGGGTAGGGGGAGTTGTTTGTCGGAGTTTGACCGAGCATAGTCGATGCTCGGTCGATTTGGTAGGGCGGGAGGGATATAATTGTAGAGAAATGTATGCCCTCATGGCTATTTATCTTAATAATCATCTTGTTCAATAAATGAAAGTATTCTTTCTGGTAAAAATATTGTCTGAGTTATTCATTACTTGGATTATTCCCTTGGATTCAAAGTTAGGTCACACATGTTTCGTAATGCAGATTACGATTATGAGAAATGTCTAACCGATAGAAGCTTGAATCTTATAAGCGTTCGTGGTCATAGATGTGTCGAGATAAGGGATATCGGCACATCGGACAGACCAATGCGTCTTAGTCTGGTTGGTGTCATAACCATACGACTTGGCGAAGTCGGAGACAAGACACAAGTGCTCACTAGAGAATGAGTCCACTGAACGACCCAAACAAAGAGTTATTAAATGGTTCAACATTAACTAATCTATCATTAATAACTCTAAGTGATAATAGGTAAGTTGGTCCTTAGGACTTGAGATCATTGTATGAAGCTATGTGTGAACAGTGTCACTTAGGTCTAAAGATTTAGCTTCGATGCTAGGCCTGCTGAAAGATCTTAGGCTAGGTGACACTCGAAGCATATGAGCTAAGTAGTGATCAACAGAGGATTCGTCTCTCCCGTTAATGGGAAGTTAGTGTCGCAGGTTAGTACGGCTCTCGGTAAAACCTTGGCCAAGGTATGTTGTAACATGTACAACATGTATGTACCAGAGACCGATGTATACTAACCATTGCTAGCTAATGGGGTTGATAGAGTACCATACCCTAGGCTAGTCAAATGACATAGTTATGACGAAGGGACTAAAACAGCGGAAATTATCACAGTCACAGTCAGAGTGATCCCGTCGGCACTCTTGCCAACGAACCAATTACGTAATCGATGATCCTGAAACAGGGACGACACCTACTGCTAGTGGGCACTGTCGTCTTGAGACTTCGAGTCTCGGCCTGTAGTAAGGGTCAGGTTGTAGGGTCTCACACCGAGTAACATTCATGTCGTAGTAACAGATAGATTGTATAGAGGAAATCATAAGATGAAATGAGAATGTTAAATTCACAAGTTGGTTGTGAATTTGGAGCATTTGGGAATGGAGGGGATTTTGTGTGGAATCCAGAGGATCAAACCGTGTAGGAATCGGAGCTCGGATGAGCCCAGAAACGTAAGAAAGGCGCAAAGCAAAGTGGGATAAACCCACTAAGGTTAAACAGGCGCGGCCCGCTGCTCACAACGGCCACAGCCCGCTGGGAGCAACGGGCGTGGCCCGTTGACCCAGCGGGCAGCCCGCTGGAAACAGCGGGCTGCGCGCCCGCGTGGGTGCGCCCTAGCGGGCGCGCCCAGTTGCCTAAGGCGGGCGCGCCCGCTAAGCTTAGCGGGCCGCCTGCAACTTAAGTCGTTTCATTAGGGTTTAAGTGAAACCCTTGACGGCTACGAAATATGGGTTTTTTCTCAACTTTGAGCAATTGTTTTAGGGGTCAAACGAACTCGGATTTCGTCGCCGTTTGTTCCTACGCGTTCACCATTACTAGCCCTTCGAAATGATAACTTGTATCATCTCTGAAGCTCAATGGTAAGTGAGGATTAATAGATTGAATTTAGACTTTATGAAAGCTATTCTAACTTAATTAAATTAAATCCTAAAACCTCTTCCTAGCTATTTGTCCCACATTGCTCATGACAAAAGAAGTGGAGCTGGCCTCCTATATAAATAGGTGGGCACTCCCTTCTTTGTTTCTTGCACCAAGTCACCAATTAAGGAGCTCCGGAAATTTTGAACAAACTTAATCGAGACTTAAATTTATTCTCTTCCTCTATAAATTTTCATGTCCTCCAACCGAGTCCTAGCAAGGCAACGAGGAGGTCCGAATCTGATTCGGAAGTCTACGACGTGGGTTTACTCAAGTGAAACTTTCTACGGCTAGTGATGGGCTTGGAGGCAAGGTGCACTTCGGGAGCTGATCCAGTTCGTGAGGAGGAGCGACGCAACGCGGTTCAGGAGGCGGCTCAGATCATGGAGCATAAGACGGTGCGGAACATCTTGCCTGCTCCAGGGCAAGATTCCGGGTAAGTCAATTTAATATGCATTTAGTTTAATCAATAGTAAGAACTTTCTCGAGTTGGTCAGACCCAACTCGAGTCAGTAGATTTCATGGCTTAGGGAATTTTTCCTTAGGGCTATATTTATTAAATAGTTTAATAAATTGTTTTTCCGCTGTTTATTTTATTTTGTTCGTCCGACTTAGGACGAATAATTTTAAAATTAGCTCTAAGGGACCTTGAAAACCCCTACAGTGGTATCAGAGCCAGATCTACTCTGTTCTTATACTACTTTTTAAACTGCATGTTTTAATTATGTGATAATTAGGTTAATGGCATATTCTTGTTTTATTTTGATGACACAAGAAGGACTTGCTAGGTTAGCCATTAAATTAATTCTCAAATTTTATAAGATAAATTTTGACACCATGCAAACTTTAAATTTTTTAAAATTTCCTTATGGACTATTAGGATAGCCATTAGAAGTCTTTCCTCAAATTTTATGTGATAATCTTTGATACTCTGCTATGACTTAAATTGTTTAAGTATACCTATTGGACGATTAGGGTAGCAGCGCATATTTTTTTTCCAAATCCTTATAGTTGATAAGGACTTAATAAAAATCATCTAACAAACCCAAAAAGATTTTGAATTTTAGGGATCCACTAGTTGATAAGGATTAACTAGTTTTAATTAAAAGCCATTTAGTTGTTCGACAAACATAGAATTGATGAAAACACCATCAATGGATCATGATGTCGGTTAATGTGCTTGGCTAAGTTTGCTGGACGAACCTAGCTAGTCTAGGTAACAAGTGGTCCTGGCTTAGTCAATTTCGTGGCCGCGTCTGCTGGACCGCAAGGTGTCGATTCATGACTGTGTAAGGCCATCGACTATACCTAAGTCAACATGATAATAATCTTGTTCAAGATAAATCATAGCCCTCCTTGTTTTAGGAGTTGGAAACTGTAAGAAACATGTTACGGTTGTTAAGCTACACTCAAGCCGTGACATGTCAATCTAATAGAAACCGATTTCTTGATAAACATCTTGACTTGACTGAAACCGTTGTCTCATCCTTCGAGCATCGGCGTAAGTCTAACCAAGAATGTAGTCTAAGTCCTGACCCAAACCGACGTGTCGCGAATACACCGAGCGGCGGGGCAAGTCAGGCTAGGCATGAAAACAAGGGTCCGACTAGGCTAGCCATTGCGATCCGGATGAGCACACTCATGATCACAAATGACTAGGGGTAAAATCGAATAGGGAGTCATATTCGATATGATCGACAAAGAGTTCTTCTACCTACAGCCGAGTCGAACGACTTGTTGAGCTACACTCAAGGTCGGGCGACTCAATGTTGTTGGATTCATGCTCCCATTTAATTATGTTTTGGATTAAAACGATCGGTATATTAATGGGAGAGTATAATTGGATAAAAACCATTCTAATTATATTTTAAAAATATTTTGAACACATGCTAATTAGGAGTTCTAATCTTTGCAGCATGACGAGTAAGATTAATAATATCCGAGATAAGAACTTATTAACTGGTTATAAAATTAATAGTGACTGGTCTAAGAAATCTATAGCAGAAAGGGAACAAATGAAGGAAGGGCAAATTTATGCCTTAACTTCTAAAATGCAAAGTGTAGTTCTTTCAGTTAATTCTAATGCATGGGTGTTAGACACCGGTGCAGGTTCTCACATCTGTAACCAGTTACAAGGAATGAGAATCATTAGAAAAGTTGAAAAGAATGAGATAATTCTCCAAGTCGGAAACGCAGCAAATGTTGATGTTGTAGCCGTAGGAGATCTTAAACACACATTAGCAGGTGGAGCTAACTTTCTTTTGAAGCAATGTTACTACATCCCAAACTTCCTATGCAATATTATATCTGTCTCAGCTTTGGCTAAAGATGGTTATAATTTTACTATCAGCGGAAATGTCATGAACATTGCCTTTGATGAAAAGTTCCTAGGTTTTGGGACACTCAGTAATGGAATATACACTTTAAGCAATGAGGTTGTATTAAACGTTAATACAAGAAAACGTAAGGAATCTAGTTTTAATGAAACCTATCTTTGGTATTGTCAACTAGGCCATACCGGAGAGAAGAGACTCAGCAAGTTACATAAAGAGGGGCTCTTGGGTCTCTCGAATTATGAGTCATTCGACACTTGCGAGTCTTGCCTCAAAGGTAAGATGGCCAAAACTCCTTTTGCAAGTCAAGGGGAGAGAGTTATCGAACTCTTGGGTCTAGTACATTCCGATGTATGTAGACCCATGTCTACATTAGCCAAAGGTGGATTTTCATATTTCGTCACGTTTACTGACGATCACTCAAGCTTTGGACATGTGTTCTTGATGAAACATAAGTCCGAAACCTTTGAGCGATTCAAAGAGTACCGTGCCGAAGTCGAAAACCAGACTGGAAAAGTATTAAGATTCTTCGATCAGATCGAGGAGGAGAATACTTAGGCCATGAATTCCTTACTTACTTAAAAGAGAATGGGATTCTCTCTCAGGTCACTCCTCCTTACACACCTCAACTTAACGGTGTATCAGAAAGGAGAAACCGGACCTTGTTAGACATGGTGCGGTCTATGTTAAGTGAAGCTGAGTTAACTACTTCCCTCTGGGGATATGCCCTGGAAACTGCTATATACATTCTAAATAAAGTTCCGTCAAGATCTGTGCATTTGACACCATATCAGATATGGACCGGGAAGAAACCCAGCCTTAATCACTTTAAGGTATGGGGTTGTCCTGCATATGTCAAAAGGCAAAATCAAGACAAACTGGAAGACAGATCAATACTGTGTAAATTCATATGATACCCGAGACATTCATTAGGTTATGTCTTTTACCATCCAGAACAACAAAAGATTGTTGTCTCTAGACATGCCACTTTTCTGGAAAGGGAATTCCTTGTGAAGGAATCCACTGTCAAGGTAATTGATTTGGATGAATGCTCGGAGGAAGTACTTACATAAGAATGAGTGTCGGAACCAGTGGGAGAGTCAGAACCTGACATCTCCAAACCAGTCAGTAGGAAGTCAAATAGGGTTCCTCGGGTCCCTGAAAGGTACTACAGTTTTCTCGTAGACGGGGGAATTGAGGATATCATCATAGTAAATGATGACACTGTTACCTTCCAGGAAGCCATAAAGAGTATCTCTAAAAATGGTTAGATGCAATGAAGTCCGAAATAGATTCCATGCACGTGAATAAGGTATGAACATTAGAAAACGTGCCCAAGGGAAATGTTCCCATAGGCTACAAATGGATCTTCAAGAAGAAGATTGGTGCGGATGGAAAAATAGAAACGTACAAGGCTAGACTGGTTGCAAAGGGATATCATCAGATTCTAGGAATAGATCATGACGAAACGTTTTCACCAGTGGCAATGCACAATTCTATTCGGATAGTACTCGATATTGCTGCATACTACGACTATAAAATCTGGCAAATGGATGTGAAGACTGATGTCCTAAACGGTGATTTAGAGGAGCAGATTTACATGACTCAGCCAGAAGGCTTCGAAGTCAGTGGGAGCGAAGGAAAAGCGTATAAGCTACATAGGTCCATTTATGGGCTTAAGCAAGCTTCAAGAAGTTGGAACATCCGCTTCGACAAAACTGTAAAAGAGTTTGGTTTTGTCAGAAACGAGGATGATCCATGCATCTACAAAAGGACCAGTAATATCAATTCTTTAGTCATCCTCATTCTATACGTGGATGACATTCTGATAATAGGCAACGACATAGAGATGTTGAAGTCTGTTAAAAGATGGCTATCAACCAATTTCTCCATGAAAGACTTGGGAGAAGCATCCTACATACTGGGTGTGAAGATCCATAGAGATAGATCTAAACGGATGCTAGGACTCTCCCAAACTAGGTTCATTGAAACTGTGTTAAAACGTTTTAA